>CM059266.1:8376415-8493915 GCA_030347295.1 Setipinna tenuifilis
GTGTCAAACATGAAATTCTCTCACTTTCAGGTTGAGGAGCCTCCCCTTTGCAATCATCCTCTCTCTCTGTCTCTCTCACACACACTCTCTCTCTGTCTCTCTCATACACATGAATGCACACACACATACACACACATACACACACACACACACACACACGCACACTAGACACAGTGTCATCCAGTTTGAGCTCACTCTTGCAGTTTCAATCCAATTAGGTCCGGTCACAGTCACGGGGGTCCTGAGACCGGTAATGCCTAATGTTGTCAGCTCCCCCCCCCCCAACCCCCCCACCCTTTAATCACCTTGTGCTAACTCACCGCCGCTGCGCCATGTTTTATTCATCCGCCAGGTCTCATGGCAATAATCCCCATACGTGGAGCCCATGTCAGGCTTATACACTGGGAGCTTACACACAGCCTGGAAGTGATAACAGTGATGGGTTTGTGCTCATCTGCCCTGGGTGAGGGCATCCGTCAGCCTGGCTATAGTGTCACCGTAGTCCCTTCCTTCAGTTTTGTACTTCGCCGCAATACTCCATCAGGCAAGTCAACTCTCCTCAAGGCTGCTACCTGCCTCAACCACATGTCTTGATTTTCCAAACAGCTGTGGTTGGTTTGAAGGCCGGCTCAATGGTTTTAAAAGTAGATACAAATAGATACAAAGTGTCCATCTACCAGGAAGTAAAGGTGTGCCTATATGGAGAATAGCCAGATTCTTTACACAAAATGAAATGAAGTGAGAGAGACTGAGACTGGTCCACTAGACTAGGCACATGTTGCAGCATGTTCAGTCACACCATGCATCTAATCGACGGCTGACTGACATTTCCTGGACACGGTAATGGTGGTCTGTGAGAGGAGAAGGCAAATAAAGTGAAATGGAGTAGTAGCCAGAGCCTCTGGAAAGTGTCGCTGCGCAAAAGTCTATTATGGGAGATGTAATGGAGAGCGACATTTGCTAGTAAGCTTCAGATGTTCCTTTAATTACAAATCTATGAGCAACAGTAACTCTCATTTGCATATGTAAATTTGAGCCAGGCTGGCAGAGTGGATTTAGGAAGGGTGCCTTTAGTAAGGGGGAGAAAGAGAGGGAAAGAGACCGAGAGGAAGGGAGAAATAACAAAATATGTGCTGTGTATACAGTATTTTGTGCACAAATACTTGAGGGACAGCCATCACTGTGTTCTCGGTTTAACAGATTAACCGTTTAAGAGATTTGCGTTGTAGAGATGCAGCTTCAAACTGTGTGTTGAGAATAGACCCTGGCTTTAATGAAATATTAACAACTGTCTGGATTCTTCCTTCACTCACTCTCTCTCTCTCTCTCTGTCTTTTTCTCTCTTTCTCTCTCTATCTCTCTCTCTCTCTCTCTGTCCTTTTCTCTCTTTCTCTCTCTATCTCTCTCTCTCTTTCTCTCTCTATCTGTCTCTCTGTCTCCCTCTCTCTCTCTCTGTCTCTCTCTGTCCTTCTCTCTCTCTGTCTCTGAGTATGGCTGAGGCTGTGCGTGTGTGTCTCTCTCTATCTGTCTCTTTCTCTCTCTTTCAATATTCCTCTCCTCCTTCTCCTTTCTATCTGTCCCCATTCCTCTCATTTGCAATGTTCAAGAGTAGTGCTTGCACAGTGATCATACTAATTTTATTCATGATGTGGTGGAGAGGGATGGGGGGTGAAATGGGGGGTGAAATGGGGGTAGCGGGGTGGGGGGGGGGGGTGATCTGCAGGTGGGATTGTAGGGCCATGTGTGCATGTCAGCTGAGTGCTCAGGTGTTCACATGTTAGCCTCCTGCATACCTGCGCCATGCCAGATTAGAAGCCCGCCTGGTAAATAATTCACTTCGACAAGCGGCAGAGGAAAGGCGCAAAGCAGGGTGTAACCCCCACGCCCTGCTTTCATGAGGTAAGTGTGTGTGTGTGTGTGTGTGTGTGTGTGTGTGTGTGTGTGTGTGTGTGTGTGTGTGTGTGTGCATGTGTGTGTGTGTGTGTGTGTGTGTGAGTGTGTGTGTGTGGAAAGGGAGTTCTTGGCCCAATAATGTGCTAACTAACCATTTCCAAGGCATGTGGCTACAGACCTATACTGGAATGCACATTATGTTCACACATGCATAACCACACACACACACACAGAGGCATACACACACACACACACAGAGGCACACACCTGCTGGCGGCTCCATTGACGTCAGTGATCAGCAAGAAACTTCGCACACAGGGAGGCCTTGACAGTACAGCAGTACACCCCCTTTGGCAGACACTTACCCACAAAGACACCTACGCACAGACACTACACTACACACACCAAACAAAACACAGTGTACAACCTACAGCCAGAAAAACGGACTCTAGATGTGTTTTCACTTCCCACCACCGACTGCAGCCTCCGTTTCTCCAGCTCTCCTGTCTTGTGTGACCGGCTTCCCAGCACACACACACACACACACACACACACACACACACACACACACACACACACACACACACACAGGCACCAGGAGCTCAGCGCTGCAGATGCATCCCTTTTGCCTGCTACTTTTTCCTCCTCCTGTCCTCCGCTCAACTGCAGAAGACTACCCACAGACTCTGGAAGAGGAGCTGCAGCCCAGCAATTAATCTCTGTAAAGGGCGAGTCAGCCACCAGATGGTCCCATCTCTGCTGGGCTGCTGCATGCGCATGTCTCTGTCTCTTTCTCTCTCTTTCTCTCTCTATCTCTCTCTGTCTCTGTCTCTTTCTCTCCACCTCTCTCTCTCTCTATCTCCCTCTCCCTTTCTCTGAGTGTGGCTGAGGGTGTGTGTGTCTTTCTGTGTGCCTGTGTGTGCACATGTGTGTGTGTGAAAGAAAGAAAGAAAGAAAGAAAGAAAGAAAGAAAGAAAGAAAGAAAGAAAGAAAGAAAAAGAAAGAAATCAGTGAGAGAGAGTCACGGTTTGAGCACGGCTTGAGCTTGAGAGAGAGAGAGGGGGGGGGGGGGGGGGGAGAGAGAAAGAGAGAGATAGAGAGAGAGAAAAGAAAGAGAGAGATAGAAGGAGGGAGAGAGAGCGAACACTTCTGGCAAAAGCTAGTGGATACTGCAATTGTTGCTCTCTGTTCCCTGTGCTGTTAAGCAGCGTCTATCAGGCTTTCTGTGCCCCACTCTGCTCCTGCTGTGACTCTGAATGCGTCAGTCTGGCCCTGCCAGAGCAGGCAACCACCCTGGAGAGCTTTCTACAGCAAGCAACACATTTAAAATAGTGGCCTCTGGCCCTCAGTCACCGCACTGCGTATGCGCAGACTGGTGTAAGGTGCCTGGTGAGCCGGCATCTCTACAAGTTCTGAGTTCAGCACCCTGGACAGCTACAGCTCACTAAAAAAAAAAGAATAAATGCGTCTTTTGCCATTTATTAGGTAACTGAAAATTAGTTGAGGTGCCTCAAAGGACTGGACTCACGACTTATCACTACTTATTTATTTTATTGGTGATATATATTTTTTCTTCTATAAAAAGAAAAAAAATCATAAGCTGGATGAGGGTCCAAAGCCGTGATGGTTCTGTGAGAATACCTGTCAAATGTATGGTTTCATGCTGAGAACAGTGTCAGATATTTCAAAACTCTTCTTTTAGATACCCATAACATTAGCTGTACAATACTACTGCAGAAACACCAGGAAACATAATTACCTGTTATGCTATTTGAAACACAAGCACGGGTAATCGGAGGAGAAGAAGATAAATGGATTGTCAGTTCCAGCAACCGCTAGCCATCCAGTAACTTAATAACATTGAGTGTTAGGCTATTTAGCTTGCTAGGTGTTTTGTAATGAAGCATTAATGTCTAACGGTATTTCCCACGGAGGCATGTGTTTGTAATAACCTGTTTTTAATTTGCAAATATTCCATGTACATATTAAAAATGTTCAGGTCTGACAGTGTGCAAGCCTTCAACACAAACCAGAATGTTGCCTACATTCAAGTTGCGGATGCTGCTTTGGTGGCTGTGGACGTTGCTGGCACTATTCTCTCTAAACCAGTAGGAGCTAAATTGATTTTCAGAGTTATCGGGCCAAATGTAACTCTGAGGGGGATTAGCTTAATAACCCCCTCTAGGAATGGCATAAATGATTTTTAAATACTTTCTTTTTCAAGTCAATCACACTATTTAACACATTAATTAGAACAACAATAATATTCTGTTCTTATAAAATAATGTTAACTTGAAAATTTCTTTTGAAGATGGGTTGACAATGGTGCCAGGAGGTAAAGTAAGGGGATGAGGGGCACATCCCCTAGAAAACAGCTAGAAAACAGGCTTAAAAACTTAACTTGGAACTTAAAGGAGCATCAAATGGCATTGGTGCAGCCGTTGCCCTTATACTATTGAACCAATGGACAATGCTGTTTAATGGCTTGCTAGAGGTGTAATTAAAACACGACCATGAAGTCTGGGTAGGTTTGTAAAGCCCATGCCTTGAAAAGGGGGACAGACAATGGGCATCAGAAAAAAAGTAGCTGTCGAGGACTCTAGCAGCCTTATTGTTGCCATCTTGTGCGGTTAGCGGTCACCTTTGCTATTGAGCATCCGATGTGATGTAGCTGCATGCTCAGCGCAGCAGATGTTCAATAAGTGGACCATTGCCAGTTGCCACATGTTGCAGAACGCTTCTGCAGCCTCCTGTCCTGAAAATATCACAAACAAAACCTGGAGCCTTCTATCGATACCATGTATAAAACGTAGCCTAAATCTTTAACTTTGATCTTTTAAAAAAGTGAACCAGTTTCGATTAATCTACAGGTCACGTTTTGTTTTGGTTTGCTTTGTCACGCTTTATATCCCATTGGCACACGCCCAAATTAATACTTCTACTGAAACCGTTATATTGTTCTGTTTAGAATAACGGGCTATTCGGGGAAAGGGGGGAAACGACCTGTATGTCAATCACACGTGGGATGTGATCTCATTGGCACGCAGTTGGAGGGAAATGGTTTGGCTGAGAAAGCATCTTGCTGGAGTGTCATCCGCCCCTACAGTAATGGTAATACGCGAGACGAATGAGGGCAATAACAGGAAATGGGATTAGACTTCTTATAAAAACGCGGATGTGTGAGATTTGAGGCATTTGTCACGGCAATTGCGCCAGATGTGGCAGCAGCCCCTTATTGTTAGCGGGTGTCTGCGGCCCTGCGTCGCATAAGCTGAACGGAGCGCGGCAGACCCACGATGTCAGGAGAGGCATCCATTCTAGTAAGGTTATGGAAGAGAGGGCGACAGCAGGGTAGAACAAATTGGAATGGACTCCCACACATTAGAATGAATCCACTAACGGGGGCTATCCAGAAAGAGAAGGCAGACCATAGGTCCGTGTGCAATTACACTTGCTCTATGGTCAGAAACAAAATTGGATGATTTAAAAACAGCATGCAAACCGGTGATTACATCTAATGATGAATGCCTTCGTTCAATCATAACCTGGTTATACCACAGGGCGTTCAGCTGAACAAACATCTCATTTCTAATTTCTCATAAGATTGGAGGCCCCTTTCTATGCAGTGTAGTGGGTATGTTTGCATCATTTTCATTGCCTGTGTTTGTGGCTATAGCTCAAAGGGTATAAGCGCAATAAACATTCCTTAAGAATGTGCTACTGTCAGTTGTAATTGTGTGTTTCAGTTGGTGAGCTGACATCATTCCTCAACAACTTAAACTGTATTAAGTATCTGTGCATCACATCACACCCCCACATAGCATTTGCCATATTGTAAGGGGTTAGCAGTTCTTTCCATAATGCTTTGGGTGTGACTGATGTTGGTTCTGTTACTAAACGGGACATGTTTTTATTTCCCCCTTTAGTGGGATATGTAGCTTGTGTGTAAGGTAACACTTTGCCATATGTTAAAAGCTAAATGTACAGAGAGAGAGAGAGTAATCATCTCTCCCTCCTGCTTGAACGAACCCGAATTAAAACAGTGACCTGAACCCATAGAATTGTAGACTATTTCCTCCTGTACAAGTGGATGGGCCAGAGTACTTAAAGTGTGTGGAAAATATTTTTTTCTCTTCTAAAGAAACAGCACGATAAAGGTTGTATAAAGTAAAGCATGTCTGCATATTTTTGGTGTAATATATTTAAACCTTCATTGCAGTCTTACAAGGATGCTACAGTTAAAAAAAACAATCATAGCAAGCAAGCTGTGAAAGGTGTGGGTTACAGCTGTGATAACACACTTTAGGCAGAATCTGAATAGGGATAGGCAATATTCAAAACAACGTGTGGTTTGGTTCACTGTAAAAAACTTCATTCAGTGTAAATTATGAATGTTAAATATGAACATGCAAGGTCTACTATAGTCAGAATTAGAATGTTATCATGCCTCTTATGCCCCTGTCATGCCCCTTTGTGTCCATAGAAGTGTGAGTAGCTTATTATTTCACCTGTGTTCTGTGTTGCTGCTTAGTCTAGTTCCATTTATGTGAGTGTATCTGTCAATTGTCATCATGTGTGTCATGTATATACTGTTTGTATCCCCACCTTCGGTGCTCAAAAAAAAAAAAAAAATCACATGCACCCACTTTGGTGCAGGGTAGAAAAAGTTGAGCACGTTGTGTCTGACTGGAGTCTTCAGGGGTAGCTTAAAACAATACGTAATTATCAGGCAATCTAAGTGTAAATGCCCTGCTCTGCAATAATGGACCGATGACTACTAACAGCACAAAACAATAAAGTAAATAAATACAAGTGGGAACAGTTTCCCCCCGTTATGAGTCCTTAAGTTTCACCCTTGTTTTGTTTTGACGAGAC
Source organism: Setipinna tenuifilis (assembly GCA_030347295.1). Classification (NCBI taxonomy): domain Eukaryota; kingdom Metazoa; phylum Chordata; class Actinopteri; order Clupeiformes; family Engraulidae; genus Setipinna; species Setipinna tenuifilis. The sequence continues at coordinate 8,383,184 of CM059266.1, forward strand.
ATTATCAGTCTCCAATGATCAGTCTTGTTTGAAATCCAACAGAATATAACTGCATGACAAAAAAACAAACCCCAATCTTGTCAGCTGGACAGAAATGATATCCATCCTTTAACACTATCAAAGTAACTACACAGAGGATGTGGGCGAATAGCAGGTAACTATATATAGAAGGAGATACGTCTCCTTTCTCTTAGAATTCCAGTCTGGCGAAATGCTTAGGTGCCGGCCGGAGGGCCATAAATGGGGCTGTGTCTGCGGTGACAGCTGTACTGTGATTCGGGAATTAGACCCTAAATCATGTTCTCGCGCACGAACAAGGACCAAATGGCTATGTAAGTTTACTGTCAGGATATTGTTGAACAGGGGCAGAGAGGGGGGAGAGCGGAGCACCCGAAATGGCTTTGTAAAAACGACTATTGAAATTCCGAGTGCGATGCATCACGGCGGGCCCACAGCAGGGGGGCAAAGGTGCCTGGGTAATCGGCGGAGCTGGCGGGCCTGGGCCATTTCAGCGAGCTGATTGTGAGCTGAGTCCCCCTGCTCCCGTTTGCCGTCCCCTGGGACTCTACAACCAGCACAGGTGGAAAATGAACATTTTCTCTCTTTCTTTCATTCTTTCTTTTCTCTCTCTCTCCATCTCGCTCTCTTCCTCTTTTCTCTCCCTCTCTCTCTCACTCTCTCTCTCTCTCTCTCTCTCTCTCTCTCCCCCTCTCCCTCTTTCTGTCTTTCCCTCCGCTCTGCTTATTTTCTCCTGATATCTTCAAATCACCTCAGTACCAATAGTCTACAGGACAGAGTTGGTTTGCTTGAAAGATGGCATCGAAGAATGAACCTTTTTTTATCAGGTTGCTAATAAAGGAATTGGACAAGTTGAGTTTCTCCCAACAGGTACTTTAATCTATGACAAAGGCCTATTTTTCATATAGGCTAATTGTAAAATGGTGTCCAGAGGGACAAACTGGTAGACGGAGCCATCATTAGAGAACTATTGTTTCTTCTATTCATTTAGTGTAGACGTGACAATGTGTTTCAAGCCCGAAATTGGTTTATGTCAACCTCATAGTCTTGGATTCACTGAATGACTTGCTGGTACTTAGCAGGCTGCCGGGAGCTTATTGGAGCAAAATCAGCTTCAGTCAAGCGGCCTGTCCCCCTGATTGTAAGGATGCAAATCAGCAGTGGACAGTCGTTAGGATAGCAATTCAATCTTTCTATCCTGATTTTATTCGCAGTGTACTGTCATATTTGCCTTAAGGGGGGTGTTTTGTCCTCCACTCTACCCCTAAATGGAAATTTGGCTGGAAATGTCAAGGGTGGAGGGTCAAATAAATTAGATTTCCTACCAGTATGATCACTTCTATTACACTTCTATTACACATGGCTGTGATTTTTGAAGCGTTCATCTGTTAGACACTGGCAGTCTGTGTTTAAAGATGCTCGCTGAATGTGTTCATATGCTGAACACCAATTTACATAATGGTGAGTTACATGCTCTGGCTTTTTATCAGAATAGTGGACAGGACAATTTTTTAATTATTATTAGGCCTATTATTATTATTATTATTATTATTAGTAGTAGTAGTAGTAGTAGTAGCTATAGTAAATGTAGTTACATTGTTATTATTATTTTTGTTGGCTTGGGTTAAAGTAGCCGAAGCCTTCCTCACAGATGACATTGATTCCAAACACTTCTCTCGGCCAATTGTTCATTGTTAAATGTATCTAATATAAGAAAGTAAATAACATCACAAGAGCAGCTATTTGTTATGTGAAAATCGTAAATATGATGAATAACGGGACACACAATAACTAATCGGGCATAGATGATTTACTTTTTTCCCACTACCCAATTCTGTTTCGCTTCTCTTTTCCTTGAGTCAATTTGCAAGTAAATGAAAGTACTCTATGGATTGGAATTAATAATATGACAGTTTGACCTGTCTCTCTCTCTCTCTCCCTCTCATTTATTTCTCTCTTACACACCTTTATCTCTCCCTCTCTCTCTCTCTCTCTCTCTCTCTCTCTCTCTCTCCCTCTCTCTCTCTCTCTCACACACACACACACTCTCTCTCTCTCTCTCTCTCTCTCTTGAACCGGAGTGTGTAAAAACATTGAGACCTTGTGCTTTGATCCCAGCCCCTGTGCAGCTTAGAATACAAATCCTGTGCCGCGACAGTGGCTCTGCTCCACCCTCCTCCCAGTGGAGGGAGGCAGGAGGCGGGAGGCAGGAGCGGGGAGCCAGCGCAGGCAGCAGGCAGCACGCTGCACACTGCACCAGGACAGACAGCCTGCACCCTACCAGCTACCAGGGCATCGCACCCCAGAGCCAAGGGGTCAGAGCTCCCTCTACAGGAGAGTGGACATGCAATCGCACACAAGTCAAGTCAGTCACAGCACACCACAGACATTCATGAGCAGATTACACATGAACATACATATATATACATACACATACACATGCACACACACACAAACACTCACACATGCATACATCCCCACACACATACACATATGAGCATGTGTACACACACACACACACACACATGTATATATACACACATGAACATGCACATTTGCATGCACATGCACATACACATACACATAAGCACGCGTGCACACACACACACCCTCAGGTATACTCCTATTGAGCCTACAGTGACACTTGCTCTCATGCAGTTAGGATGTGCCACGTATTTGAGTGCACCTCACACTGTGGGTAATACATTAAGATTCCCCATGAGGGGCGAGCAGCAGCAGATGTGCGTCTCAGAGGCATCACGTATGCAGACAGCTGACAGGGTCCATAAGAGGAGGGAGAGGCAGCCAGAGTGAGAGCGGGGAGACGGGGAAGAAGTGAGAGCGGGGAAAGTAGAGGAAGGAGAGGAAGAAAGTGTAGCCCGGCGGAGAGCACAGGTGTCGGTTGGCATGGCAGCTGGCTGGGGGTGGGGCCACCTGTCTCTGGCTCTCTCCACGCCGCCATGCTGCCTGCCCGCCTGCCCGCCTCCCTGGCACCTCTCGGGCTGACAGATGGAGTCCAGAGGTTCTGGCCCTTCTCCCTGCATACAGTATTTCACTGCAGGGCGCCTACAACCCACACCTACCCACACACACCTACACCACCCACACCTACCCACCTTTTGTTCCTCATGGACACCATCCATAACCAGGACCCAAAGCCTGGAAGACATGGGGTCCAGGGGCCCACAGCCTACTCAGTCTTCCAGTCAAGCGCTAACAGACATGGGGGTCGCACCTCGACATTGTGCAAGTCCAGCAGGCAGATGTGAGCACACACAGGCACAGCTGCCCCCTGGTGGCAGAGTCAGGATCTACAGCCAGGTTGGCTACCTAATGAACTGCGTCTGCAAATTGATTGGACCTGAGCTTGTGTGTGTGCGTTTACCGTCAGCAGGGGCGAGGACGGAGGGTTATATGTGCGTTTCATCTTATCAAGTCGTGCTACACGCTCGACAGCGACACAAATCATGTTGTCACACGAGGCTATCACCCACTGAAGTTTACTGCCTCTTTGACGGCGGGGATGATTGAGGAGGTCTGTCGGCGTGTGACCCTGTGGTGTTAGAGGTTGTAGGTCGATTGGCGCATTGATCCCGGGGGCCTCGGTATGGGCGGCCACGCTGCTTTGCATGGGCCCTTACGGGCTTAATGATGCTGCGTGTGTTGATTTATCAGCCTCTTCGTTAACCCCCGGCACTCGTTTGTTACAGTTAATGTCACTGCAAAAAAACAGCCTGAGTCAAGAGACGAAAAAGGAAGTAAAAAACAAAACAAAACAGACAAACAGACAGAAAAGGAGAAGGAAAAAAGCAAAGGCAAGCCCCCCCCCCCACCCCCCACCCCCCTGCTGGGAAGTTTCAGCTTTCCACAAGGGAGAATGTATGAGTGCATAAAAAAAGAAGAAGAAAAACAGCCAAAATCTCCTCGGGGGATCCAGAACCCTGCATCTGTCTCACTTTCCTGAAACAGGGCGAATTTCAGCTGTGCGATGCCTTAATTTACCTCGTCCATCACGGCCACATGTGTTTGCGTGAGCGTTTCCGGGCTGTACGTGAGGCTTCGTTAATGGTGCATCCAAATGAACCGAAGGGGCCTCATCTGCTTGGCGAACAGCAGCTTGGGCCCGACTAAAAAAAATCCCGTTCTTTTCCTTCAGCCATTGTTCAGCCATTATGGCTCCCCGCGGTGCCATCGCCGGCACCTCTCTCTCTCCCCGCTCGCTAAACCAGGAATTATTCAGAGCTCGGCACAGCCACCGCCATCACACACCACGGCTCCGACTCAGCACTAAATGTGAACTGCTCGAGTCTGGTCTTTTTTTTTTCCTCCGCCTCCCATCCCATCACTTTGGCTTGATATGATCAGGAGACATTTTGTCTTAGCGGAGGCGAGCGGGGTGGTTAGCATGCAACCCCAGCAGCACCCAGCAGCACCCCGGGGCTCTTGGCTGACAGACTGTTAGATCCGCTGAGAGTCAACCAAGGATCCCAGTAAGGGTGGAGGGGTCAGGCATGGGGAACGGGGGATGGGGAACAGGGGATGGGGGGGGAAGGGTGACATGTGTTTGCATAGGCACAACCAGCTGAGAGTGGGCAACTGAAGTTTAGGATGATGGAATAAGGAGGTGATCTGCTGAGAGTCAACTAAGGATCCCAGTAAGGGTGGAGGGGTTGGGGATGGGGAATAGGGGATGGGGGGTTGGGGAGTGGGGAGGGGTGGGGGGTGGTTTGGCAATCTGACAACCCAGGGATGCTTTCAGTTCAGCTACAGTTGTGGTCAAAAGTTTACATACACTTGTAAAGAACGTATTGTCATGGCCCTCTTGAGTTTCCAGTTATGTCTACAACTGTGGTTTTTCTCTGATAGAGTAATTAGAACAGATACTTCCTTGTCACAAAAAACATTCCTGAAGTTTGGTTCTTTTATGACTTTATTATGGGTTAACAGAAAAAGTGACCAAATCTGCTGGGTCAAAAATATACATACAGCAACATGAATTAATATTTTTGGTGATTTAGAAAGTTGTGTCAATGAAATGAGCTTCAAATCATGGTCTTTTAACTTCTTGTGAGTGATTATGAGTGACTATAGCTGGTGACTTCTCTGAGGCCATTTAAATAGGGCTTATTGGATACAGACACCCACAAACACTACAATGGGAAAGTCAAAGGAGCTCAGCACGGATCTGAGAAAGAGAATCATTGACTTGAACAAGTCAGGAAAGTCACTTGGAGCCATTTCAAAGCAGCTGTAGGTCCCAAGAGCAACAGTGCAAACAATTGTTTGTAAGTATAAAATGCATGACACTGTTGTGTCACTGCCACGATCAGGAAGAAAATGCAAGCCATTACCTGCTGCTGAGAAAAAAATGGTCAGGAGGGTGAAGAGTCAACCAGGAACCACCAAAAAGCAGATCTGCAAAGAATAACAAGCTGCTGGGACACAGGTGTCAGTGTCCACAGTGAAGCGTGTTTTGCATCACCATGGTCTGAGAGGGTGCAGTGCAAGAAGGAAGCCCTGGCTCCAAAAGCAGCACCTTAAGGCTCAACTGAAGTTTGCTGCTGATCACATGGACAAAGATAAGACCTTCTGGAGAAAAATTCTGTGGTCAGACGAAAGAAAAATCGAGCTGTTTGGCCACAATGCCCAGCAATATGTTTGGAGGAGAAAAGGTGAGGCCTTTAACCCCAAGAACACCATGCCTACCGTCAAGCAAAGTGGTGGTAGTATCATGCTGTGGGGCTGTTTTGCTGCCAATATAACTGGTGCTTTGCACAGAGTAAATAAGACAATGAAGAAGGAGGATTACCTTCAAATTCTTCATGATAACCTAAAATCATCAGCCCAAAGGTTGGGTCTTGGGCGCAGTTGGGTGCTCCAACAGGACAATGACCCCAAACACACATCAAAAGTGGTAATGGAATGGCTAAATCAGGCTAAAATTAAGGTTTTAGAATGGCCTTTCCAAAGTCCTGACTTAAACCTCATTGAGAACATGTGGACAATGCTCAAGAAACAAGTACATGTCAGACACCCAACAAATTTAATTGAACTGCACCAATTCTATCAAAAGGAATGGTCAAAGATTCAACCAGAAGCTTGCCAGAAGCTTGTGGATGGCTACCAAAAGTGTCTACTTGAAGTAAAAATGGACTAGGGACATGTAACCAAATATTAGCATTGCCATATGTATATTTTTGACCCAGCAGATTTGGTCACTTTTTCTGTTAACCCATAATAAAGTCATAAAAGAACCAAACTTCAGGAATGTGTTTTGTGACAAGGAAGTATCTGTTCCAACCACTCTATCAGAGAAAAATCACAGTTGTAGACATAACTGGAAACTCAAGAGGGACATGATATTATGTTCTTTACAAGTGTATGTAAACTTTTGACCACGACTGTATCCTGTTAAGAGGACAGTGACGTCTGTTTGCATTGGCAAAACAGCTGAGAACGGGCACCTGAAGTTTAGAATGATGGAATAAGGAAGTAAGTAAGTAAGGAAGGTATACAGGAAGAGAAAAAGTTTTATCATAACATTCATAATGAGCAGAGGAGAGCAGTGCATTGGAGGAAAACAAAAAAAAAAGCTTAGCTCATCTCTCACGCAGCTCCACCTGCACCCATGAGGCCTCTGTGCAACTGCTCCCCCTCACAGCAGCCATTCTCCCCGTCAGAAGATCACACGTCTGGCTTGCTTTGTTGGCTTTTTGGAGACAATGGCATTCACTGGCGTAGAAAGAGAATGTAATTACAAAGTCTTTGGAGGCACATTGCATCCCTCTTTTTTTTTTCTACCCCCCCATCCCCCCTCCATCCCCCCCCCTCTGTCGGATGTGCCCAGGGACTCTCCATCATCAGTGAGTACGTAATGACTCTGTGGGGACGCGTTTTGGCAAATAATTGAACCGTTATCATTCACGACTTAATTACACGCGCAGGGAATCAGCGCAAAAAGGCAGCCAGTCCGTCACTCACCGTATGGCGGAGCACGGAAGTGAGGCGGAAGGAAAAGGAGAGAAAGAAAGAGAGCGACAGAGAAAGAGAAAAGCAAGAGAGGAGTAAGAGGAAGTCTTGTGTAAGACTGACAGAGACATCAAAGGAAGATTTTTCCGAGGCAGGCCGAGGCGAGTCGGCAGACGGAGATGACCTTTGACCTAACTAGCGCTTGCCCTGTAATGGCCGGCTGTTTCAGAGGGGCGAGGGGGGTTGCAGGTTCAGGGCCACCATCACGAGAAAGTGTTTTGCTTTTTGTGGGGGTGGGGGGCACAGGGGAGGCCGGTGGCTTTGCACTAATCAGGCGGTGGCAGTCGGCGGAGCAGGCGGTCTCGGTGCGGTGGCACCGCGGGTCGACGGCGGGTTTGAAGTTTAATGATGCCAGCTGCCTACACACTCCAGCCTGCCAGCGTTAACGAGCTGGCAGCGGCGACAGCGCGGCCCACCGCGACACCTGGATGCACGCCGTGTGTTTCACCGCTGGGCGGGTAGCTGGGTGGGGGTGGTGGTGGTGGGAGTGGTGGTGGTTTGGGGGGGGCAGAGGAGGAGAAGCAGGTTTCTGCTGCTCCACTGCTGTGCCAGAAAGGGGGGGGGGTGTGGGGGTGTGAGGGAGTAATGTGTGTGTGAGTATGTGTGTATGTGTGTGTGTGTGAGTATGCCTGGGTGTGTGTGTGTGTGTGTGTGTGTGTGTGTGTTTGAGAAGGGGGGGTGCACAGAAGACCTCAGAACACCAAGCAGGGCCCAGCTTCTCTTTGAAGCGCGGCCCAATTTCCATATTTCATTACGTACCGTTGACTGACAAGGCCCAGCCAGATGTTCTATTTTCAGCTATTTAAATTTTGACCCGCTTTTTCAGGCACCGTGGAGTGGAAAAAAAGAGATAAAATAAACAAATAAATAAATAAATGGGATAAGTAATTAACACAAGGGGTAGCGTGACGGATATGAACGTGAGAGCAAGCAGATGATGCCGGCTGCTGCCGTTTGCTTGGTATCCCCTGCGTAGATTTCTCCGTCTTGAAAGGAAACCGACGTACAAAAACACAGCCAGCCACCCATACTTCTATTTCCCCCCATTTCCTGCACATCTAAGAGCCTTTTGAAGGGAACAGCACTACTCAGTGATTTAAACCCCTGATACACCAATTAACCTACAATGGCCACCAGAAGTCTGCGCATACAGGGTCTCTGTCGATATGTTTTTTTGGTCCCCATTGATATTATGCTCTGCAGCGCCCTGTCATATGGCTACAAAGACAGCTGGCCAGTTCTTTGTTGTTTCGGGTGTCCTGGGACAGCCCAAGTACACTGGCATGTGTTTTCTGTAAATGGTCGAGGCTGTTCAAGGCTATTTTAGAACACAACTACACAGCAAAGGTTTCAATACAGCAGAAAAGACATTCTTCAAATGAGAGCAAACATGGTCTTGAAAGCATAGGAGCATTGGCAATACCATAGTGATGATTATTTTTTTCTTAGTCACAATGTTCACCCCTCCATAATAAAAAATATATTTCGTGCTGTCTTCATCTCTAGTACGTTTGTTGTGTATTTTCATGAAGTGTTTGTGAACATGGAGGAGGGCAAAATCAGATTGTGGCTGAACATGAGGAAGGAGGTTTTTGTGCTTCTGCTGTGTATCTGTCTTGGCGATGAGCAGAGTGCCATGTGCTGTCATCACAGGAGCCCATCCATCAGGCTAACCCAATCATCGGCAAGCACTTCTCAGCCCCGTAACCCAATCACGGACGAGCGTGCCAAGCCCTAACCCAATCACGGCCCAGAGTTCCCAAAATGAGTTCCCGGGCCCATCTGTCAGAGGCAGGGAGCACGCACCGGTGTGGTGTGCCACGGCCAAGGTCATGGAGGTCGACACTTCCCAGGTGTGTGTGGTCATGCGTGTCTGTGTGGCCCTGAGGTGGCTGTGGTACCTTGCCATAAATAAAGGGAACCCACTAAAAGTTGTGAAGTGAAAATACTGTATCTGCCAGAGGGCCTTTTTTTTCTTTCTTTCTTTTTTTTCCCCACCACTGTATCCCAGCGCTATGAAAAATGAATTACTAAACCATACACCAGAGCATTGTTTTAAAAAAGGAACGCTGTACAATCCCAAATCAAATCAATCAGGTTGTATTCATACCTTTAAAAAGCATGAGGTAATTAAGATAAATGGCCATGCTAACAACTGTAATTAAAACAAACACATGCTACCTGACTGGCACTTCAAACACCACTGAGTTGTCAAGTTTCTCACCCTGTTACTTAATGCTCTGACTATTTATGGAACTCATATCCATCACTGTGTACATACTGTTCACTAAACACTGATAGAGAACAACCAGCCCTCTGTGCTAACAGATTGTAATCTTGGGAAGATTGACCTATGCAGAGACTTCTTAATATCTAAATATAACGCAGATTATTGCCCTACCCAAAGGGCATTAATCAGAAAGGGTAAACTGAACTGAAATGCAATTTTATTTGCCTGAAAAGATCTTAAGGCTGAACTTTTGTGTCAGTATATGCTATATCCAAAAAGCAAATTTCACATGGGTTCATTCATCTACACAATTCCAGTAATGACGATCTTCAGCTTTCTTCTGCAAGGCTGTGCGAGCAAAGGCATATGCTTATTCAGTTTCAAGAAATAAGGTTTGTGTGACACTGACATACCACCACAAGAAATGGACTGACAAGGTATGTGTGTGTGTGTGTGTGTGTGTGTGTGTGTGTGTGTGTGTGTGTGTGTGTGTGTGTGTGTATGTGTGCACAAAGACATGTATAGACCGAGTGGGTTGCCGGCTTACTATGAGTCTCCCAAGAGGTCCATGTTTGCATTGACATGCTCCGACTGTCTGACCCCATGAATTTTTCATCCACATCCACAAACTGACCTTTAGTGACCCCTGTGTGGTTTTGAAGAAAAGCTGTCCATCACCACAGAGCTCGATGGGCAACACATCCAGTTATTGACCACTGCAAATCCTAGGAAATGATTAAATGTTTCACAATTGTGACCATATAAATGCATGGGTACGAAAAAAAGAAGAGTGGCTCTCGCCTTGTGATCGGGTTAACCTTTTTTCAACAATATGCGCAAGACCTTCAGTGGACTGAATGGAATTGCGTATCTATGGCAATGTTCTCCATGCGTTTATGTGCACAGCAAGCTTGCCAATCTCAGATCACTTCAAGCCCTCGTATGAACTGCATCTGAGAAGTTTAATTGAGGTCTCCTGCATCTCACCAATACTTGTAATACTCTCCCCAGAGCCCCAACACTGTAGCACAGAGGGTCAAGACCTGTGGAAAGGGGTGAAGGGTCACCCAGGAGACAGAAATGACCACCTTAGCCACCTAGTCACCCCACATTCATAATCTACCGGCTTGTCAGAATTCAGCAACACCAAGTCGAGAGGTCAAATTGCAGCAGTGGATACTCCACCACTCTTCACAGTTTAATATGTCTCTCTACTTTTTTAACAAGAGGCTCAATTAAAGCCCATTTACATACAGTAACTTTTAGGTGTTGATGAAAGTTTTTACCTGAAAAAAAAAATCCTCATTAGTGAAATACACTTGGGACTGGTAAGGAGTGTATGCGTTTGAAATTAAAGATGACGGCCGGCTCCACCAGCACGCGCACCTAACGTACCCAGAAGTTGACAAGTTGGCTGCGCCTGACAGAAAAAGGTCTTCTCTGTTTGCTTCCGCCTCTCTCCCACATTTCAATTAAAGCAGAACAATTTTCTAACCTCGCCGCTTCCACTCCTCAGATCACCATGGACCCGAAAAGAAAAAGTACGCAATCGCAACTCCAAAAAGAAACAACCTCTTTCATTAGCGAAGCTGTCTTGTGTCAACCTTTGAGGAGGCGGGTGAAGATCTCAGATGTGGATTTCTGCTCACTCGAAGGTCTCCTTGACATTTCAGAACGTTGCACGGTGCTGACTTCTTATCCTCCATCCCGCTGCCTTGTCTGAGAAAGGCAAAGCTTAACCAGAGCCATCGCTTGCGGGGTAGAGTATTAACACATTCTATGAAAAAGACACAAGCACAGTGTGTGAAAAGGTTGAAGAGTTTTAGTGTTTTTCAGCATCCGCTGTTCCCTTCAAAGATCTGATAAGCTGGCATCTGATAAATGTCTTAGCGCCGTCTGTTCTAGGGTCTCACTCATCCTCCTGGGAGATCCATGCATCATAAGGTTTCCATACATTGCTGCTCCATCACACCTGGATGAACATGGCCGGTGTGGTGTAGTTGTTAACTGGTCCAAGCACACCTAGGTTTGCATTACCATAAATTGTCTGAAATTACGTGACATGGAATGTGAAGATCTAACTGGGGAGGCTTTGACTGTTTTTATATAGACAAAATGGATATTAAAACATTCACATAACTACAAAATATATATATATTTTTTACATAATGCTTACTTGGGCAGTGCTGTCAAGTAAAATACAGTTGTGAAGTATTATTTCATTTATTTAATTCAAAGTGAACTAATACTGATTTATTACATGGAAAGTGAAAATATTTCAAGTTGTTTTAATTTTTAACATTACAGTTTACAGCTAATGACAGCAGGTGGGAAACACTTCATAAAAAACTAAATATAAGGGTTCACTTTGTAAATTGAATTTACACAATACTGTAATTTACTGAGACGTACCTGAAATGCCTTAACCCTAGATCTTCTAAATTGCCAGTTAAGGATTAACTTGACAAATGTGTGCCTGTATGTGGCAGCTTGGTGGGAGACTTTTGTGAGTGCAGGGCCACTCACACACTTCTGGGTGACTACACCTCAAGTGTCCCCACCCACACAACCCTACCTCCAGCCCTGTCAAAAAACAAAAAAGCATACATTTCCCAATTGATTTCAACAACTTTACATCCATAAATAGCTAGTATTTTTTTCTAAAAGCATTTAAAAACTATTTACAATTGTAATTTGCTTGTTGGCCAGAGTATGGCCATTACTACTAACTACTAAATAATGCAAGTCTTCAAAATTACTGCACACAAAGGGTTAATAAAAGTGCAGCATTCTGATGAAGCAATGGCAGGATCACATGATGTGGGTGACACACACACACATACACAGCCCCACCCCCAGCTGTCCTCCCCTTCCACGTCTGCCCCCTGCACCGCCGTCTTCACACATTGCTTACTGTCTGGACAGCTGCCAGGAATACCGTACTATAAACAGCACCGCATGACAAAGTTCAACAGTGAGAGTGGGTTAGGTGATCTAAGGGGAGAGTGGAGGCTGTCCCTGTACAACCCCTTGCTACCATGTGCTAGCTTCATATATGCGCCGATTGCCAGGACTTAATGACAGATTTCACCAGTCAAAACCTTTTTACCATGAAACAGGAATAACTTCAGAAAAATACAACAACATGGCCAAGTGCATGTGGCTAATAAATGTTTAGCTTTTAATGACAATTGAGTCCACAAGAAAAATGGTCCTGGCCACAAAATACAGAAAATGTAATTTGTAAGTTTGACTTTTCATTTTATTTTTTACAAGTTAACGCTATTTTAACGTGCTTCTAGCTCAAGACTATGCTCATTTATTTACAGGATTACTTTTGAAAAAAAGCTGGATGCAGCTACTGATGTAAAGTAGTGAAAAGTAATCTAGCCAAGATTTCAGGACCCTACGTATACACTGAATCACCAAAATAAAGAGGCACAGTCATCAAACTTTGAACAAGGGAGATGATTCTCCATTTATTGCTGCGGACAACCATGAAGAATGAGAAAAAAAAACAAACATAGGGGTTAACAAAGCTTATAAGTTCAAGAGAAGGAAACTTCCAAAAGGGACTAGACAAAGCATTGTGCGGTCCAGCTTCTCTGCATAGTCGGGGTTGCCAGGGCTGGATGAGGAAACTCAGTTGATTTTTTTTTTTTTTTTCTCTCAGCCTTTGGTCCAGCACTGGTTTAGTAGCAGCTGATCGGTGGGGGGGGTTTAGTAATCAGGGCCTTCCTTCTTCAGCTTGGAGTAGTCCGTGTTCACGGCATAGAACTGCACAATACAAAACACAAAAACATGACTGAAAAGCCTTCACAACAGCAACAAAGTGGCTGCCATAACTAAAAAGCAAAAAACACACACAAAGTGCTAATAAACTAACAGTGGAGAGAAAAAGTAAAACACATGGTTGACAATCATCCAAGAGCAATTCCTATTAAAAGGATGCCTGCAGAGCCCTTGTACAGATTCTGCACCGAAGCGCTTCTACTTGAGACAGTTTTAAGGAGTTAGCACACAATGATGGCTTGATTAGACTTTCACCTATGACACAAATCAACCGCAGGTGAAATAATCCACGGCTTACTCAAATGGACAATTGGATTACAATTAAACTGGATTATGCTGTCTGGATATGGCTTAGTAGTTGTGCTGTTGGCCAGCACGTCTACACGGACTGGCATTCGTAAACATTGTCTAAATACCAGCGCCTGTGACACTGCACAGTCTGGCCAACCAGCCTGTATCAGGCTGCTCCTTTTCCCCAGAAATGGGGAACCAATGAAAAATGTCTCTATGCAAATCTCATTGAAATGAGAGGCCTGATTGGTTGTAGCTCTGTCCAGTAGTATACAGAGGCATTTGATAGGCGCCCGTTGATCCCACATCTGAGAGGTTCCCGTCTATTGGATTTTTGCCAGACCAAGCCCCATGTACGAGCTTGTTGCAACAGTCAGGCTAAGATCTTACTACAACTTTGTTAAACGTGCCGTACACCGTCTGGTGTACAACTGCTTCAAAATCACAGCTACTTGTCACCGTCTCAACTTCTTAAAGTTCTTAAACTAACTGCCATCAAGTCAGCTGGGCATTCTACTGACAAACACGGATAAATGCAGATTCAGTGACTTTCTCCAGTCAGACATCAATAAGTAATCTCTATAGACATTCATGGACACATTCTCCTATACCTTGTACTGGTAAGTGGGAGCCAGTCTGTTCCAGGGCTCAGGGTTGTTCTTCCTGTCAATGCTGCAGAAATAAAATAATGAAATGACAATAGAATTCACAGATGAAATGCAAGTTATACGTCTCATGGCACTGTTTTAAATCACAAGTAAATATGGTGGCATGGTGTATAATAACTAAGATGAAAGCAGACAAAGTGAGACAAATGCTTTAAAAACTCTTGGTTATTTTGTGTTAACTATTTCTGTGGTTTGCCGGTTAAAACAGTGGTTACAATGACAGGACTATACAACTGTACATAATGGTCCTGAAAACTTGTGAAACTATTCGTAGCAATGCAAGAATCTCACCAAACTTCAGGGTTCCTGAGGCCTAGCCTTGCCAGGTAGGCTAGACACATAGTGCAACCGCCACCGATGAAAATGAACAAGGGGATAAGCTGCAGTAGAAAAAGATTTAAAAATAAATGCTCGTCAGCTAATTAAAACACAAGTTTCTTGATTCCGTACATTAATTAAAAAAAAAAAAAAAAAAACATTTGCAATATTACAACTATTTAAACTACACAAAAGTAAACTCGTGTACTATTTGAAGTCTTTAGCCTCTACAGCCCAGCAACACTGATAATATTTTGGCAAATATCAATGTCCTGCTATACACCAAGTTAGCCCAGTTATCAAAAGAAAGATTTACTTGTTTATGGGTTTGGTTTCACTGCACCGCAGCCATGCTCTCCTTGTCCTTGAGGCCGCGCAGACTACAAGGCCTTGTACTACTTTTGAGATTATCGTTAGCCTTCTAACGAAACATTTAAGAAGCTAGCTGTTGATACACTCAGGCAGAGTTGTAAATGAAGGTTTAAACAACTAATTTAACTAATTATAATAGCCATTTGTTTGCCGAGGAGCTAGACGTTTAAACTATTCAATGCGCCATCATATAAAACAGCATTTCTTTACTTACATGACGTTGATCAGATTTAACCCTGGCTCTATTCAGAGTTTTTAAGTTAGCCTTTTACAGCTAGTTTGCCTGGAGGGTCCCGTCTGTCTGCTTACCAGTTTACCTTACATGACCCCAAGCCGATGTCCTAGCTTGACCGCCCAAGTTCACCAACATTTTTACTGTGCTGTGGTTATGTGGTGCCAAACAGAAAACCCATGGTCTAAAAGTCACTAATGTATGTTTCAAAAGCAAGTCCATTCGGTAAACAAAGTCGAAAACTAGTTGAAGACTAGTTGCGTCACCTAGCAAGCTAAGCTCCCTGGAATTACTGGCTGGTTGGGAAGCTAACATACGCTAGCAAGTATCAACTCCTATCATGTTAACGTCAGTAACTTTCTTATAGTTGGTCGTTTTTTAAAAATTAAATATTGCACCTAAAAGCATTACTTACAGCCGGATGGTTTCTAAGCTGTTTGCCAACTGTAGCAAGCATGTTGCCTGTAAGAGTTAGGTCTCCCAAAATGTACAGAAAACACTGCCTCAACGAGACTGACCCACAATAAATTTGGCTGCGACGTCAGAACTGATGAGGAAAACAGGATCTCCTCGTGCCTTCACGGAAGTGCTGCAATTCGTTTTGAAAGCGAATTAATTTGACTTAATTTGGAACCGAAATTGCAATTATGCAATTATGCTTTCGCTATATATCACAGTAGTTAAATGTTACTTGCAGTGATCTACTATTTTCAAACGTTATCTAAATACTTGGCGTCGCGTAATATGCCTTCAATGTCTTCGTTTTCAAGTAAAGTTGATTTGGCCTACATACAAAGCAGAGGCAGGAGTCTGATAGACTCAGAGAAAGTACTTTTATAAGTCTCTGCTCACAGCCGGTTTCTCATCCTTTTCAATAGTTGCTTATTTATCCTTAAATGTGTTTTTTCTTTAGCGATATGGAGAGCCATGTTTGAGTGGGTGCAACCACCACAAGAATCAGAATTTGCTTTTATCATGTATATCCAAATGCATGGAAGTAGCTAGGGTGAGTCAATGGCCTACAAAAGTATGCATTTAATAATATTGGGCTACATGCTCACATTTCCAAATACCTTAAACTTTATAGGCTAGTCCTACCCAGTGCTGTATATAATAGCTTACGTAGTTAGAAAGATAAACTTAACAAAACACGTTGCTTAATTGCTTTGTTGTTGTTTTTTAACATTGTAATGTGAAAGATACTGGACAAGTATACTTCAGGGTTGGGTTCCTTTGTGTTCCCCACCCTGATCTGTCACGAAGCACCAGCAGATGGCACCAATTTTCTACATGCCTGACATAACGAAGGAAGCAATTCAGTGCTCCAATAACAAAGTTATTACTCTAGCCTGGTAAAGCAGCCCCTCATACTTCACTTCATGTTGTACAGAGAGCCTGGCTGTGGTTTCATTGACATGGCTGTCTCAGGCAGCATCTTGCCTCACCAATCAGCGAACAGAGGGAGTGACAACCAGATGTTAGCGATTGAGTAAAGGCAGATCCAATCGTTTTAAACTTCAGCAGAGCCTACACCTCCAGGAAGAAATCGTTCACTGATTGGTCAGGCGTCACCTCCTGGTACAGCTCACAGGTCACAGCTCACAGCCATAGAGCAAGAGGGTTGTCATGACATCTCAGAAGATCTGTGGCCGTAAGCTGCCCTCCATTGACAACATCTACCAGGAGAAGTGCAGTAAGAAGGCAGTCAAAATCATCAAAGACCCCAGCCATACCCACAATGCCCTGTTCCAGCTGTATATATTGCTGTGTTGGAGCCAGAATAAGCAGGCTCAGGGACTTTCTCCAGCAGGCCATCAGACTCAACACCCTGTAACACTTTTACTATGCACTTTATTGCTTAATGTTAATATTGTTTATTTATTTATATAATAGACTATATGTTCATATGAGGTTATGAGGAGGGAAGGGACTACATTATATATCATTTTATTTGAGATGCAACAAAAAAAAAACCTGAGCTTGCAACCTGAACTTGCAACAAAAACCTGAACTTGAAAGCCAGTAGGCAATGACAAAAGCTACCCTACCTTCCATAATGAGCCAACAGAACGGGGTTTATGCTGCAGGTCTTCCTCCTGAGCTTACAGTCAGAGTAAATAAGAAAACATGTCGGCCTCTATGCCACATGCTTTATGCCACCAGCATTGGACGAGGTCAAGCATGTGAAGCATAACTTACGTTAACCTGACATGAAGCTCTGTATGTGCCAGCTACAGGCTGAGCTGGGCAACAGGGAGGATAAAGTTTTTCTGCTGATGAAGGGTCATCTGTTCTGGTGAGAGATATCATTCCTGAACCATGTGGTTGAGGAAGCAGGTGTGTCTACTGATCTAGTCATGGCATGTTTCCTGTGATGATTAAGTGCCTAAAATGACTACATCCTAGTGCTGATTTAATACTACAGGTTTTTTGTATCACCATAGAAGACTCACTGCACTGCCTAATGCAGTCAATTAGTCATCAGCTATCTCAGTAAGGAAGTGAGATTGCACTAATGCATTGGACCAGCTCTGAGCAAGAATCATTGAGGCCCACATGCTTACATCTCTTCGCCTACAGAGGTCAAGCCTACTCAACACAGACAGCAGAAGTTTGGGTCTTGGTGCCGCATTGTCCCACGAGGCAGAGAACGGTAAGAAAGCAATCGCCTGCTTCAGTGGATCACTCGACTGTTCAAAGAGGAGCTGCCATCACCTGATGACCGCTATGAAGCTGGAATGTCTGGGGCTGCAACCCCAAATGATGACAGCAGCTCCCCAGTTTTCGTCAGCAACATTCAGGGGTTCAGGGGTCAACAATGTGCAGCTCTGATGTTCGGGTAAAAGTTTCAGACCCAGGTAGACTGGTCCTCTTCCAGAACCAAAGCTACACTGCAATAATGGGCTGGACTACCATGTGAACCTCCATGAGTGGCCTCAGAAGGTGCACCAGCTGGCCAGGCAGATTCTGACCATGGCTGGAGGTCACAAGAAGCGGTTGCACCATTCTCCCTGTAAGAACATTCTCCCTGTCCTCATTCCATCACCATAGACACTGAAAGTACCTCAAGAGTGCTCAGAGGAATCGCAACAACAGCCTAAGTACTTGTTGAACTTTGTTTTTATCTGTGCTGATGGCAACATCTGAGCAATATAGTTGGGCTGTTGTGTGTACAAATGTACAGAGTGTGTCTGTGTGTGTGCCCTGGACTGGTGTGTATTTACAGACTGCAATGAATCCATGTTGTGAGAATGTAAATGTTTCAACATGTGTTTTTGGGATTCAATCTGTGAAATATTAGTGTGCATTTGTGCTATCCATTTTTAGACCGTGTGTTGTTTGCAGAGCAGTTTATGTGGTTTTCTTGTCTGTTATTGTGTTTGTCAGCCCTGGTCTAGTGCATCATGTTTGAGCAGAAGACCATCTGTGAATCCGTACCTTCTGTACCAGCCTTTCAGATTGTGCAGTGCTTAATGAACAGCAAGATTGCCAGGAAAAGATTTGGCCTAGCGCATCTGCTAAGACATACTTTTTAAATAATACTTTCCAGGTTTTTTTTTTTTTTTAATTGTAAGCTTTTCTTGATTCATGTATCTTATTGCGTATTTGTTAAAATCTTCCTTAAAAATATTTCACCACTTAATTTAAAGTCATACTGAAAAATCAAAAAAAAAAAAACGGCTTTCTCACAACTTTGAAATTAGCAATAAATGTGAAATACCTTATTTTCCTCCATCATAAAAACAAAATCAGTGCATTCAGTGCATAATCACATCATTTACACCCAAAGAAATAGAATTAATATGAAAACTGGATTCTCTTAGTTCTCTAGGATCTGCTCTTTTTGAAAAGCATGAAAGCAAAGACTGACATACAGTACTGTCCACTGGCAGTTCAGCCAAGCTGTTCCGTGTAGGAGTCAGGGTGGGGGAATGGTGTTTCCCAGCTCAATCTGCTAATTGTTTGTGGACTGTCTTCCTCCCACCAACCCTTATTTGTTTCTCCAGGATTCTCATTTGTGCTTAGAATGGCCCATTAACCTTCTTAACAGAGTTCTTGCAAAACAGAAATAAAATAAATGTAGAGTTGTTAATAGTGCATTAAGGTCCTTAATAGTCTATTGAAAGTGAAGCCAGGGTCCTGAGAGCTACTGTCCTTCCAAAGGATGGGCTAATGTTAAAAGTTGTGTCGTCCAGGTTACAACAGTGGCTTGCCAATCAGGCTCAGAGCAATCTCCTGTCGCCTGGACATGATGCAGTTATATGATGCGGACAAAAAAATGACACACAAGGAGACTCTTGTCCAATCTCTGTTTAATGTGAGGAGTCTGTTTGGACATCAGAGGCTGGATGCTGCTGGCATATAGACTTTTACACTTTTACACTGTTTTTGGCGGACGTGATACTGAAATATTCAGGCATACATAGAAGAGCCATAGTAAATCTCACTGATTCCCTTTTAAAAACAACTGCTGTGGTTCTTCTTACTGTATTTTTTTTTTTTTTAAAGAAAAGAACATAGTTGGGGGTTGCATTGTTAAAACGGACAGGGCAGAACTATTAAAAACAGAGTATAAAAAATAAACATCAGGGATTTTTATTCAGTTCGACGTTTTTATGAGAACAAGGATGCAGACACTGTCTTGAAGAATGCTGACTCATTGAGCATGTTCATGCCT
This sequence comes from Setipinna tenuifilis, assembly GCA_030347295.1. NCBI lineage: Eukaryota > Metazoa > Chordata > Actinopteri > Clupeiformes > Engraulidae > Setipinna > Setipinna tenuifilis. The sequence continues at coordinate 8,402,812 of CM059266.1, forward strand.
TTGAGCAAAGTACTACAATCCATAAAGCATCCTATTCTTATGACAGGACTACAATTTTACATGAGATAAATTAAAAAAAAACAAACAATCTAGCTGGTCAGGCGTTTAACAGTATATTAAGCACACACACTTTCCGAGAAACAGAGAGACATGGTGGTCTGTCTATGTGTGCTTTATAAATTGTGTTTCATTCAGAGTACAGGGAATGCAACAACTATCAGTAAAGACATTGTTGACAAAATGTATTTCATGAGCGACTGTTTGTACGTGAGACTTGCGTAAAGGCCATTTTAAATATTCAAGAAATGTGACAACAGTTATGTTGGTAACAAATACAATATCATTGTGTACAGTTAAAGATATCGTTGTTCAACGATAACAGATTTAATAGTGCTATAAAAAGTTCCTCAAACACACACATCACATCAGATATTTGCTGATACAGTATGAGATTTGGTACATTTTAAAACAAGAGTGGACAAATCCCTTGCTTCACTGCTAAAGCTGACTTAATATACTGATAGCAGATGTATGAGTCTTATAGTCTTAAACTGGTAGCCATCGCATTGAACTACAATTCCCAGTAGACATCTGTGGAAATCTGGCAACCAGGAAGTGAACAGCTTGTCCACGTCACACAAGGCCTGTCAACATTACACAATTTTAGAGAGAGACTGCTTGACTGACTGGCCAGGTTTGGGATGAGATGTGTCTGTGGCCAATCATGGGGCCAGAAAGAATGGAACAGGAAGTGTGAGGAGGGTCCAGTGAACCTCAGACAAAAGCGTACGCAGGACTTTATTCCCGTCAGCCAAATGGATGTAGTTGTGTCGTTGTTGTTTCCATGGAGCATGGCTACATGTTTACTCAGCAGAAGGCAGACAGACTGGACGGCTGTCTATCAGTCCATTGCATGTGCTCGCTCCCTCTCTTACTTAATCTCTCACACACACACACATACACACACACCAACACCCACACTCACACACTAATACACACACACACATACAGGGGTGTACACACACACACTAACACACACACACACACACACACACACACACACACACAATCTTGTCTCCAACTGTGCTATGTTAGTGCGTTGTCTTTTTGGGCACCTTGCCGAATTTTGCATCCAGTCCAAGACCTGCAGATCAGAAAAAAAAAGGCAACCGTCACATGAGTATTCATACCCACCAGACATACCAGCCATCTCCTTGCTACGAAATGAGAAATGGAAACAGATCAACACTACAAAAACAAACAAACAAACAAACAAACAAGAACAATCTCTTACCCATGAACACCAGGATGGTTCCAATCCACTGCATGTTAGACATGACGTTGCCAAAGAGCAACACAGAGCCCAGGATGGTGAAGAACTTGCGGGTGGTGGTGATGATGGAGCAGGTGAGGGGTCCGAAGTACACCACGGTCATGAAGATGAAGGTCTGGAAGGGAGGAGGAGGAGGAAGAGGAGGAGGAGGAGGAGGGTGAGGGTCAGGCTGTGTTCCATCAGCACAGACATTACATTTCATCAGCCAAATGTGATGAACGACAAAGAATGTGAAAGAATGTGACCTTCCATTTCACCCTGTTCACTCTGGATGATCTCCCTCTCTCTCTCTTTATTTGTGTGTGTGTGTGTGTGTGTGTGTGTGTGTGTGTGTGTGTGTGTGTGTGTCTGTTTCTGGGTGAGTGTGTATGTGACATCACGTGTGTCGCACATTATGTGTGTATGTGTACACCGTACACGTGTGTACACACAGGGACAGAATGCAAGTGCCACATATAGTGGGGAGAACACATATTTGACACATTAACTTTTTTCCCAGTAATGGGGAAAAGAGGGTAATTTCTAATGGGTCTGTTGACACAAAATTTGCAACAGATGTTTCCATTAGTCCAAGTATAGAATTCATACAAAGAAATCAGAACATTTAAGTATAAAAGTTAAGAAATTAAGTGAAATGACACTCAAACACACTTTATTTAACACTTTGTAGAAAAGCCTTTGTTGGCAACTACAGCTTCCAGCTGCCTCCTGTATGGAGAGACCCATCACCTGCATTGCTCTGGACTAACTATGGCCCATTCTTGCACGAAGCTTTCAAACCTTCAAGGTTCTGGGGGCCTCTTTTATGAACTGTGATCTTCGATTCTCTCCATAGATTTTCAATTGGATTGAAGTCAGGTGATTGACTGGGCCATTCTAACAACTTGATTTTCTTTCTTTGAGACCAATTAATTGTTTCCTTGGCCGTGGCCTTGTCCACCCCCTTTTCTTTTTCAGCTTTCTGATAGAAGGCAGCAGATTTTTATCGAGAATGTCCTGGAACATTTCTCGATTCATCCCGTCTTCAATAATTGAAGTCTGCCAGTCACACTTGCTGAAGTAGCCTCATACCATTGTGCTTGAATCTCCAAACTTAACTTTTGGTATGGTGCTCTTGGGGTGGTTTGCAATGCCATTTCCTTTTCAAAATGCTGGTAGAATGACAGCCAAAAAGTTCAGTTTTGGCTTCACCTGACTGTACTGTAGTCTTTGAGCCAATGGTACCCACAGATGCAAGGATGAAGAACTCTTTTGATTAATTTTTGGACTTTTGCTCTTTCCATTTCTGGATAATGGCCTGCATAGTGCTCACAGAAACATTCCAAATTCTGAAAATGTGCTTATAACAAATATCATCTGAATGCTTTTCCACAATAAGATCACACAAGTCTTGGCCAGAGCCATTTGCTTTTACCCAGATGCCTTAATAGGCTTCCAATTAGGCCTCAACCAGCTGATATTTATTAGCACTGACTGAGGGCAGGGTTTCTCTCTCAATACAAACAGATTTCAGTTGATGTCCTGTCTTTTTGCACCTTTATGTCTTCATGTGTTCAATACTTTGTCCCTGTGTCATTACACATAACTGAATTTATGTTCTTGAATGTCTACATGTCTTTCTATGAATAGAATACTTTAATTGATATTACCATGTGGAAATGTTGTCAGTAGACCCATTAGGAATAACTACTGAAACAAATGTTGATGTGTCAAATACTTGTCTCCCGGGTGTATACACACAATGAGTAATTCACACACACATACACACACACACACACACACACACATACACACACACACACACATACACACACAAAATACTCACCTGGCCCAGTGCACTTGTCAGCCCAAACAGCATGATGTTGTAGATGATACTGGGGTAGCGATCAGCAAAACCCAGGAACTCCCACACCTCACCCGTCCACAGCACCCCTGAGACAGGACAACACACAAACCAAAATGGGACATACTATTAAAACAGGGAGGTGAGGTTTGTCACACCGTTTCTTTGGTATCCAAACAGCTTATGTCTATTAATGTTTACACACTGTCCTTAAAAGTATTTCCCTGATTATTTTGGATTTTTTAATAATGACTTCTTCTGTGGTTTCATCTCACTCTTCTTTCTAATCTCGCCTAGCTTCCTCCTTCTATTCTTTGGGGGTAGACAGGACAGGTTGACTAAAAAATGTTACGTGGAGCTTTGTTGCCCCCTGGTGGAGAAGAGGAGGAAAAGCACAATGAATGCATTCAGTGTGAAGAGTCGTCGAGGCACACAAGAAAACTGCAGTTAAACGATTAAAAGACTACTGTTGCCATTCATTTTAACAAATAATTAAAAACAAAAAGGATAAATGTATGACAACACGTAGCTGTATTAATGTAACTCAAAATATGAAACCATCCTACAAAAGCTATACCCGAAATGAAATTACAGAACAACCAAATCTTCATAAGATAACTAAATGCCCTCTCACCTAGGCCAAGCACCAAGATGGACCACAGGTTGACGTTGAGCATCATGTGGTTGGCTCCAGTCTGGTAGCGCGCCCTCATGTGGTCCTGAGCAACGCCAGTCAGTCCATCCAGGGTCAGGGACATCAACTGCAGCAGAGGAAGGGGAGGAAGAGAGGGAGGGAGGGAGGGAGGGAGGGAGAGAGAGAGAGAGAGAGAGAAGGAGAGAGGGAGAGAGGGAGAGAAGGAGAGAAGGAGAGAGAGAGAGAAGGAGAGAGGGAGAGAGAGACGGCATGATGAGTGGGTTGTGGGCTCCTCATCGGATGGACACAAACTACAGGACCCAACACATCTGAAGAACAATGTGGGCCTGACACTGAAGGGTTTCTACTGTCTGCTAAAAGAGATGTTCAACAGATACTTTGGGTGGGTTTTTTCACCTTTAATTTGAAAGGAAAGTTAGAGACAGAAAGTGAGTGGAAGGAGGGACATTGGGTGGGATTGGGATGACCTTGGGTCTGTGGATATATAATATGGGCGCCTTAGCCAATTGTGCCACAGCACTCATCAGCTGAGATGTTAAACAAGTCTTTTGCAAGTCCCAAATCAAGGTATGTGGTCTAAAAGGCTGTGGATGTTGGCAATAAGTGGTGCTACTTTTTTTAGTAAACTGCAGGACACACATTGAAACAGGTATTATGTGCAGAACAAAAGCACTGACTGACACTGATTTCAAAAAGCACCTAACGTTCATTTTAACCGCACAGCTGCTGCAGTTCCTTGTTTCGGTGTGAGCGTGTGTGAGCGTGTGTGAGCGTGTGTGAGCGTGTGTGAGCGTGTGTGCCCAGCGGCCTGACTCTCAGTGTGGTGCACCAAGACTGAGAGTGCTAAGCAGCTGTGTCTGGCCTTTCAATTTCAGACGCGGCACCACAGAGAGAAAGAGAGAAAGAGAGAGAGAGAAAGAGAGAGAGAGAGAGAGAGAGAGCAGCATATGGCTGCAGCCGGCCGACAGATGGAAACGGGGTGGACTTCACTCTCACCCACCGCATCGGAAATCTTCAAAGTTTTCCTCCGAAAAAAAAAAAGAAAAAACCCACACCTGACCGGATGTTCAGTTTGTTATTTAGAAGGGTGAACTGCCTGTGGGGATTTTTCATGTCTGTAAACAAATGCAAAACTATACTGTAAGCTGTCAGTCAACCTTCTCCATCGGGGGTGGTAGCTTGGTCTGAAATTTGTCTAGCATTCACATTAAGGCTACATCCACATTAGTCTGTTTTTACCGTTTTAAAACCAAAACAATTTACTTTCACACACACTGTTTTTACTTCCATACACTGCCATTTGCAAACGGCTCCCTCACTGGCCCAGTTCTAATCATGCTTCCAGAGCCCGAAAACAACAAACTAGTGAGGCAGAAACTTAACAACTTTGTTACGTTTATATTTAAAAACTGACTAATGTGCCTGTAGCCTCAGACTAAAAAAGTGCACACTACAGAGGAAAGGTCTTATTTACTCCTCTGTATCTCTTATTCTCTTCAAAGGCATAATACATTACATAACATCCCCACAGCTCCTCTACTGCGGTGAAGAGCCTTGACCATCACTTCCTTTGAACATGCAGCTCTGGGGAGCTCTTCTGGGGAGTTCTTTGCATTTACTGTTTACAGACAAACGGCTCCCTCAAGGGTAAAGTAGGGCGGCGAGGCAATGACACCCCCATTTCCAGCTCTAATGATGACTAACCAAACATGACGGCGCAACTGTCCAACCCTGCAGTAATTAGCTTGATGCCAAAGACCAGACTGCTCCCTGATTCATCTTGTTGTTTTTTTTCACCAGCGCAGCAGAAAGCAGCTCAGACGCCGAACAGGTGCGCTACTTGGGAAGCTACCTCAGGGGAGCGCAGGGATCATCGTTTGTCATGTCTCTCAGTGCTGCATCATGCACCCACCTTTTTAGGGCAGCGCAGTGTGTGTGTGTTTGTTCCTGTGTGTGTGTGTGTGTGTGTGTGTGTGTGTGTGTGTGTGTGTGTGTGTGTGTGTGTGTGTGTGTCTGTGTGTGTGTGTCTGTGTCTGTGTTCGTTCGTTACTGTTTGTGTGTTCGTTCGTGTGTTTGTGTGTTCCTGTGTGTGTGTGTGTGTGTGTTTGTGTGTGTGTGTGTGTGTGTTCCTTCGTGTGTGTGTGTGTTCGTTCGTGTGTGTTCTTCTGTGTGTGGGCGTTTGTTTTTAATAAAACCCAGAATCTGAGACCACAGAAGCACAAGCTCACCAGTAGCATCTCTCCGAAGCCAAAGAGGTGGTCATCCATGCTGGAGGCTCCCTTGTTGGGCTTGTAGAGGAAGAGGGCCACACCGGTCACAATGAGCACCACACACAGGTACTTGGCCAGAGGATACTTCTTCCTCAGGATGGTCACCCCCAGGATCATCACTGACCAAGACAGACATGAGGAGATAGCCCAATTAACTGTATGCCTTTTTATGCATTGCAGTACAACATGTTATGTTTATATTATTACGTTTGTTATCATGTCTTCCTGTCTTGTCTATAAGATGTTTAATGTCCACTGTGGGCCTAGGGAGCATTGCAATTTCAAATTCTGTGTGTGCAACCAGTACATATGGTTTTTGACAACAAAGCTGACTTCAACTTTGACTATGTCAGATGACCAAGACAAGATTAAATAATATGCTGAGAAAGTGTACCTCCATAAAACAGACACAGAGAGACTGCACAATTGTGTGTTTGCATAGGCTGACATGCCCTTCGGCACAGCATGATAAGCCTGTACTACATTATGTACATATGATTAGCCAACTGTCTATTGACTCATGCAGACATACACATACAGTCAACCGACACACAATCTAAAATTTATATGAAAAATATAAAATAAATAATACAGCACGTTTTCTATTCCACACTTCAAAGTCCTCTGACAAAGGTTATGACACATAGAACATTGGTAAGTCATAGGTTCTCAAGGTCTTGTTTGTGTCCACCCACCTGCGTGTCAATCATATACTTTTGCATGTGATAAGTATAGAGATTGTGCTTCAGCAAAGGTGTAATAACCATCAGCCATGCTGGAGACACGGAAATCACTGTTTTGTGTAGTTGGGACCATCACTTACCTGGGATAGGCTTGCAGGATTTCCCCAGCACCTTGAACCATAAACAAGAAAGTAAAAATCATAAAAATCATACATTTGAACTGAACAACAGTGAGAAGCTCAGGCAGGGAGAACACATTTTTAATGGAGAGGCATACTGGCTGGTGTGGGGTTCAGCTATTGGTGAAAAAATGCCTATGGGTGTTAAATAGGAATGCTTAGAAGAGAACACAAATGTATCGACTGCAGCATCAAAGCCAGGTCGTAACCCATATGCACCCACGCAACTGGCGTGATACAAATGCACTGAATTGTTTTTGTATGTCGTTTATCACTGGTCTCAGCATTTCAGTACGGTCCTTAAAGTTTACTAGCCCGGTACACAATATTCTCTTACTTTATTTAAGTTTGTGTAAAGAGTCTGGCTACTACCCACAGGCATATATTTATTTCCTGGATGACAGATGCTTCCTGTGGACTTTAAAACCCTAAGCAGCATAGCCCTTCCTCTGTTCGCTGATCGGAAACCAAAACATTTGGTCGAGGTAATCTGGAGCCTCAGTAGACTTACCTGACACGAGTACTGTAGTGAAATTGCACAGTAGTACTACTACGGTGGCACTAGAAAACTACACCTCCATAGTCACCATTTTTGCAGCATCCCCTTATAACGTGTGTATACATGCGAATATCCCCCTAGCCCCCCCCCCCCCCCCCCCCCCACACACACGGATATATATCTAACCTCTACACACACTGATATATATCTAACCTCTACACACACTGATATATATCTAACCTCTACACACACTAATATCTAACCCCCCCACACACTAATATACATCTTATATACCACCCCCCCCCCCCCCCCCCCCCCCACAGTAATATATATCTAACCCCCCCCCCCACACTAATATATATCTAACCTCCACACATGCTAAACAGACCTCAGCCATCTGAATTAGCGTGAGCCACAGACAACACACACCTGCGTAGGATAGTTGACATACTGCAGGGCGGAATTGCTGGACACCATGGCGCCCAGGTAGGACAGGGAACACGCCCCATAGAGCCAGTTCTTGGTGTGGTCGTGTTTGGACCTGTCAAAGAACTGAATCACTGTATAGGGGGGGCAGAGAAGAGATGAGCAGGTTAATATGTAAAAGAGCGAGGGATAATGATGCAAGGGATAGGTGTCGAATTTTCAGCAGAAATTCTGTACTTTTATTTATTAAGGTCGGTCTGACTTACACTCAGCTGACAATACATTTATTTTTTATTAAAGGGCAGATTTAATCATGGATGGAGAATGAATCCTTATTTTAGGCCTTTTCTTCCTACAATATACAACCTCTATAATTCTTCAATCATGAGACTCATCAAATTCATGCCTTTGGTTTAGGCAGCGTTGTAACACCAGGATTGGTAAAGGGGACACATGCACACACAGAAAAGAACACTAAAACAGAGACTTTTGAGTTTTTTCTACTTCAAGCTTATTTAGTAAATCACCCTGTTACAGATATTCTCTTTGCGTACGTCAAATCAAATACAAAAACGAATTATCTCTCCCAACACTCTTCAACTTAGTGGGAAGTCAATAATAGATCCCACAAGCAGGTCTTCTTTTTAGGAGAATATCTCTCTTACGAGAAATACACCAGCAAACCTCCTTTTTAGGAGAATATCTCCTGACCCATTGCTGACCTAATACAAAGCCACCTGCAAAGGAAGTTATGCCAACCGCAGCCCAATGGTTAGTTTTAGTTTGTCTTAATTTCACTGGCTTCATCACGTTTCAACAGTCTCTTAACAATAAGCACTAAGACAACTGCAAGCATTAACAGATAAGCATTCATAACTTAAACAGCAGCAGCATCATGCACTAGTTTGGAAGAATCTTTTCTAAAGCCAGTTTGTCTTAATAGAGAAAGTTTTATATACTGTCACATGTATCGGCTGAGCATTTGGGGTCTGTTAAGATATCTTACACTGACAAGCATACTTACAGATTTTTGCAAATACTGCATTGATGATACACTGAATGAACACCAGCGTGGTGGCGTAGCGAAACTTCTCCTTTGTTTCTCCCTGGCCATATTCTCCTCGCGTGCTGAAGAGAAGAACACATTTTTATGACGCTGTTTAAAACTGTAAATGAATGAAAGAAAAAAAGTTGTCAGTCAACTATTCTTCCAAGTCTATTTGCAAGCGAGGTAATTCCTTCACCAAACCTTCTTCCTGAAGTCCTCTTTGGCCCAATTTGTTATATAACACATTCATACACAACATTGCTTCTGTCTACATGCATAACAAAGAACATTGGTAAACGATGCTAAACCTTTGGCGGAGTGACCGCTAGACTGTGGCTAGACTATGGCTGACACTGGATACCCTATTAGTCAGTCGATGTCTACTGGACGTTGACATTTAAGACTGATATGGTGACCAGCAGTCTGCACCAAGTTGTATGTCAAAAGTCATCTCAAGGAACATGTGAAAAGAAAGGATTACTTAACCACGGATGCATTTATAAAGCCACGGATTTGTGTGCATTTATAAAACCATTCTGTTGTTAAATATACCTATTTTATTAGTCCACGAGAACTATCGTGTTACTGTCTGCAAGAGTAGTTTCAATGTAATGCTAACATTAGCACATTAGCTCAAATAGATTGGCTCCATCCCTACATCCCATTCATACTACCGTTAGGGATGAGTCAAATGCTTAATACATTCCCATACATAAAAAGTCCTCAAATACAACCATCGCTGCACTTTAGCACAGACGGTTTGCTGGATGCACCCAACACTCAGTAAACTGAAAAAGATAATCAACCAGAATGTCTACGATTTCCCAACAGCTGGCCCGTTAAGATCCAGCGAATCCTGACGTGTCTTTTTCCTCACTTTTGTTCTGAGGTTAGCTAGCAATAGCGCGCTAACCCAACTTACATTGTCTCTTGGAGTATGCCGTAGTAGAAGTAACACACAAAAACCCCACAGAAACAGATGATGAACCGTATTCTTTCATTCTGCCACAACGCTGACTTGCCGTCTCCCTTCCCCGTAGCCATGCTGTCGTCTATGAGTGCGGGTATAGCCACAGACACCGCTCCGCTCCCCTGGCTCCTCAGACCCACGTCCCGCTCCACTATCTCCGCTGTCACAAGTCCGGAAATGGTGACACTGTTTGACACCCCAAAAGGTGGCCAGCAGTCACAATAGCGGAGTGTATGGCTGCACTACCTGGTCCAGCAATGGCTTGGAATGTCCCAAGCTTCCCCTTCCTAAAGCACTGGCTTTCTTATGCACATTAGCTCAACTAGCTGACTGACATACAGTTTTCATGGCCACTGTTATTGACGGCGTAAACAGAATTCGAGGATTTTTCCTGCCATATTGATGTGTCTACCCTCGCCTTTAGTCTTCGTGTAACGACACTTCTACTAGAGTCTGTGTGATCCTATTCAGCCGCAACTTGGAATGTTTTCATTTTAAGAAGCGTCAGCCCGCGATGTGTGGACATGAAGGACCAAGCAGACTCCTCAGAATGTGCCAGTGGGATTTGCAGACTGCTATGCCGCAGCGTTCCCAAAAATGAACACATGGCATGAAACCATATAATTAAAAATGGCTCCTGTAACTACTTTATACCACTTAGGCGGGCCCTTCAACACCCATGCACAAACAAAAAGGGGATTTTACTTCTTTTCATTCTGGTAACTTGGTGTAAACACTACATGATGTAAAATACAGCTGACTGAATGCCCTCTGTCTAGCAGTGCAAATGGTCGTGTGGTAAGTCGACGTTTGTAAATGCATTAAATGCATGTGGCAAACACATGCGCCATTGTTTACAGTTTAAGTTCTGAGATGGCACTCTACTCGGACTACTGAAAATAGACAAGGGTCTTTCTTTTAAACTGGCGCTTACCTTTTTTTCGCATCAGGATGTGGAGAATGTTTATTGGTCCAGATAGACTTAAGCGTAGCCAGTGGCCGAAAGGGGGCGGTGCTTCTTGCATGTACACGTGCTTAGAAGAAATGACAACAAGAGAAAGGCTTTCCTTCTGAAATTACGGACAATTTGATACATTATTGCAATTATATCAAGCATAGGAACGACTCCGAAATTGGGTGTCCGTCTTTTAATTCGCCAAAAGACATAAATTCAGATGACAGTCGAACTCTCAAGATAACTCGAGCAAAGATAGAGTATCTGACAGATGAAACATGAACATGAAACCTTGAACCGTGCTTGTAAACCGTTTCCAACTACAGTATGTCATTGATTGTATGGTGTAACACATTATCCTTGAACTCAAAACATAACTGGAACCACCACAGCCTTTTCAATGGTGTCTTCACAAATTAATGTTTCATCAGCCAGGATCACAAAAAAAACCCTACATATTCCAGACATTTTAACAGAAAAAACATTCATCTTTTTAAAAAAGATTCCTACTACACTCTCTCCAACAACTTTAGGTCTGTCCAGGGTAAACAGGTTCTTCATTGCTTGATCATTTGACACCATTTGCTTTCTTAGGCTAACAGTGAGGATATTGGTCTTACCTATGACATTTACAACCGTGAACTTCACCGCACAGTTAAGCTTATGGTTACAGGGGGAAAGGGAAAGAAATCAAATACTGCGTACGCTCAGTAGAAAGCAAAGCTTAAATGATGTACCACACTTTCTGAACTAGCACAATAGAACATTGACAATATCAGAGAAAAAATATACAAAATACAGAGAACAGCATTGTTTGTAAAAAAAAAACAAAAATAAATGTTTTTTTTTTGTTTTTTGTTCAGTCCATGTATTTGCAGAATGGCCAGTGAGCTGAGCTGGTGCTTTGAGGCGTTCATAAGAGGCTTTGGCCTCAGTCTCAGTCTGTGTCTCTCAGTCTGTGTCTATTCTTGCTAGCTGAGCCATGAGTGCATCACCATCTGCAGTCCTGAGAGTGGTCACTCCGGTTTATCGTTACAACCTCACTGCACACTATGTGGACTGATGATGGTTATACCCAGCGGGATAATAAGGCCACATCTACTATATGTGTGTTCTACTGTTTTTCTAATAAAAAACAGTCGTCTACTGTAAAAAAACGAAACTAAATAATGAGACAGCGCACACACACACACATACATCTGGTCTTGTCTTAATGGAGGACCAAAATCATTTACAGTCCTCTCTGGTTTCAGCAGAGATTAGACACAAGAAGGTCAAAGAAAAATATACAGCCGAGTACATCACCACCATGTGGAAAAATCTTCCATGTGTTTCCACTTGCCGTGCTGCCACTTTATTGATTATTTTATAAGCGTTGGCATTTGTTTTCTCCCCTATAATGTTTATGTATACTGTGTAAGCACCCACTAGTCACTAGTGGTCCAGAGGCTCGCTCATGTTTAAATGTCCAAGCATGTCCGAAATGTAAAGGGAGAGGTGAACGTCATCTTTCACTTTCCAGTTGCTCTGGCTGGTAGTTGATTCTGATTCAGTGCTACATGGTGGAGCTGGTGGGGTCTGGGAGGGTCCCGCTCAGGTACCCACCAATTGCAGGCCCTGATGCTGGGCAAGGGGCGGGGCTTTGTCCCGGGCAGCCAGTGACGGGCGAGACTGAGAGGCCACGGAAGAGCAGGTCCATGGAAGGGAGGAGGGGCTTGAGGAGGCTGACGGGACAGAAGGCGGAGCCTCCATGTGGGGTGAAGTTGACCTTGTTGGGGTCGGGACAGGAGGGAAGAAGAACGGGCTCCTCCTGTGAGTTGGCTCTGAATTACAGAAAACATAAGTGACAGATAGTTACATTACATACATTAAGTGTGAAAAAGGTGGAAAAGGGAGAACAAAATATTTTGACAAAGTAGAGCTACAATTAATCCACTTCATTCAAACAGTAGTTCAAGCCCACACACTTTTTTCCACCCTAAGTAACTGGCACAGAATACACTTTCATTGAGAATATAGTTCAGAATGTGTGTTTTGTGTGTGTGTTAAACTTTTAGCAAAAGTTTTAAATACAAACAAGCTTTAAACAGGAGTGGAATGCATTGACAGGCTTGTGTGTGTGTGTCTGTGCATATTTTTGGTGTGTGTGTGTGTGTGTGTGTGTGTGTGTATTTTCATGTGTGTGTGTTTGTGTGTGTGTGTGTGTGTATTTTTGTGTGTGTGTGATACTTACACAGCCTCATCCCACACGCGCACTTTCTCGCAGCCCTCTGGGGGCTCCCTCTGAAAGGCGTAGGTCTTGTTGGGTCGGGGGGAGCAGGAGGAGAGGAAGGAGGGGGGCTGCACCACGTCAGGGGGTGGGGAGGGTGAAGGCGAGGGTGAGAGAGAGAGCGAGAGAGAGGGGTACAGGGTCTCGCACTCCCCCATGCCTGAGGAGAAGGGCATATGACACTTGATGAAATCAATACACCGGAGGTGCTGCGCTACACTGCTGTGCCAAAAAAAAAAAAAAAACGTCCGTACACTTGCTGTCAACACATCTGTCATGACCAGACAAAGACTGACCTGTAAAGAAATGCAAGAGCCAGCGGGGAGCTGAAGCTACAGGCTTATAAACAGACACTCTGACTTGGCAAACATACAGTAACCATCCACCAAAATGTTGTTTGTTCCATTCATGTCAATCCACTCATCATCAGCACTCATCGCAGGCCTCTGAGGGGAAATTAGTCAGCTAAAGAGAGACACCACGCTGGACACTCTCACTCACCAGGGTCAGCCATTGGACACGGGGAGTGGGACGGGGAGAGCTGGGCGGGAGAGGGGTCACTCTGGGATCCGCTGCTGCAGCGCTGGGTTGGGACAGGGGCGCGGTGGCCGTCTGGAGCCTCCAGAATCTGGCAGGTTAGAGAGAGAGAGACCACATAGCGTCACACAAACTGAGAGCTGTACAATGCAAATGGGCTGAGCTAAGGAAAAGTGTGTGGTTAGATGTAGTGGGAATCAGATTAAAAATTAACAGCAGCCACGCATCTCGTGCATTTCTTTCGGTGGAGAGGCAATGAGAAGTTTGCTTGCACAGGCTGGAACAGCACACCAAGGAACACAACTTTGTGAACACTGCTCCAAGTTACTTGCCGTAGGGGTTGTATGCAAATTATTTTAAAGGGAAGGGAATGGAATGAGAGTCAGTTGTTCAGATTGGCCCATGCGGTGGTGAACATTTGTAAAAGAAGGTAATGAGAAGTTTGCCCACCGCTTGCATGGCCTGGAACAGCACACCTACGAACACAACTTCATGAACACTGCTGCAAGTTACATGCCATAGGGGGTGTATGCAAATAATTTTAAAAGGGAGGGAATGGAATGAGAGCCCGTTGGCCCACTTTCAGGCGAACACTGTAACATGTAAAAGAGGAATTTCTATGAAATGGACATGTTTAGAATATCTAGCTCTTTAGGTATGTTCTTGAATGCGGGTAGACTACCGTTCTTCAACAAAGACAAGGCAAAAACATTTTTTAAATTCTCTGTCACCTTTAAATTTCATTTTTTTCGGTTTCTTTTTGCCCTTTATGACCGTTAACTGCAACAAAATGCCAAAGTTGACCTTCTTGTAAACAGAAAGACAGCTATATCTCAGGCTGACAAGGCCATGTTTGGTATGCGCGAACCCTATTAAAGAGCTCTCACGGTTACAGCTGCAGAAGACAAGCGAGAAGCTAGTGACACTAAAATAGGGCTATTGGGTCACGGCACGGCACAGTACGGTACAGACAGACATGTATGGTGGTAAAGCGACACAGCTCACATCTAGACCCTGTCTGGATGGCACGTGAGCCAGCAACAACAACTCATGAGTGATAAGTGTAGTATATCTGTTCACACCTCTTGACAGTCAGGCTCTGCAGTGTGATGAGTGGGCGAAAACAACCGACACAGTACAAACATCAGTGGATGTACATTCCTAACAACTAGGGCATTACATTTTTCCAGTTGATGTTTGGTGAATATTAGAAAATGCTCAATATAGTGAGCTTAACAAACCATTAAGAAGGTATTAACAAATGAGTAATTACATACATACAAGCCCTTACAAGACACTAAACAACATTAGTAGATTAAACACAAATCATTTCATTTTTTTCCTGACTGATGCCCTCCAAGCCCCGAATGTTTGTGTCTTAAAAATCTGCGAGGCTCTCTCTATGTGCTGTGTATGCTTATGTGTAAGTGGATCAGCATACTGCTGAGGATGACTGTGAAGTGCCTATAGTCAAGTGCAAATAGGGCACGATATGTGCACCAGTCACCACTAATTAAACGTGACAACCAGAAGCATTCACAACATCACAACTAACGTCTTTAAAATTATTTAGAATCTACTAATGTTAGTTAATATCCTGTGAGGGTTTATTAATATATAGTTAAACATTTGCTGATACCCTGTAAATAGCTTATTAGGGTACTATTGTAACTGAATATTGTAGTGCATGTGTTTATGAGTATTGTGTGTCTCTTTCTGTGTTCTTGTGTGTGTGTGTGTGTGTGTGTGTGTGTGTGTGTGTGTGTGTGCTGACCTTGTGTTGGTCCTCGGGGCTCTCGGACACAAAGACCCCCTCCAGCTCCAGATTGAGCCCCTCCACACTGCGCCTCAGTCGGGGGGCCAGCCGACTCAGGGGGGTCTGAGGACCCGTCTGCACGGAGGAATAAACGGCAGGAGAAATAAACGTCAGGAGGAATAAACAACAGGAGGAATAAACGACAGGAGTAAAATAGACGAGATCATCTGTGTTTATACGGGTGTGTGTGTCTATGCATACAACCTCAGATTTGGAAAAATACATTTGTGTTTTTCTGTGTGCTATGCACGTGTATTTGTGTCAGAAATTTCTGTTTTTCTTGCAAAACAAAAATGTATAAATGATATTTGAATCCACCCACGAGAACTATCTTTGTAATCCAATTATGCACATATTGGCCAAATTATTTTTTGGGTGATGGTGTATATGGGTGTGTGTGTGTGTTTGAGAGTTCACATGATTGTGTTTGTGCCAAGGTATGTGAGTAAGTGAGATGTCAGCTCTGTGACACAAGCACCCAAGAAAAGCCAGGCCATTTTTAAATCTCTGTTGCTGGGCTAATCAAGGAAACAGCATTTAAGTCATACCATGGAAACACACACACACACACACACACACACACACACACACACACACGACGGCCATACCTGTGTGGCGTGGTTGCCAGGGAGTGGGTGGGCGGGCCTTTCGCTGTTCCCTGCTGGAGGGGCGTGTCTGAAGCGCTTCTGTAGCGAATGGCGTAGCTTGGCGACCTACGGGTGGGCAGGGGCAAGCCAATCAGAGAACAAGGACAATTACTGGGCAGCACGGCAGATCGGAAACACCACCCAACAACAGTTAGCAAACGCCCCACCCTGGCAGGTGTGTGTCATCGTTACTTTTCCTTTGCTATGTTTAAGTCATGTCATACTGTACTAATCCATGCCAAGCCCAGCCTCCTGTTTTATCCTCCAGCACAGGTGCAGACTACTACACGGGCCCACAAAGGTCAGGGCTATGGAGTGCATAAATCTGCCTGTTCTCCTGACTTGTTCTGTGGTCATCTGTACAAGGCACATCCTCTATACGTTAAAGATTCAAACTAGACGGTTTGTCAAGACTGTTTCATCTACAAATTGCCTCCTTGCTTGGCCTTTATTCTGAAAATTTAAGAAGGGCATCATGTTTTGTAACGAACGAGCTGTGACCGGACCACGACTCACCATGAATTTCATGCGTGGATTTCAAGAAGTTCACAAGTGGATTTCATTCAGACATACTGATGTCGTCATTTGATAAGTGACTAATTGGTGTTGAAATGTGGTTTTTAACCAAATGTTATCATTGGAGCAATCATTAAAAGGTTTATCAGTTTATTAGTTATTCCTTGTTTGCCCGTACGCCTGTTCAAGGGCAACACATTAATCACTCTGCCATTTCCTCAGCTTGCTGTACACGGCTGTCTGCGAGACTGTGTCAGCTCTAAAAACTTTAGCTACTACAAAAGTGAAGCCAATAATGTAGTCATTGCTCAGTATGCAAGAGATCATTAACAACGAGAAGGTCAATGTTATGATGTAAACCCATCAGAGAGACGCAGGACCACGGCTATCAACTCCTTTGTAATATCTTAATCATTGATTTAAAAATTATTTTATCAATTCAAAAAGTATTTCATTGCCTAAGCTGTAAAATCTGTTCAATTCTACAGTTTGAAACACATTTTAATAGTGCAGTCTTCTCTTTTTTTACTCTACCCTACAGCAACGGTCTGCTGGGTAGACTACTGTAAAGTGACAAAGTGACAAAACGTACATTACACACTTTACAAAGTGTGTGTTTACATTTGCTTTGAATTCCTGCGATGCGATGTAGAAAAATGGGGGTTAGATATGTCGTCACTTATAATGCCACGAAAACTTCTGACAATGCCAAGTTCATTTAGGACTTTTTGCCCTTAAGTCAGATAAAAGACTAAAAGAGATCAAGAAAAAAATATGTTCCAGAGGAATACGGGGTGGGATCAGGAAATTTGAGTCTCTCCCAGTCAGGGTCTCTGAAAAACGTAATGGATGCCATGGCCAACTGTGCTCCCCCCATAATTCACCTTTTTTTTTCGGTCATGCCACACTTATGCCGCCCTAGGATCTACATGAGCCTTAATGAGACGAAGTACTCACCTCTCTGAGGTGCTCTGCACTCCCCCACGACGCCGAGCGCTTGTGGCCTCCGCCTCCTCGCCTCCCCCTGCTCTCCTCCGCCCAGGAGCTGGGAGTCTGGGTAGCCACGGAGACAAGGGGTGGTAAGTGAATGTTTCAGATAGGGGAAAAATAGGATAAGAAACAGAGAGACAAAAAGCGAGGGAAAGATTTAGTTCATGTGCCGTCCTTCATCGACTAGTACAGAGAGAGGCCAGTGGTTCCTTGCTGTTGAGGAAATCTAGATGATGGATTACACAAAAGGTCACGCTTTAGGTAACTTAAGGTAACTTCAGACTCGGAAGGTCCTGCCATGTTCTCTTCCAAAATACAGCAGAGCAGCACATGTCTCAGAGGAGTGGGGTGGCCTGGCTGAGCTGTTGTGCTAAAAGGCCATTCCAATGGGAATGGAATAGACAGAGTTTGACTCTGTGAACTTGGGAGTATGTGGGCTAAGGTCTTTATAGACAAACAATCACCAATTTCAATGCTACTAAAAGAAGTCCAACTTAGCTCTTTTGATTCACTGCATGTCATACTCTACCCAGTATGTCTATGCATGTGACAATAAACCATTCCTGTATCATTGTATAAGCATTGTCTAAGTGTGTCCAAACAGACTTTGTTTAATGCTTAATTTTAAATTTATTTTCAAAACAAACCAGTTAAGCTACCTTGTAGATTGATATCAAATAAATATTTGATAGAATTCTGGCCTATATTTCCAATACCAGGTATTTCTCTTAAATGATATGAACTCTGCTTGTTTTTGACATCTGGCATTACAGTATGTTCTACCAGAAATCTTGTAAAAAAATGTATCCTTTAGTTCATGAATATCCATTTTGAAGTACACAAATGCACATGTAGATATTCTGATATAAAATGTCTTGTGTGTCTGACAAACAAAAAGTCCTTAAAGGACTTTTATAGTCACTTCCCCACTAAGCGCTGATGGGGAAAGAACCAGATATGTCATACGTGAATTTAGGACAAAAGTGACACGGTTTTGTGACAACAACCAGACACACACCTGTTTCCCAAGCACAGCTGTGTCAAGACCCACATACTCAAGATGCTGAACAAGATATGCCTGCTGCCTTTTTTACAACACACACACACACACACACACACACACACACACACACTTTACAGCAGAGCAGACTTAACAACAAGTCTGTTAAACTCATTCATGCGTCTACAGAAAAACACTGTGTGCACAAACATTCTTCAAGGCTGGCAAAGGAGTAGTACACAGGAGGAAATGGACAGCATGAGAGAGAGAGAGAGAGAGAGAGAGAGAGAGAGAGAGAGAGAGAGAGAAAGACAGAGAGAGAGAGAAAGAGAGTGGCATCTTTTTACAACAAAGACCACATTTGACCCTGGCTAAAGGCACCATTGGTGGTTCACACTGAGTTCCTGCTGTGTGATGTATGTCTCTACATAGCACGCTAGCCCGCCTGAAGCGGACACATGATGTTTGAATACACCAGCACCGAGCTGTCTCAATTCTGCCATAACATCAGCACTCGACATGAACTACCCACCTGCTACTTGCCAATACAATGATGGGTGAGATCTCAGGCTCTGGCAGGTTGTTCACATTTATGGCAATGTTTAGACTCTTGCATAGTTGGTTTACATCATATACAACATGTTGTATGCGTACTGTGTCAGATTCACATGTTGTGATTTCATAGTGGTCTTGCTTTGTTTGGGTCGGTTGCTAGGCTGTCACAGCCCTGTCCCGCCACGGTGTCTCCAGACTGACATCCATTCAGCTGTGTGACAATGTCTGCATCTAACCAAGAGACACAGAGGCAATGACCCCTCATTCTAACTCTGCACCTTTTACATGCGGAACACAAAGAAAGACAGACAGAGAGAGAGAGAGAGAGAGAGAGAGAGAGAGAGAGAGAGAGAGAGAGAGAGAGAGAGAGAGACACCAGAGATGACAGAGAGAGAGAGAGAGAGAGAGACCAGAGATGACAGAGAGAGAGAGAGAATGAGAGAGAGACCAGAGATGACAGAGAGAGAGAGAGAGAGAGAGAATGAGAGACACCAGAGATGACAGAGAGAGAGAGAGAGAGAGACACTAGAGATGCTACTGACATACCGACATGATCGATCCTCCACCCACACACCCACTCTCTCTATCTCAACACCGAGGCAGGCACCAGCTGGAGGAGGCTGTCCCAGAACAGAGGATCCCAGTTGCCTGTTGCCCAGGGCAGACTTGCACGTGCCCGGTCCTCTACGCAGCCCGTGTCCCAACACTTTGCAGTTCAGTCAAGCAGTTTGGTCAATATCTCAGTCCTTCTTTCCAATCCCACTGACCAATAGGAGGGTGCTCAGCAGGGCAGGGGATGCCACCTGCAGCTCCTTCCCTCCTTCTTTTCTTTCTTCCTTCCTTCCTTCCTTCCTTCTCCTCTTCAGATGTCTCTCCCCTCTCTCCCCTGTCTGTCACTGTGATCTTCGGTCTTCAGTCCACTTTCACAGGCTCTTCCGTCTGTTCTCCCCGTGCCTGGGGTCTTCTTCTCCCCCCTACCCTCCCCTGGGTCCAATCTCACTCACTTGGACCCGTGATGGGCAAGTCCATACCAAAAAATTAGAGAACACAACACCTAATCCACTCTGCTGGCACTCTTCTCTCTTTCCTTCCTTCTCTCCGTCCCTCCTTCTCTCCCTCCATCTGTCTTTTCCTCTCCTCTCTGCCGGCAGAAGTGTCCAGTCAGAAATACTTTACGGTGCGGAACGGTGAGGTCACGAAGGCGCTGAAGCCGAGTCGTAAATCTGACACACACACACACACACACACACACGCGTATTATTATTACACGACAAACACAAGTGGGCCACTGCGGTTGCCCCCTTTCCTCCCAGTCTCCACCACCTCCGAGATACTCCACCGGTAGCTAGCTTAACCTACAGCATGCCTGAGGAAACTGAAGGCGGCCTGCGCTATCCCACACATGCCCCCCCTCCATGCGGAGCTGCGCTGGTGCATGTGAATGCTCACCCTCGTGCCCCCCCCACCCCCCCCCCCACCCTACCCCACCAAGGTCTCCAATCATCTTCTGCCCCGTGAATGACTGGTGCTGGGGGGCCCTGGGGGCTGCTGCTCCGCTCCTATAAACAGCCTTGTCCCCCCCTGTCCCAGGAGACAGCCGACGCGCTGGGGATCAGGCTAACGTTCCACTCAGATTTCCCCCCCGGCAGGGTGTGAATGTATGTGTGTATGTGTGTGTGTGTGTGTGTGGAACAGATACACTGCACAAGTTTTTGTGTGTGTGTGTGTGTGTGTGTGTGTGTGTGTGTGTGAGGGGGGGCAGAGACACTACATGATTGTGAATGTACATGTGTGTGGAACAGATACACTGGATGAGTGTGGATGTATTTGTGTCTGTGAGTTTCTGTGTGTGGCTGTGAATGACAGAGAGGCTGCATGAGGTTGGCTGTGTGTGCATGTGTAAGTTTTGTGTGTGTGTAAGTTTTGTGAGAGAGAGTGTGTGTGTGTGTGTGTGTGTGTGCGTGTGTGTGTGTGTGTGTGTGTGTGTGTGTGTGTGTGTGTGTGAGAGAGAGAGAGAGTGAGTGTGAGAATGAGTGTAAAAGTGTGTGTGAGAGTGAGTGAGTGAGTGTGTGTGAGTGAGTGTCCAAATAAGATGCAGAGAGGCCGCATGTGTATGTGAATGTGTGTGAGAGAGGGGGGGGGGTGGGGGAGTAGGGGAGTAGAGGGTAGGGGGTGGTCAGGACAATGGCATGTCGAGAGGGTGACCGGACAGCAGAGGACATGCCTGAATGGTGCGTAGTGCATTACACAACCAGACACTTTTGTGTGGCATGTGGTGGGGGGCTCACAGGAGAAAAGGAGGCATAAGCGAGGGGTGGGGGTGGGGATGGGGATATGGGTGGGGGCTGTGTTAGACATGGCTGAGAGTAAGATGTGGGTTAAGCTAGGTTAGGGCAAAGTGGGGTGTGTTTTGGGTGGGGGAAGAAGGAGAAGAATTTGGAAGGTCACAACGAACACGAGAAAAAAACCACAATCACATTTGGCAGGCCTCCAACTAAGTCTCACCAGCGCCACTCTTGCTGCTGCGAGTTCTCAGACACACCTGCAGATCAAACTGCAGACACACGCGACAGGAAAAAAAGAAAAACACACACACTCCTCCTCACACTCTGTTACCTCACCACACCTTTCAGATGTGAGCAAAGCAACCGTTCCCAGTCATGGACGCTTCACGTGCGCAAGCTTCAAAAGAGCCCCCAGAGGCCATGCTGCAAATGCCACGCTGGAGCCACGTCTGCCATGATGACACCCAAAATGGCCGCCCACCAGACATGCATCCAGGGGCTTTCCCATCAAGGTTTTCTTTTGTTTTAACACACAATATTGGTGAGAAATCAGTTATCATATTCCAGACAGGGAACCACCCATACAGATCTGCTACATATCTCTTTAGCTTGAATATCTCCATTATAACTCCATTTAACTTGGTTGTTACATGTGCTTCAAATGGAACGCTCCAAAATACCAGCCGCAGGAGGTATTTCTATCATTTCAGACTTCCAGACTACAGGTCTACGCTGCAATTTTCATGGTGAAGTGGAGTTCCAGGTTTTATGGCACATGATGATGACGAATGTCTGGTGGGAAGGATTAACTATACTAATTGACTGCTTAATGGGTCACTGGTGAGACCCAGACCACATTTTACAAGGTCTAGCTAACTGTTTGAAATGAGAAATGCCAGAAGGTAGCACTTGTTTAATGGCACACAAAAGGCAGCAACATTGCAGCAAGCAGCAGCAGCATTGCCTTGGAGAGATGTGAAGATGAGCCACATCAAAGGTAACATTTTTCTCAAAAAAAAGAAAGAAATGAAAGAAAGAAAGAACACCTGCTTCTTCACATAGTAGCTTGTGGAAGGGTGTGACAGACATTGCTGATAGACGTTGTATAAAAAGCGAAACTTTTAAAATGTTTGAGATGAATTTAGGCCTCCTTTGGCCTTTCTTATGCAGACTTCAGGTAGTTAGCACCTTAGGAGAGACACACTAGGTGTGCTAGACAAACTCTCCATGTAACTGTGCCTCAGACACCACTCCCATTTAGTGTGTGTTTGAAAACACCTGCTCTTACAAAACCATTGCCCTCAGATGGTCCTTTCACCTTTGAAATGCAGGCATCCGAGTGCTCTCAAGGATAGTCACCTCTCTGCTCTCTCTGGCATCAACACTGGCTGTCTGCTTGTCCTCTGACATTATGAAGACCCTTGGTGCTAGTACTGTGTACAGGTCATGTGATTGGCAGTCTTACTGGCATTTGCTAACTCAGAATAACAGAATAACATCAGAATCACATTCTAATCTCATTAATAACAAGAAGAGTCATCACTGTGTTACATTTTCATTATTTGGTGCAAAAAATCTCCGATTTGGGGACTTGCAAATAGCCCTCGTAATGTTCAGTTCACAACATGTCAGAGTGAAGAACGTCTGAAAGCAGGCAATGGCCTTAAGGTGTGAGGCTTACCTGGGTGGCCTTGTCATTGACGCTGGCGATGTGCAGCACCTCCGGCTCCTTGGGCCACTGGCCCTGCAGGTAGGGGGCCACCAGCGTGTCCAGAGACAGCGTCCGACGCAGAGACGGCTTTGGTGGCCTGCCCTTGTTCCTGTCTGCTAGAGGGCAGAGAGACAGAGGAGATGAGTTCACGGGTACAAAGGGGAGAAGGTTTTTTGTTTCTTTTTACAAGAAGCACAGCTTTTATGTAATCAGCTTTTTTATCAGTTTTATGGATGCACACCAAAGGTGGAAATTAACTTTGAAAAATGAAAATTTTTTACCAGCCACTGCGAAATAAATGATTAAATGATGAATTTTTACCAGCCACTCAATAGTAAATTATAATTTTGTGTCCAATATCTACCAGCCACTTTTATATTTTACCAGCATTTGGCTGGCGGCTGGTGCAAATTTCCATCCCTGATACACACCTTCGAGAGTACATGAACATTTAACGTTCTTACAGAAATCTGTCTGTTTTCAGCACTGCACTTCAGAACAAGAACACTACAGATAACACGATCACTTATAACCTTTTGCTAGGTGGCTTAGGTAACTCTCTGGCCAAGGTGAGGCCGGTAACAGATCGGGAGTTGTTGGCAGGTGGAACTTTTCCATGTCAGGAGCGATAGCAGTGGAGGAAGGGGGGTGGGGGTGGCAAGTTGCTCAACACCAAGTCTCCTCCACCACCACCACCCGGCTCCCATTTCTCCACATTGGGTTACGGGCCTCCACTCCACTCCTCTCCTCTCCGCTCCGCATAGCGCGCACAATCACCACCACCACCCTCGGCTCTCTCTCTCTCTCATGCGACCAAACAAGCCATAAAAATAAACACAGGAGCAGGAGGCTGGGCGCGTAGGGTTACATGACGGAAGCAGTGGGAGCCTGCAGGCCGTCAGCGAGGTGATCTGAAGGGTCAGGGGAGCTGAACAGAGGTGGCCTTGACTCCCTACCCTGCCTCTCAGTGTGCAGCGCATGCCAGCCTGGTCAGGAGGTCACGCTCAGCTATGTGGGAAATGCCAGAGCATCCAGGTCAGATATTACACGTGTGTGTGTGTGTGTGTGTGTGTGTGTGTGCAAGTGTGTAAGTGTGTGTGAGTGCGCGCGTGTGTGTGAGTGTGTGTGTGAGAGAGAGAGAGAGAGAGAGAGAGTGTGTGTGTGTGTTGCCTCTTGGGCTTTGTTTTTGTTGTTGTTCCTGTTAAACTGAATGAAGTGTGTTTCTGCATCACCAACACAACATGAGGCAGCTGCGTATGAATTCACATAAGTGAATGCTTCCTGAGGATAAATCTCTGGACAAAACAGCTACTATTCTGTCACTTACTGAGAGGATGCACAGGGCCTTACTTGGAAGATTAACCATGCATACAGCATACCAAGTGTGCACATTTATGGATATGGACTTAGCAGAGATGCCCAGTAAAGTATTGATTGAAAGTTCAAAGACCTAGTGTGGCATTGAGGGATTGGAGTGAGATTACTTTTGGGTTATTTTCACTATGATGAATGCCCATTTGTGTAAAGAGTCTCTGCATCTCCCATGTGAGTTTCTAAAACCACTGTCAACCTCTAACTTAGCCATTTGATTATATCATTCAGAACCTAAATCACAAACTATAGCACAATCCCACTATTCCAGATTATCATACATATGAAATGCACGTGGATGCATAATTTCACAGTAGTAGGCCCATATTACGCTAAATTGATGTTAAACACACACACACACACACACACACACACACACACACACAAAGATCCCCACTTGGCTCTAGGGTGGGGGATGGATGGTTTGGGAAAGACATTCATGTGGTTCAACAAGTTTGTTGATTTGCAATGAGAGACAAGTACATGCCACCGCTCTAAAACACTCACAATGACATTTTTCATTATCTCACATATGTGTTCTGCACATCCTATGATTCCTAATTAACATGATAATCTGATTCGTTTCATTATTAATACTCGAAAGTCAGACGCTTATATATTTGGCATACATTCAGTTTCTACACGACTCAAGCTTTGACCGATACTAGTTTGTGTTTACCTGTCTTGGCATCCTTTGAAAGTAGTTGTGCTTTGTTGTGGAGCTGGAAGGGAATTGTGGCACGAAGAGGCTGCAGACCAGGGTTACCTCCCCGCACCACTCCGTTTCTGGTCGACATCCCAAGTTACAAAGCCGTCGACAAGTTCCACGCACAATTTGGAAGGTATATAAAGTACCTTCAGGTCGTTAACAGTGCATTTATAAGTGGTAGGAATTCACTTTATCGCTTACATATTTTCTATTATTTGATATTTAGCGACAGTCTGTCTTTCACAAAATCAGGTTCCAAACTTGAGAGCTAGGTTAATGTTAACTTGGCTAAATTGTTAGCTCTCCAGCTCAGTTTGCAAACTTCTTTGTGACTGTAGCGAAAGATTTTTACTACGTTTCACCAGGGAATATCCAGTTGTAGTTATACTAATGTCTATGTATCCGTAAAAAAACGGATTCCTTCTCTATACGTTTTGAATGCTATTCGATTGTTAGGGAGACATCTCACCGCTGTAACGTGTGGACATCTCCAATTCTACAAACTCTAAAAGTGACAACAGCTACATACACACACTCGTGTACAACTCACTTACAACGGGGCGTGACTTTCGGCATACCTCACACATGGTTGGTTGGTGGAAAGACTACGTTGGTGCTATTGGCTCCTACCAACTTCCATCATTTATCATTGTCAGCATCCAGGCCGAGTGTCAGAGCCGTAGCCCCGCCTACATTGTTAAAATCCTTTACAGAAAAGTTCCACAGGATGAGTTCTACAGAATTTCTTTACCAAGACCCAGAAGACTTATCGCTAAAGATATTAGTGAAAACAGGCTAGGAACAGCCACTTGACATACCAAACTGACTTTATATCCAAGATCTAAGTAATTCGGGCTACGCATAGGAAAGTTAACCCGCAGCAAAGCATGAAACGTTTACGTTCTAGTTTGCTTTCCATTAACCATCCATACTCTTAACATGGAATAAAATATAATAACTAAGACTATAGCTTGCAAAATCGTCACACTGCAAATGTATTGCTAAATACCAGTATTACGTTTACTGATTTTGTTTGTTTTTATTTGAGAGGCATGAAGATCACAGCGACAAAAACAAATATCCACTAGAGGTCAGACGTCTTACAGTTTACAAGCTAATTTAGCAGTTAGTAGACTGGCACAACCTCTACTGTCTATGGGCACAACCCAGGGTCTTACTAAAGAAATTAAATAATGGCAGATGTGATGCTGTAGAGGTTTGATGCAATAAATCGTGAGCTAAGAGTAATATCAACATGTGATAGATTATATGAGTCTAAAGCCCTGATTAAGTAGTTTTGTGGAAGACTTAATAAATTTCATGCTTTAAAAAATATATTTACTTCTCATTGTAAACTGCATTTACCACACATAAAGTCCAGACTAATTCCACTGAGTAGAGAGAATAAGTAAACACTGAAATGAACAGCCTAAATACCTTTATTGATTTAATTTCAACACCACATTTATTTATAACTGACAGAAACAACAAAAAAAATCAATAAAAGAAAAAAATAATAACAATAATGTACAAGCTTCTTTTTTAAAAGTGCGCGACTCACTTATATCAGGACTGATAAGTGGTGGGTGGGGAAAATATCAGAAAATGGGATGGGGAGAGGCTGGTAGCTCATAGGACAAGAAGATGGTGGTGGTGGGTGGTGCAGATTAGATGAATGGGCAGAACTTCCAAAGGGTGGTGGAGTGGGGGGCAGGGTGGCAGCAGATCCACTCATGCCCACTCAGAGAGCAGGCTAGCTGGGGGAGACGGCAGGCGTTGGCTCCTTGCTGATGTTTACCAGGCACTCACTGGACTTCAGGCTGGCCAGGGACTTGCAGCTGGGCAGGGAGGCAAGAGAACCGCACAGGCCAAGCATGGAGGGAGTGTAGTCTTTACCTAACAAACAAACAAACAAACAAACCGAGAGAGACACACAGGAAGGGAGGAGAGTGGACAGGAAGAGAGAACAGAGGGAGAGAGAGAGGGGAGGCAGAGAGGAGATGAGGAGAACAGTGAGAGGAACAACAAGGGTTGCTGTTATTCCCCTGCCTGCATGGCAGCCTGCATGACGACACCCACATAACTGGTACAATACGTGTATTATGGAAGAAGCAGGGTTTCCATATGTATGTAAAATGTCACAATGTAAATCTCTGAACATGACAAATTGACAGCTGTGTGCTTATGTGGGTTTAAGCATGTCTTTGAAAAGCTGTTGTTCTAGACACGTGGCAGAAAACTGTATGTGTGTGTGTGAGAGAGAGAGTGTGTGTGTGTAAAAGAGAGAGAGTGTGTGTGTGTGTGTGTGTGTAAAAGGGAGAAAGACGAATTTACCGGGTGTACACCAGACAGTATCTCCATTTTGTTTGCTATCTGTCTTCTGGGAATCAGAGTTCAGGCTCATCTCAGCCGAGAGGTGGTCCAAACTGTCCAGACTCCTCCTGGGTAAACACACACACACACACACACACACACACACACACACACAAAACCTTTACTAGCAAATGAAGTAGTGCATAAAAAATCCTTACTTCAGCACTAAAGTAGCTTTGGATTTTAATTCTTTAATTCCCAGTTGGCAAAAACACATTTGAATATGTCTGAAGGTGCCATTCAGTGGAAATCATTAAAAAAAAAAAAAAAAACTTTAAAATGAAATTCCTTACCGACGAAACAGCTTGACATCTTTCTGGTTGTCAGGGATGCGTACGGAAGACCATTGGTTGACCAGGGGGATGGACAGGTTTTTGGCCAAGTGGGAGGAGTCACTGGGAATAAGGGCAGAACTGTGGAAAGGAAACAGACAGAGAAAGAAAGAGAAGGACCGATATTTCCTCTCTCTCTCGGTCTTTCTCTCGTTCTCTCTGCATGTGCCTATTAGGTCAATGTGACCCATGAATACAACTTCTTGTATTAGCAATAAAGTCTAAGAACGTGAACAAATATTTAAAGTAAAAGTGTGTGTGTCCACCAAACATCCCTGTGGGTCCTCTTTTTGTCAACTTCAGCTCTTTTTGACAGATTTACTATACAGTGGGTGTGTAGCTGGGGTGTGCATAGCTGTGTAAGTGTGTGTGACTGAGTGAGTGTGTGTGTGTGTGTGTGTGTGTGTGTGTGTGTATCTTGGTGTGTTTTTGACACATTTGACATACACACAATCATGAGTGTATCCTTACACTCGCATTGTTAAAATTACGTGTGCATGCCGCACAAGTGTGTGCGCATCATCCAAGTGTGTATGCGAGTGTGTCCTGGCATGTTTTTGACACATGTGACATATACACAGTCATGAGTGTATCCTTACACCCGCACTGTTAAAATTACGTGTGCATGTTGCACAAGTGTGTGTGTCCGTCACGCAAGTGTGTTTGCGAGTGTGTCCTGGCATGTTTTTGACACACGTGACGTATATACATACACACACTCATGCGTGTGTCCTTACAGCTGTGCCTGGAGCTCCAGTATGATGGCCTCCAGCTCCTTCTTCTCCTGCTGGCTCTGCATCTCCAGCTCGTGCAGCCGCGAGCTCAGCTTCTTGTTCTCCGTCTCCGCCGTCTTCAGCTGGGACTCCCGCAGCCGAACCAGCTCCTCCAGGTACCCCTGGATCCCAGACACCACAGAGGGACATTACATAGGAGGGCATCAGCCAGAGACAGCCATCACAATAAACATGGGTTTGAGCAGTCTGCAGAGACCTGCACTGTGTACACCTATACTTTGTTTGTTCTTGTTGTTTGTTCTTGACACTTTGACACAGTAACACTTTCATTTTGCACCTTTGTGGCTTTGCTGTTTAGTTTCGCTGTACAGGCAGCTGTACAATGACAATAAAGGTCTTTAAGTCTTTAAGTCACTGGAAGTCCCTGAAGCGTACAGTACTGTACTGTGGCCATGTTTGGTACAATGGTCAAGCAGAACTCATCTGTAGGTGACCTTTGAAGTATGAACACTGAAGCATAAGCCAGAGCACTTCTGGACAAATTAAAGGTTTGAAACAGCAGATGAAATATGTGAAGTGACATCTACTGGTCAACGTAAGGAATTACTAGTGCAGTTGAGAAGCTACCAGCTACATCAACAAATGCTCTCTCTAGAATCTACAGCACCAAGTTCAGTTCTTCAACTTATCTGAAATACACCTCAGAGTTACACATAACAGAATGGGGGGCTTGAGACACATACAGAAGAGCTGATGGAGTGTCACATAGAACTGCAATGGTAAATAAGAGGAAGACACAACTGTGAGGTCACCAAGCCCACCTTCTGTGCATAAACAATCTTGAAGCGCTGCTCCATCTTGCGGCACTTGTTGCTCCAGCTCTCCTCGTCGGTGACCAGCGGGATGTAGGGGTGCTCCGAGACGCTCTCGTCACTCGCGCTGCTGTCTATGCTACGCCGGTCCTCCTCGTCACTCAGGTAGTCATAGCTACAGTGGGGGTCATCACAGGGTCATAGAGGTCACATGCACACAACTAAGCCGTGATGAGCAACCTGAATTAATACAAGCTACAGTAGAGTGCCACATATTGCAAATCTCCTGGGTTTGCAATATGTGGCCTCTAAATACAAGTGATTTGTGGCCTTTAAATACAAGTGATTTTAACAATAAACTCTTGTACCTGGCTGGAGAGTTGTGCTACATAGCAAGTTTAGTGAATGGCTGAAACTAACATGCAGTATGGTATTGTGTCTTTAGAAGGCAAGTTCTGAAGCCATTCAGTGGCCATGAGCATTATTCACGACTGTACAGGTATATCACAGGACAGGGCTTATGAGGGGTCTTACTGGAAGCTCTTGCATTGTGCATTCAATAAATACTTCTATATGCCTACACAAACATGTGATGAACCTGGTTTCCAGCACCAACATACCACTGTGTACTGCCATTCATTAAGATAGTTTAAATGAGGATGACTGATATATGCAAGAATAAAGCCCAAGCCAGTAACCGTTCAGAACAGCCAACTTTTTGATGATAAATGGTCCATAACTGCTTTGATATTACTGCAGATAAAACCTTAATTAGTAGATGGAATGTCTCCAGCTGTTTAAATGGACAGGCATGACCGCTGAGCAAATTTGAGAGTCTCCTCACAGTTGGCAGATTAAGATCTAGCTGGTGTTGTCATGGAGTTTTTATTTTGCTCAACCCTTAACAGCAGGACAGGGGACATTAGGGGCCATTAGTCATGCTCACAGATAAGCAGTCGCCATAGTAACTCCTCACATCTGAACAGTGGAGCAAAAAATAGACCTCATGTGCATTCTAGAATGGAAAATACATTAGCAATTATGCTATATCATTATACACTCAGACTAAAGCAGCATGGTTCTTTTTATTCTTGTCTAGATACAAAATATTGTCACTACTAAATACTTTTGTGTGAATGCCGGCTGAAACTGTGGTGCTTAAACAAGTAGACTCTACGAGGGTAAAGCACTGACCTCTGAGTAAACTTCAGGTAGGGTGTGTAGTCTATGACAGCGGGGGTCTTGCCATCCAAAACCTCCCCCTTCAGACAGAAGCTAAAAGGAGAATTAAGTGAAATAGTTAAAAAAGACAGACAGACAGAAAGACAGACAGAAAGAAAGAGAGCAGAGGTATTAATCCCAGGTTCAGAAAGTAAAAACCCTGCCACAAATTTCAACTAGTTCTGAATCAGCTGATCGTAATAAGCACTCAAGACAGGTAGATGAGCTAATCTGTGAAGTCACCTGTGTTAAAAGGGAAAACGTGGCAGGGTTTTTACTTTCTGATGTTGGATCTCCATCCTCACCTGAAGTCGATGGCACTGAGTCCGATGAGCATTCCTGTCAGAACCGTGGCCTCCTCTCTCAGCATAATGGCGTTGTCCTCATAAAAACGCCTACATGGCATGCATGGGTTATGGCAAGAGGTTAGGGCACAGACAGACAGAAAGGAGAAAAAATGGAATATAAAACGCTACATTTAATATACTGTGTTCTTGCAATGCTGCAATATACTTTTTGGCCACGCCACAAATACAGAATTGATACAGCTAATAAAAAAGGATGAGTTGTCCTTTATATACATCACAGCATTTAGTGTTTAGTGAACACGGTTGACACTGTTAAGACAGCTGGGTGTGTGTGGTGGACTTTACCTAGTTGTGCGATTGTCTCTCAGAGCTGTGGCCACGTACTCAGCAAGACGCTTCTCCATCAGGGCGACACGTATCCATGCTCGACCCTGCCACCCACAGTAAAGCATTCAGAGATGGACAGAGCAGAAATGTTCACCTAGCCCTTTTGGGGGCTCTCTCCAGTAGTGTATGTATCTGTTAATCTGATGGTCACACCCACATACCCATCGGGTATTTATTTATACCGTTTTCTTACAGCCAGTCAAAGTCTCTCTACCGTATAAATAATAGAAGGGAGAAAGTAGAACGGCCACACACACACACACACACACACACACACACACACACAAACGGTGCAGTGTGTCCACTTGCCTTAGCTCTGGAGGTGCTGATGTTCTCGATGTTCTCAATGCTGCTGATGCAGTTGTTCTGCACTTTGCTGCACGCCAGCCGGATGTAGTCCCAAAAACTCCTCTGGCCGTCGGAGCTGAACCAGCTGCCAGGACCTGCCCCAGGGAGAACACAATGCAATAGAGTACTGGACATCTGCTGACAGGACAGGAACAACACACTCCTCTACACAAAACACACACACACACACACACAAAACACCACACACACACACACACACACACACACACACACACACACACACACACACACACACACATACACATACACTGATAACCATGGTCACAGGATATCAATTTACAGTATTTCCCCTAACAGCTGGGCACTTATTTGATTATTTGATTGCTGTCCAAGGCGGAAGATTAAAAAGAAACTGACACTACCACTACTCTCATCTCCCATCAATCGAGTTTTCATAGTTATCGATACCATGTTCGAAAACAAACATCAAATATGTCTAGACTGTTTTTGTGAAGTATGTTCATGGCGGCACAAACGCGATGGTTCATGTCATTACCTGACGCATTACCTTTGAATCGGTGGCTGAGGATGTGCTCCAAGATGGCAGCAAAATTGACAAACTCTTCGCACGAGTCATCGATGGGCTCTGCCGTGTACTTCTCCAAGAGTGTCTTCACTGAGAACCTGTAGATGAGTGTATGAGAGAGAGAGAGAGAGAGAGAGAGAGAGAGAGAGAGAGAGAGAGAGAGAGAGAGAGAGAGAGAGAGAGAGAGAGAGAGAGAGAGAGAGAGAGAGAGAGAGAGAGAGAGAGAGAGAGAGAGAGAGAGAGAGAGAGAGAGGCAGAGAGAGAGAGAGAGAGAGGCAGAGAGAGAGACAGAGACAAAGAACGTGAGACAGACAGACATCAAAAATTTCAAAGGGTTGCAAAGTAAAGTGAGAAAAGCCAAAAATAAACTACGCAAGCATTTGAGGCCATTTCAGAATGTGAAAGGCAGGCTAGGAGGAGGGGGTGAGCCCACTCCTTGAATCTGAGGGCCACTCCGTGGCTTGTGCATCAGTCCAGTCCAGTCCAGGCCTGCTCACTCTCCTCTCCTCTCCTCTCCAGCCACAGGGCCGGCGTTTTTTTGGGAGCGATGCCACCGAGCATTGTTGAGGTCACCCCCCAATTGTCTTGTGTGTAACACAATGCCCCCTTCACAATGCCCCTGCCAGGATCGCCAGGGCTACAGTAACAATCGACGCCCTTGTGCCCCCACCAATGGGCCCATGACACTGTCGGCGTGGCGACCTTTGTCTGGGCCGCTGGGCTCCAAGTCCCCTGGTGCTCCTCTTAAAAGAACACTGCCATGATCAGAGGATGACCAAATCTCTCTCACTCCTTCTCTCTCTCCCTCTCCCTCTCTCTTGCCCTCTGTCCCACACACACACACACACACACACACACACACACACACTTTCAACCCACCCACTTTCTACGTGCGGTGGCCTGATCTATTTAGGGCTGTCCACCCCCACCCCCCCTCCTGCATAGAAGTGTTTCGTCAGTCACCTCCTCCCCACACCTAGCCCAGCGGCGGCGACCCAACCCGGAGCAGACCGGACCCGAGCAGGAGGCACGAGACAGGGGCACGGCATGCCAAGCCGTGGGCCTCCTCCTCGGTAAACGGGACACAAAGGAATTCTGCTGGCGCGGCTCATTTCTTTTGCTTTTTGTTTTTCCTGTGGGCGAAAGTAAGTAAGTGGCTTTGTGCTTCCTCCACTTTCCTTCCCGTCCCTTCCCTTCAACCGCCTGACCCTGATCTCCATGGGCAACACGAGCATCACCGAGGGGAAGACGGCCCTGTCCGTGGGCCGCTCGTCCATAGCCAGGGGCAAGACTACCGTCGCCATGGGCAGTACGTCGATCTCACGTGGCGTCACCACCACCTCTATGGGGGACTCCACCATCAAACGGGACAAGACCACCATCTCGCTGGGCAGAGCGAGCTTCACCAGGGGCACGACCACCACCTCCTTCCGGAAGGCATTAATGCCAAAGCGTAGGACCACTTAGGTGCAAAAAAAATGAAACAAAAAACACAGGAAACAGACACAAGGGGGTTAAAAAAGGCAAAGGGGGCAATACAATCACCGACAGAAGAACAGGGACCGGAGGCTGCAGAGGGGAAAGCCTCGCTCTTGATGCGGAGGACCTCGTTCATCAGAGGCAAGACCTCCATACTAAAGACCAGGAAGAGCATCTCCTGGGGAAGGACCTCGCTCTCCAGGACGAAGACAAAGGTCAGCAGGGGGGAGACAGGGCTGGCGGTAGGCACCACCACGCTCAGCCACGGTGACACCACAAGCTCCCTCAGCAAGGCCACCGTATCCCGAGGGAAGAAGTCGGTGACAGTGGTCAAAACCTCGGTCAAAAGGGGCAGGGAGACTCAATGGAACATTTACTGGAACTTTAACCTGTGACTGCTTCCTACATGCACACAAGCACACACACAAGCATACACATACGCACAACACATACACACAGACGCACACACACACGCAGACACTGGAGGATGTAGATACTTTCATCATTTCAGATGAGGTCTACATTTCACAAGTGGTATGTACTACAAGCCTAATGCTATGAGCCAAATGCTAAATGACTAACCAAAACATTGCAGTAAAACGTCGACTATGACAGGCATGTTAGGAAGTGACATGTACGACTCTGACTGACCAATCTGCTGTCAAACGAAGGAATCGCATGATGTTTAGGAACCTCCCTTTGAATAATAATATTCTAATGTGCAGGCGATGTAATGTGCAAGGAATGAGGCAGGCTGGTGAAGCGCATGTTGGCTGAGGGCGTGAAAGGAGCAGCTGGCTTCAGAGCAACAGACATTGAAACAGTGAAAGCATCAGTGTTGAGTAGGATGTGAAACTGGTTTGTAGTGGACCAGTGTAGTACCCGCACGTTCAGTGAGGGTTTTCTTATGGTGCCTTATTCTCAATACTCTCAAAACTGAGTCACAAGTAATTGTGACTCACAAGTAATTCGATAAATAATGCATTGATATGTCAAAAGTCAAGGAACTATAACATAACATATGGACCCAAAGTTCAAATTACTACTACACTATTTATCAAACCAATCCAAATTTATGTTATTTTCTTTAATCATTTGTTTAGTTCATTTTTTATTTAAAAGTAAAAGGAAAGTGAGATGAAACTTTACATTCAACTAAAATTCGTAATAGTAATAATTTAATACTGTAGAGAGTGATGGTAAGAGTAAAAAAAAAAAAAATCGGTTTGTTGTAAGTGATCCCATGCAAGAGATATTTATCCTACATCATCAAACATGACATCACAAAACAATACATCACAAAACACTACACAAGATTGGAGGCAGATCAACGTATGAATTTCAGATCGATCTACAGAGGGTGAAAAATGGAACCATGTGAAGTAGAATATGAGGATACCAGCAAGAGGCAATGGGGGAATGATGCTGTGAGTATAAGATCTGAACTGAGGACAAACATCTAAGCCCCTTTGGTCGATATTGTATTTTTTGCTCCACGGCCAAGTATAGTGCAGCTCCAAGGCTGCTGCCTCTTCCCCCCCATCAGAGAGCCGTTCTGCAGGGTACAATGCTTCAGAGCCCGGTGATGTCACCACCGATTGTCCACTGTACAACAATGTGGCCTTCACTGTGTTCCTCGGTGGCACCCCTGCATGGGGGGACAAAGAGGTCCACTGTCCCGGCGGCCCCCAGCTCCGGGCTTGCGGCCTCCTACAGGAGCCTCTGTCCATTCAGGGTGCTCAGGGGTGGTATGTGGCCTAGCCGATCCCACGTCTCCACTGCTCAACAGCAGCATTATGTAGCCGGTGGGCTGCGCTGTCCACGTTTAGCATTCTGCTCCTGGTGTGGACGTTTGGCTCTGCTGCCGCTCCCTCTGTTTTGCTCACTCTTTCTCTCCCTCTCTCTTTCTCTCCCTCTCTCTGTCGTTCTGTCGCTCTCTCTTTCTTCGCCGCGTCCCGAGAAGGCACACTGCACGGGTGTGCCGCCGCCGCCGCTGCTTGAGCATGCGATGAGCCGCGACATTCGCTGAAGTTCCCCTGCCCTGGAACTCCCCCTCAAAAAGGAAAAAAAAAAACGAAAAAGGGGAGAAAAAAAATTTGGGAAAAAAAACAACAACAACAACAACACTGCTGTTGATCCTCCACTCCAGGCTGGCTCGGGGGCCCCTCGCCTGAAGTTCCACCATGGGGAACACCAGCATCACCGAGGGCCGGACGGCCCTCAACCTGGGCACAACCTCCATCAAGCGGGACAAGACCAAGATACAGATGGGCAACTCGTCCATCAGCCGCGGAAAGAGCACCACGTCTCTGGGCTCCTCCACCATCACCAGTGGCAAGACCAAGATCTCCATGGGGGGTGCCTTCTTCAGCCGAGGGACCAAGACCACGTCTTTCCGAAAGGCGTTCTTGGGGAAGCGCAAAACCCTCTAACCACCAAGGGGGAACCTCAGAGCAGGGGATAGGGGGGAGGGGTAGGGGTAGGGATGGTTGGGGATGGTTTGGGGCTGCAGAGGGTAACATTTACTGGTGGGACAGTTAAATAAGTATTATAAAAAAAATAAGCAAAACAAACAAAACAAACACAGCAGTTCAAGAGGAAGCAAATATGACACCATCACCGAGAACTGTCGCTATGGATTGTCTACTTTCATCTTCAGCAGAACATGATTCTGTTTTTGCCCTTCATTACCCAAGGATTGAATTAGCAAGGACTAGGATTTTTCTCTCTTTTCAACAATGACTCCACTGGATTCTACAAAGAGAGCAGGTTAGTATATTTATATTCTCTGAACATCTGTTTGAGAGCAAAGAGCAAGATGTACCCCAACATTTTTGCAAGCTAAATTTTCTACAGGGCTGCAGTTTTTTTTATTCTGAGATGCGTATCTTTGCTTTCTACTTTTATTTTACTTTGGTCTGACATCACTTGGGAATTTCAACTGACTCATCAGCACATAAATGATTCATTTAGCTGCTTGGGGGAAGCAATTTCCATCCAATAAATTCTGATCACTGCAGCAGTAGCAGAAGCAGCAATAGCAGCAGCAGCAGCAGCGGAGTACTGAAGCACTGATCTTGGGTGTGGGCCCTATGTTCCTCAATGGCAGCACTCAAACGCTGTTCAAGTGCCTTCTAGGGTTCTTCTAGTTGAACAGAACAACATCTCATTGAGAATCAGCCCACTGTACTCTGGTGAGCCCACAAAGAGACATTTACCATGGCTGTTATGCTGCCCTTGTGGCAATCCTTAAGGTCCTTAAGACCCTGGCCCAGCAGATGGATGGTCATACTAAGGAATGGCAGCCCACTACAAATAAACAGCATTGTGTTTGAAAGAGATGTGTGATCAGAACAATCATGGTATCATAAATGTTGAACTGTGATCTGGAGGTGTTCTGCTGTGTGTTCCAAGTGTTCTAATAAGCTAAAATGCAGCATGTAGTCTGGTAGTAGAGCAAAGGTTTGGTAATCTGTGTAGATGTAAATTAATAGTAGATAAATAAAGTCTCAATAATGATTGGACCAGTATTAGGACCTGCTGAGTAGGCTGGTCAGTGGTCTTGCTGTGGTGATGGAAATTTTGCCAGGGAGTCTCGTGAAAATGAGGGGATTATAAGGTTTTTTTTTTTAAGAAAGAAATTTTAATCAAACTTCGTGGGGGAGTGCAACGAGAGGGTGGGTTTCAAATAGCTGGCATGCCTAAGATGCTAATGGGATTGACGGCCTCAGCAAAGATGCTCTTGGTACGATTCGTCACTGAAAAACAAATGTGCAGCCATGTAACAAACGTCTTTTGTGCCCCCACCTCGCCCACTCAGAGCCCCTGCCAGTACTAAGTGGTGGCACTGTGTGTTAAAATGCTCTCTGCTCTCTGGTCAGGCCTGCTTTCCACAGCCACACCAGTGCAAGTTTGATTTATATACGTGTGGGTGAGCTGGTAGGTGGTCGGGCTGATGTCTCTGTGTGTGCAGTCCTTTGTGCGGTGTTGTTAATGTTTATGACGGATGAGATTTTCCATGTTCCAGCTTTGGCCACAATAGAACTGCTGACTGTCGGTCTACCACTCCTTTCATCTGATGCATGCTATTTTTCTCCTGTCTGTGTTTTTTTTTTTGCTTTCTCATTCTCCCCTTTCTGTCTCTGCTTTCCCAATCCCTTTCCTTTCATCATCCTCTCATCTCATTTCATCTCTCCATTCTCTCCTCCGTCCATCCATTCTTTCTCTCTCTCTCTCTCTCTCAGCAGGGAGTGCAGAACCATCTGTGGGGCTCGGCGCTGGGCCCTGGCCTCTTCTGCTGCTCTGTGATGGTGGGTGTCTGACTGTCAGGCAGGGAGACGTGTGGGTGGGCCTCCCCCCTGTGTCTGGCCAGGGGACAGGTAGTCCCTGCTGATAACAAAAGGGAGCTCTCCTCTCCGACCATGAAAGGGATGGAGTGCACTTGTCTCCCGTGTCTCCATAGTAATACTCAGCAATCTCTTCCTACTCAATACTCATGCTCAGAAGATCCCCCAAAAAAACAACACAGCAGTAATCACTACCCAGTCCATGTCTGGCTTAATATACACTGTCTGAATTCCTTAATTTAACCAGCAGATACCTGCAACCCAAGTAAACACACACCCCATGGTTAAGGGTATGGGTATGGATGAGCAATGTTGTCATATGATGCCTGCACAGACATTTCTGTCATTGGTCTGGGCAGACCATCACAATTGCTTGGGATTGAGAGTGTATAGGTAGCAGGTTTAAATTAAGATGGTACAATGCATGTGTGTCTGAGGGTAAGAGTATGGGGGAGAGATGAGGAGGATTTCTATAAATCAGGAGGAGCTCAAAGACAAAATGGTGGCAGAAGAAGGAACTATTGAAGGAAGCCCTGGTAAAGTTGTGAGAAGCAAGAGAGACTTAGTAAAATGAGTGAAAAACAGTATGAGGATTGCATCAGTAAGCAAGTCATTAGAGATAATAGACAAGACAGTAATGTGAACATGGGAACTAACATTAAATAATATACATTCGCAGAGCTAGAGCTGCTGCACTGGCCTTCCTTGGCATAATATCTGTTAGCCCATGCTAAATATGGAGCAAAGGTGAAACTTGCAAGGCGAACAACAATGCATGACATTTGGGCTGTTGGGCCACATTGATTTAGCTCTTTTCAGTCTAAGTGCTGACAAGTGCGCTTGCTGAGAAGGTTTTTATACCTCCTTTACAAAGAACAATGGAGCAGCGAGAAAGGAGCTCTTATGTGGATGTGGTGAGCTGAAGGGAGGAAAGGATATAACAAGGACAGGAAGATGTAGGGGGTAAACAACAGGGGATGATGAAGGTGAGGCAAAGGTGTCAATGTGTGCGAGTATGAGGAATGAAAGCAAAGCACCTTCACATACTGTAGTTGTTTCCCTTTGCCATTCTAGAATGAACTTGGTTAGAATTCAGTTCAAGCATCCTGTCCATGCTTTATTTAAGCATGCCATTCTGGGGCTCACAGTCCATCAGATGTTGTTGTAGACGAGCAATGTACCAATGCTCCTTGAAACACAGATCATCATACTAAGAAATACTGCCACTGTCTCTTCACTGATCTTAATAAATAGTTATGAACCTTCACTTGACTTCTGTTTTGAAAGGTTATTCCTTTAGAAAGTTACACTATGTACTGTAGCTATGTAGAGGGGCAGGGTAACGCAAGTCCTTCCAGAAACACTAACTATACCATTTATGTTTCTCAGGTTCTCCATGCCAGTGTCTGCTGCAATCACTTGGACATTATCTGCAACACCATAGGCTATTGGTTTCAGTGTAACAGCCAATTCGGGTTTTTTCATGGTTAACAAATCAATTTAAACTGATGTGTTTAAAATAAAATAGAACAAAATATTATTAAGGTATTAAGTAGTCTATAAATATTGATTCAATAGTCCCAGGTTTCAAAAGTCACATTTTGAGTATTAAGAATTTAGCGAATTGGGATAGTTTCTGACATCTCAAGTCAATATATGACAAGCACATCAGTGAACCACATATGGTCTAGTCTCTGTCCAAAAGCTTAAAAACAGGAAACAATAACTGGAGGACATTTTCCCCTGGAGACCTTCGCAAGGCCTTGAGATGACACACAAGGACATTTTCAAGTTGGATACGCAAACGGAAATCTCAGATGGAATTCTGATTCCTTAGGTCTGACTTGTAATGGCCAGTGGTTCACTCTGAAGGATATGCACTAAATCTTACCAGATAGGTCATGAAGAGAGAGAAATAAACCCTGTTATCCTACATTCAAATCACACGTGACAAAACCTAAGGCTTTAAAAGCTCCACTACAGACACGGTTCTTCAAAAACATCCAGTTTAAATTATAATAAGTTTATTTACTGTCTACCTAATATTTCAAATTGTATTTCAAATATATGTTGTGTTAGCAAAGGGGACACCATAATTGACTGGTTGTGTCAACTCCCAGTTCACCATTGACTGATAGTAGCCTGACTAAAACAGGATTATTATGAATAGTTCAACAAATCACTGTGTATTCTTGTCCTATGACAGGACTAAGTTATCCACATGAGTTGTCCTTGTCTTACAAATGTGTGTGACTGGGGTGGGGAATTGTTAAATGTGCGACTGGTTAAAGTAATACATGTCCAAAGTAGAATTAGCTTGACAAATGACTACATGTTGGCTTCATTAACAGTACAGGGATAAATCTATTCATTTATTGAATTTATTAGTCCTATCTCTGGTTGGGTTATTGGCTGGGTAGGGGGAGGGTTTGTTAGGATGGGGTTGAAGATAGCTTCCTTGTGAAACTAACCACTTCAGTCAGTCATAACTCTCTGTGTGAGAAATGATTATCTCCACCTTGTCAAAGTTTGTAAGCTTCGATGCGTGGTAATATCCCTCAAATACACACACACATACACACACACACCACACACAGATCAGCAGTCAATTTGCTGGAGTTTCCCCGGATGCGGAGCAGAGAAGTCGTCCTGCTTTGCAGATCACTGAGCAATCATCTCCTCCAAACTGCACCAGCCCAGCCAAAGGGTCCCGTGAGGATGACGGCTACTAGATCACCAGGGCTCACTCACACTGGTCTGCCATGCCAACAGCCATACCTGTCTGGTAGTCACAGCAGATGGACACTGCTATGAAGAGGAGCCGAAAAGACCAACAACGCAGCGCAGCGGTGGGTCCTCTACATTTCAAGATCAATGGAGAAGTAATTTCCTGCAGTCCATCGTTCACGCTCACTAGTCTGTCTGTTGCTGGACAGTATGTCAAGTTGAATAGGAAAAAGAAAAAAAGTAATCTTCTACTCAGATCTATGTAGGCGGCCATTTTGGAGCAGAGGATTCAAAATGACAGTGAAGGGAAAGGAGTGTTGTGATTTCTTGACATCATGTCAAAAACCTCTTGACTCTGCAAAAGACAGAGATGGTCTGTGTCACTCCATAGCTTAAAGTATTTATATGTTGCTTGGACACCCTATTAAATTAAACCTGTGTTAGTCGTTTCCATTACATAATTTGGTGGTTATCTGGAGGGAGTATGCTCCCTTTAGATCAGTCATAACAAGTGAAGTTTGAACTTTTATTTTGAAGTCTTTTGTGTTGTGTCTTCGTCTCAGCGTCTGATGGAGTTTGTGCCAATTAAAAATGTTCTTGGCACAGTTGTACGAGGAGTAGAATAAAGGAGAAAACAGACCTACTAGCTCATTTTGAACAAGTAGGTCCTTGTGTGCAGTCCTAATCCTTGTTGAAGTCTGAAGTCCACGTTTTGAAATTCTTTCCTTTCCTCTTCTCATGGAGGCATGTTGTGTGTCATACTGTGTTTAACTCAATCAGTGTTTTTATGTGGAGCAGATGACGGCACCTCACAGAGGGTGAGGTCTACGCATGGTGCAGTACGTGTAATAAAAAAACATTGCTGATCCTGTCACAAGTGAACTCCTGCTGCATTCTTACTATAAATTAAACTGAAATGCTTGCCTATAAAGCGCCAAAGACATACCCTGTTAAAAATTATACTTATTGAGTATACTTGTATACTGTGTGAGCTACAGCGCCTACATAGTCATTAAGCATGACACCACAGAATAGTCAGTCATGTTTCTATTTGCCGGTGCCAACATAGGCAAACACTAATGCAAGGCATACACTGTGTATGTGTGTCCATGCTCGTGTGTGGGCCTTTGCAAGCGTGCTTAGCTGGCCGGGTGGGTGAGAGGATGGTGGTGTTGCTGTGGTTGTTGATGTCACACCTGTTCGTCTTCTAAGAACAATCACGTCCTTCAGAACATCACTGATGTTCCCATGACAACTCGACAATGGGTCTGGGTCACTGATGTTCCCCATGACAACTTGACAATGGCTCTGCTATGCCTGAAATGGTGTCTGGGTGACACTGCCTCTGTCCATTGATGAAGCACACACACCAGGCAGGAACCACACCCAAGACCAGTGTCCCCATACTGAGTGGCTGGCAACTACACACACACACACACACACACACGGCTCTGTCCAGAAAGCCCTGATATAACCGTATGAATGCCTCTGACTTCACATTTCCCTCAAGAGCAACACTGTGCCTTTCAGTGCAGGTGGGGACACCCCGCATTTGTTATTCATGTGCCACAGTCAGGTCTGACACACTTAAGCACAGCATACACTAAAAAAGGGAGGTCATGTTTAGGGGTGCTATGGCTTGTGTGTCCAGAACCCTAATTTCACAAAAAGAGGCAACACTAAGAAAATGGTAAACAATACCAGACCTAATCAAACAGGTCGAATGAGATTGGCTTTTTTCTGTCTGGATTTTTGAAAAACAAGGAAGAATGATAGAAAGAAAATGCTTACTATATACTACAAAAAGAATTCATAAAAATAACAAAAACATTTGATGCTCCACTTGTTCTTTGGAGTTAGTCATCAATAATGTTCCCATAGCAACACGACTAAGAACTGCACAAGTTTCCAGTTCATCATAAATTAGACTGCGCCAATCGATTTAGGATAGGATATGTGAATTATGATACGGGCAGATCACGACGTCTTTCCCGCAATGATATTTAGTATGCACAGCCAGTGAGTGACTATGGACGACAGAGACTGAACTGGAGAGATCTCGGAACAATGCCGGGTTCAGCTGTGCATTTTGCATCACAGGACACGGACACCGCATGTGGACGGACGTGATGACGCAATGGATGCTCAAGATGGGTGGTTATTACCGCAGGGTACTGTATGTTTGCACATAATGAATTCATTCTTAAATCCAAATCGTCTGGTTTAAAGTAGTCCCCCAAGTTCCAACCGACTCAGCATATGAAATAAATATCTGCCCCGTTTCACTACTATTGGATGCAGTCCACCACAACGCATTGCCTCCTCAGAGTAGCCATGCCCTTGCTTAAGGTTGTCGTCGTGACTGACAACAAGATTGCTGTACATGTTTCCATACTTAAAGGAAGGTCTTGGCAGTTCTTGCCAAGACAAAATTCTGTCCTTGCCGGATAGTATAGGCTATTCGTAGAAATGCCCCATGGATATTCTATGTTACAGCTCACAAGGCAGGATTCACCTGAAGGAGAAAATCTGTGGTGCCCTTATTTAGCCAATTTGTGTAACTTAACTATTTAGCCGTTATCCCCGCGAAATGATCACAGAATGGTGTAAAGAGTCTAAATGTACATATTCACCAGTCAAGGCTAGACCATCCTTAAATGAATGAATGTTTACAAATACTCATAGCTGAGGTGGCCTGACATGATGCCAAACCTGTGCCGACATCATCAAAGTCGAGTCGCATTTCCTCCAAGAAACGCCTGGTCTTTTTTGTGATAAATATAAAAAACATGCGGACAAGAAAAATATAATTGTGCGTTTTCAGGGCTCATAACATGCAAAGTTATTATATTATTGGGAAATTTGTTTGTCATGCTGACGTAGCCTAGCTTTGAAGCAAAACACAACGCACGAAACGCCTGCACCACTGTGCCGAGACTTTAACTACCTGCAAACGGTGATGAGATTCTTGCGTTCCACGCCAACGTTTCGGGAAGATGCCTTTTTCGATGTCAGACCCATAGCCATCGCGGTCTGGATGCAGCCTGATTCCATTCGGCCACTCTAAGCCTTTTGGTAGACCTGCACCAAGGAACACCCTCTCTCGCTAAGCCATACAAAATGCACCGGGGTCACGGCTCCTCAAGCTTCATCGATGATTGTGATGAGCTTCCAGCGTGCAACTTCTTCCCTATGAAAGCTCACACGCACCCAGGCGAGTTTGCGAAACAACCAATGAAAAGTCCAATACAATTCAATTAATAAATATCTTTTAAACCACGGCAACAGAATTTGTTTGTTTTTTCCTGTTTAAATGGCAGCTATTTCCTTTTTAATTTTGACATTAAATGTTGTCCTTTTCGGCACAATATTAGATGGGTTTTGAAATAAGAGCAAGAACCTAAACTTATATGGATT
This sequence comes from Setipinna tenuifilis, assembly GCA_030347295.1. Lineage (NCBI taxonomy): Eukaryota > Metazoa > Chordata > Actinopteri > Clupeiformes > Engraulidae > Setipinna > Setipinna tenuifilis. The sequence goes on from CM059266.1 coordinate 8,447,110, forward strand.
ATATACATTTCAGAAACGAAGGGCGGTGGTAAAACTGTGTAATATATGGAGATAGTTTAAAATATGTCTGTATAATAAGACATATTTCCGTCATTACCACATCGCTCTGCAATTTTCTCTACCGCCACGTGATGGCATTAAAGCGTGCTCACCCAAAACGTACGAGGGCGCTCTAGCTTTTCTCTAATGCAGTTTTCCAACAGGAACGCTTTCTCTCTTGGTTCTGTCGTTGTTTTGATGGTAAATAGTGATGGCGGAGTCAGGGGATTCAAAGCCTGTTTGTACGTTTTTATTTAAGAAATCTAATAAGAAGTTCAGCGCTCGGAAGAGAAAAGCCAGTGGGAGTGATAAAGGTAAGACAAAGAAAATATCTTTATTGTGACATTCAGACACAAATAAGCAATCTAAACAAAACGAGAACGTTTTGGAAAGCTGGTAGCTAGCTAAAGCAGCTAGTTTTGAAGGCAGATTAACGCAACATATTGGAGGCGCGTACATGCATTTAGCTGTCAGTTCGTGTTTTAGCACAGTTAAGATTGTTGTGTGAATTTATTTAATATTTCAAAGATGGCAGTAGCGACGAGGAGAAGAGCACGGTTGTCCGCAGGCAGAGGAAGACGAACGTTGGAAATCCCATGATTCAGAAGGTGTGTACACCGAGGGAGAGCCTGCAGTCCTTGGCTTTTGATATTCAAGTTGTGCTTTTTTATATTACACGCATGCACTCACTTGTCTTGCTCTTTCAGTCTAGGAAAACTGAGAAGGAAGTTGTGTCAAGTGAAAGCGATGATCATCAGGAAGAAGAGAAGGTGACCGTGTCCTACAAATCCACGCGCTCTGCGGTGAGTTTGACTGGATTTGGAAAAGTATTTGATATGGGATGACCTGATGGTTTATTTCTGTCACTCCGTTATGACGTTCTGTCATACAGTTGGTTAAGAAATGAGTGCTAAACCGTTTTAGGCGCACTGTGTTTGATAAGTGATTAATGCATAGAGGGTAATGACACTTCTATCTTTGAATGTGCACCGTGTAGAAACCCGAGGGTCCTGACGATATGGGTGCCACCGCCACGTATCAGCTGGACACAGAAAGGGATAAAGATGCGCAGGCTATCTTTGAGAGGAGTCAACAACTGCAGGAGGTGTGTATGAGGACTTTATTTAATGAATGGCAAAACGAGCTTTGCTTTTTGACCGCTCTATTCTAGTAAATGTTTAAAAATGTATTTCAATCTATTTATTTTGTGTAATGTTTTGTATGTCAGTGTATATCATTCTCCAGTCAGCCATTCTTATTGTCCATAGTCCAGTCATGTGTAGTAGTAATAATAATAATAATAATAATAATAATAATACTGCACTTCAGATGGAACGATCTCTACAGAGTGATACAGAGAAAACAATGAAAAGAGGTCACTAGAAGTTGAAAGATAAAGTCTATAGTCTAAGTTTTTTTTTTCAAGGTAGGGTTTTAAGTCTGTTAACACTCACTCACCCCTGCTTATATCAAGGAGTTGTCTGGAAAGGATGATGACAAAGTGTATCGTGGCATCAACAACTACCACAAGTACATTAAGCCCAGAGACTCAACTTTGGGGAATGCATCCTCAGGAATGGTCAGGTGGGTGGCGCACACATCAATACAAAGTTACATACTGTTTTTTTGTACATCCTATTTGTATTGTATACAAGTCTTATTGTACTTTTCCCTATGTTTATGTTAGGTTCCTGTGTTCCAATAATGCAGCTGTAGCTTGACGCTCATCAAACTCCCTCGTCCCAAAAAACACTTAAAAATAATCCACCAGTCCACTTCTGTATGTTCGAACTTTTACTATAAAAATCATTCAATCAACATTACAAAAATATATAATCCATAAATTACAAAGTGTCGTCGAAAGTGAGAAACAATGAGAGTGACAGAGAGTGCAAGAGGTCAAAAACTATTTTGCTACAATCTTTCAAATCTTTGTGTTGCCTAGCAACCTAACTCCATGGATACAAATTAAAGTAGCAAGTAACATGTATCACATTAAAAGTACTATGCAAATCAAATATATTTTTAATCCTTTTAAATCATGAAATTCTAAATTATATTTATATCATTAATGAACTTGTGTCTTTTTAAATGTAAATTAAGTTTAACTTAATTTTAACAACTTAAACAAACTGCATTTAGGCTCCTACATTACCGGCCCCTAATTGTTATCAAAGCTACTGAAACAATTACTCAAAACATACAACTTTAGGAGCCTAATGATACACTTATTTACATTGTCATAGATATCTTACTTTTAGTTTCACTTAGTCAAAACTCAACAACACTAACTTCAGTGCATAACTATATTACTCTATCCAGTATCCAAGAACATAAAGGGATATGTGACAGTCCATTAGTCCTTCTCAGTCTCTTGTAGCAGGCACAGCTTGGTTACTGGACGCAAGAGTTCACTGGTCTGGGTCTTGACCTTCACCTGCCGGACGAAACCTCTACTGTCAGGAAAAGTCTCTGTGATCCTTCCAAGCGGCCAGGAGTTTCTGGGAGATGTGTCGTCCACAATCAGCACCACGTCACCGACACTGAAGTTTCTTTGAGGTGTTGACCAGCGTTGCCGTTCTTGGAGTTGTGTGAGGTACTCCCTGCACCAGCGCTTCCAGAATATGTCTGTGAGATACTGAACTTGTCTCCATCTTCGGTTTGCATACTGCTCATCTTTCTTGAACACTCCTGGAGGCAGCTCGGGTTTGACTTTGAGTAACAGAAGGTGATTAGGGGTTAAGGCCTCTAAATCATTAATGTCAGAGGATGTCCTTGTTATGGGCCTGCTGTTTATGATGGCCTCAGCTTCACACAAGAGGGTGTGGAGGTTGTCTTCATCCATTATCTGTTCTTTCACTGTGACATTCAGAATCTTTCTCACAGAGCGGATGAGCCGCTCCCAGGTTCCTCCGTGGTGAGAACCTGTCGGGGGGTTGAAGTGCCACTGTACACCATTCTGTTGCAAATGTTTTTCAATCCTGCTGGTGTTCCACTCACTTATCATTTTCCTCATCTCGCTGTCAGCTGCTCTGAAGTTTGTTCCATTGTCTGAATACATCTCTCTGACCTGTCCTCTTCTGGCTAGGAATCTTCTAATCGCATTCAGGCATGCGTCAGTGTCAAGTGAGGACGCAACTTCCAAGTGCACTGCTCGAACAGCAAGACAAGTAAAAATGACACCGTATCTTTTTAGATGTCCTCTTCCTCTTTTAACCAGGAATGGGCCAAAGTAGTCGACGCCAACTCTCGTAAATGGAGGATCGTCAGGCAGAACCCTGCATTTTGGTAAATCTGCCATTAGTTGCTTTCCAGCTGTGCCATGCAACTTCTTACAGATGATACACTTAGACAACATTTTCCTAATGGCTCCATTTGCTCCAGGGATCCAGAATCTCTGCCGCAATTGAGCCAGCATGTGATTCCTTCCTGCATGGGCTGTTGCATAATGAATGTGTCTAAGAATGAGCGTGGTAACGGGTGAGGCCTTTGGCAAGATGATTTGCTGCTTGCTGTCGTTTGGCATTGCTGCACGGCTCAACCTACCTCCTACTCTTATCAGTCCATCTAGTAGCACTGGGCTCAGCTTATGAAGTGAACTACTCTTCTTTACCCTTTGTTGCTCTTTTAGCATTTTCAGATCTTCTTGAAATCTTTGCTTTTGTGCGTGTTTCACAATTTCTGTCTCTGCTTTGATCAAATCTTCACAGGTAAGTCTTGTTCCTTTATAATCTTTCTTAAATCTATCCATTCTTTCCCTGCTTGATAAGATTGGTTCAGTCTTTTTGTTTGCTTTCAGTTCTTTCAGCAGATCTTTCCATTTTACGTACCAAGCTACTGCACGCTTCAGCTTCGTCCAGGATGAGTAATACATCATCAGCTGGTTCAACGGATCCTGGAAGTCCTGCACCTGTATGGCATGTGATTGAACCACTCTTTTGACCTCTGGGTCATCCACCTTTATCATTCCAGGATCTGGATTCTTTGGCCACTGGTCTTCATCACCGTGCAAGAATTCTGGTCCTGAAAGCCAGCTTTCACATTTCAAGAATGCTTCGACAGACTGACCTCGGGACACATGATCCGCTGGATTCAAACTGGTATTGACATACCTCCACTGTGAAGTTTGACAATGCTGCAGAATTGCTGACACCCTATTGGCAACAAATGTCTTGAATCTAGAACTTTCACTATTCAAGTACTTAAGCACGGCTGTGCTATCTGTCCAATACACTGAGTCATGAAGTTCCAACTCAAGCTCCTTCTTTAGCAGCTTGTCCATCTTGACTGCAACTGAGGCTGCAGTTAATTCCATTCTCGGTATGGTTGGAGCTTTCAAGGGTGCTACCCGTGCCTTCGCCATTATCAGAGTGGATTGAATCTCACCAGTTGAAGAGCGTAGTACAAGGTAGCTTGTTGTTCCATAAGCGTCTTCACTTGCGTCAGAGAAGTGGTGTAGCTGAGCGAAGACGGGTGTACCAAATGCCTCTGTCTTGATGCATCGATCAACACCAAACTCCTTCAGCTGTTGCAAGTCTGAAGTCCACTTTGACCATTTTTTAATGACATCATCTGGTAAGCTTTCATCCCAGCTGTACTTCTGCCGGCATAAATCTTGCAGAATTCTTTTGGCGGGCAGTACCACTGGAGCTATGAACCCCAGAGGGTCAAAGATGGAGCAGAGAAAGGAAAGCATTCCTCTCCTGGTGTGTGGACGCTCTTTCAGATTGATCTTGACCTTGAACTGATCCGTCTCAGCACACCACTGGATTCCAAGTGCTCGCTCCATTGGTAAACTGTCCTTATTCAAGTCAAGGTCTTGAAATCCTTGTGCTCTTTCAACTTCAGGAATTGAGTTAAGCAACTTCCTGCTATTGCTTGACCACTTGGTTAGCCGAAAACCACCTCTTGCTAACATGCCTCTTAAGTTGGTGCACAGATTGACTGCTGTGTCCTCATCAGCTACTGACTTGAGGCAGTCATCCACATAAAAATTCTTCTTTACTGTGGTGGCGGTTTCTTGCCCGAATTCACCCTCGAAATCAGCTGCACACTTCCGCAAGGCGTAAGTTGCGACACTTGGTGATGAGGTTGCACCAAAGATGTGCACCAGCATCTTGAATTCGGCGAGCTCTTTCTCGTGATTCCCTCCTGGCCACCAGAGAAATCTGAGTAGATTTGAGTCTTCTTTTTTAACTGCAACTTGGTAAAACATGGCCTCTACATCAGCCATAATGGCTATGCTTTCTTGCCTGAACCTTGTGAGAACCCCAATTAGCGAACTTGTCAGGTCTGGTCCCTGTAAAAGCTGCTGATTCAGTGATGTTCCTGCGAAGCTTGCTGCGCAATCGAAGACAACGCGCAGCTTGCGCTTGACTGGATGTCTGACTCCATGATGGGGCAGATACCATGTTCTTCCCTCAGTCGGTTCACATTCAGCACAGTCTATTTTAACAGCATAACCTTTCTTGACAATGTCTTCCATAAATGCTACATATTCTGCGCGATACTCTGCATCTTTAGAAAATCTCTTTCTTAAGTTCAGTGCACGTTGTTCAGCCACTGATCTGTTGTTTGGCATACACAGTAATTTGTTTCTGAGTGGAAGGCAAATACTGTAATGACCATCTTTCAGTTGTGATGACTGGGATACCATGTTAAGAAACTGGTGGTCCTCCTTTGACATTTCAATTTCTTCATTCTGCCCTTCATCAGGAAAGTCCAGCTTGAATTGTTGATGCCAAAGGTCTTCTAGCCTAGCTACAGAGATTCGGTTTGCTGTAACTGCTGCCGATCTATTCATCCTCAGTCCATCATTGCCTCCTTTAAGAGGTCCATTAACTGTCCAGCCTAATGCTGTTCTCACGGCGTATGGCCCGTCATTCATACTACTCACCACTTGAAGTGGTTCCATTGCTTTGGGAACATTAGCTCCTATTAGTAATCCAACATCTGCTTTAACAACAGGAAGTTTCACATCTTTTAGGTGAGGCCAACAACTGACATCCTCTTGGCGTGGGATATTATCCTTTGTCACAGGAATGGCCTTCTGGGAGAACACTTCTGAAAGTTCAATAAACTGGTCACCTTCCAGACTACTGATCTCCAGTCCTGTCACGATGCGTGTATTCACCACAGACTCATTCCCCATTGTTCTCAAAGAGATGCTTGTGTGCCATCCATTCATGTTCAGCTCATTTATTAGTGACTCTGTAGCAAAGGTAGCAGTGCTCCCTGGATCCAAAAATGCGTACGTAGTCACTATTTTGGTTCCTTTTTGTGCCTTGACTTGTACTGGAACGATGGCAAGAAAACAATCTTCTTTACCGGCCCCAGTGACACCACATACTTCAGTTGCTTGAAAGAGTGCGTTGGTAACAGCTGGCTGATCAGTACTTTCTTTCGCCGTTTCTTTCTTTGAGTCTTTAAATGTAATGTGCAGCAGGGTGGGATGCGGACGAGAACATTCTTGACATTGAGCCTTCTCTGTACAACTGCTACTCATATGGCCATGTTTCAAGCACGCAAAGCACAGTCCCTTACTCCTCAAAAACTCAAGTTTTTCCTTGTGTGGCATCTTCTTGAATCCTTTGCAGACTGTGAAGCTGTGATGTTCTCCACTGCAATAAAGACATGGTTTCCCATAGGCATCCACAGATTTTGTTTTGTCTGACGTTGAGCTTTCATTTTCCTTCTTATCTTTGATTTCTGCTGATGAGGCAATGGATGTTGTGAATACCTTTTTGGCTTTAGGTGTTTCCTTATTTTGTGCCTTTGGTTTCTGTCGAACTGCATCCTTTGTGTTGGTGGTGTTGTCTTTTATGTCTCCGTACAGAGGGTGCAATAAGTACTTCACTTGCTTGTTCACAAATTCAACAAAGTCATTGAATTTCACTCTTTTCTTTGTCCTTTCTTGCAGGTCGCAGGCAACCCTTCTCCAGGATTCCTTAAGCTTGTAGGGGAGCTTGCCAGCCAATGCCTTAATGCTGGCTGCATTGTCAAAATCTTCCATGTAGCTAACATCTGCCATTGTGTTGGAGCAACCAGTAAGGAACAATGAGAAGGACTGTAGTGCAGCGCCATCTTCTGGCTTGATTGTTTGCCAGTCCATGGCTTCCTTTATGTATGCCTCTGCAATCTTGTAGTCATCACCAAAATACTCTTGCAACATCTGCTTTGCTTTGGCATAGCCTGTTGAGGGTGGCATATAAATGCAGCTCTTCACCAACTCGTGTGGCTGCCCACTTGTGTACTGCAACAAAAACTGTAGACGATCACGGTCATCCTCAGTACGGCTTTCAATTCCATGTTCAATGGATCTGATAAAGGATTTATATTCCAGCGGTTCTCCCTTGAATGTTTTAATAGTGAGATCAGGAAGTAATGATGCCTTGTGATTCTTCACTAGGTACTCTGTGACATTGGCTTGTTGGGTTATGGCCTGGCACAAACTATCAAGCACCACTCCATCATTGCTTTTCCAATTTGCATTAATTAAATTTCCTTTTGGTGTAACAGGTAAATTGTGATTAAATGTATCAGATTGGGAATAATGCAGTGTCGGTGTGGCCTGGTGTAGCTGTGTCAAAAGGGTACTTTTCACTGCTCCTTTGTCATCTGGTGCATCAGATTCACAAATGCTCACATCATCCTGCTCATCCTCGTATTTTTGTAAAACTTCCAATTTTGCATCTGACTCGGCTATTGCTGTTTGAATGTCATGCATCTCTTTTTTAGCCCTGATTGCAGCTTCCTTTCTCCTTTGCTCTGCCTCAAGCTCTGCTTCCTCCTGTTCTATTGCCAACTTTTCCATTACAGCTGCTGCCTTAGCCTTTAATGACGCACGCTCCATCTCCGCTTTAATTTTCAGTGAGGACGCTGAAGTCATGCTTGAACGGGAACTAGACTGTTTAGAGCGTTTAGTGGAAGCTCTTGAGGTCACAGACTTATTATCATTTTGTACTGTATCACTTTCGTGTTTCCTTGCTTGTTCAACGCGCTTCATGACGTCTTTCATCCAGTTCTCACATTTCCAAAAGAAATCATTCATTGATGCTTGTTTGGGCTCAAAATAATTATTTTGATTTTCCAAAAATTCTTCCTCGCTCATATATTGCTGTAAACTATCATTTAAATCTGTAAATTCTTGCTGCAAAGCACTGAAGTTGACACGCAGCATATTCTTAACAAGGTCAGCATTCGCGTCATCCGCCGTTAACTCTTCCATTAGTTTAATCATACTAGTTAGCTGGCCTAGCTTGTTCTTACGTGCATTCATTTTCCTGGATTTAAGCTCTTCCATGCCTTTTCCGGTCATTTTTACAACTCGTTTCTGTTCTTGCGGTTCCATGTTAAACACAGTCTTTCTCCTTTTCAATGGTTACCGTAATTATGTAGCACTTAGCTTTCCAATAGCGTCCCACTTCGTCATTCAACAGAAAGACGTCTTACAAACGGTTGCACGGCCAATCCGTAACAAACGTAAACAAACTTACAGTTGTCGTTTTCCTTTCGAATGACTTCGTCTTTGAATCCGTAAATGGGTATCCTATTTTCGTTGTCTTTTTAATCAGTCCAGGTTCGGTATCCAATAATCCGTTAAGAGCTAGTTTTTGACTGTTAGGTTCCTGTGTTCCAATAATGCAGCTGTAGCTTGACGCTCATCAAACTCCCTCGTCCCAAAAAACACTTAAAAATAATCCACCAGTCCACTTCTGTATGTTCGAACTTTTACTATAAAAATCATTCAATCAACATTACAAAAATATATAATCCATAAATTACAAAGTGTCGTCGAAAGTGAGAAACAATGAGAGTGACAGAGAGTGCAAGAGGTCAAAAACTATTTTGCTACAATCTTTCAAATCTTTGTGTTGCCTAGCAACCTAACTCCATGGATACAAATTAAAGTAGCAAGTAACATGTATCACATTAAAAGTACTATGCAAATCAAATATATTTTTAATCCTTTTAAATCATGAAATTCTAAATTATATTTATATCATTAATGAACTTGTGTCTTTTTAAATGTAAATTAAGTTTAACTTAATTTTAACAACTTAAACAAACTGCATTTAGGCTCCTACAGTTTATATTGTAATGTTTTGTCATCACGTCTTGTTTATAAGACATGTAATGTTCACTGTGGACCAAGGCAGTGCTGCAATTTCAAATTCTGTGTGTACAGGCAGTACATGTGGTTTTTGACAATAAAGATGACTTTGACTATGTAGGTGTAAGTTCACATTGTTCCTTGTTACGGAGCATTTGTTCAGTGATGGCAGATCAGATTGTGGTGACTTGTTGCCCTGCTTTCTCCCGTGTTTTAGAAAAGGTCCCATTAGGGCACCAGAGCACCTTCGAGCAACGGTGAGGTGGGACTACCAGCCAGATATTTGCAAAGACTACAAAGAAACAGGCTTTTGTGGTTTTGGAGGCAAGTGTCATGTGGAAAACTGGACGACATGCTGGATATTTGATTTGTATATGGATACATGTATATGTTTGCCTGTGGTGGTGAATGTGATGGTTATTTAACTGTGTTTGGGGTTTTCTCATCAGACAGCTGCAAGTTCTTGCATGACCGTTCAGACTACAAACACGGCTGGCAGATAGAGAGGGAACTGGATGAGGGCAGATATGGTGCAAATGGTAAGTAAGGCTATTCATTCGTTGCTACCAACTGAGCCCTGAACAAATCCAGCCAATCAAAGTGTTTCTGTGGGAGCACAGCTGTCATATGATTGGCTGTGGAGCTCTAATCTTAACAGCCTTTCACCAGGCTTGTGTGCTCTACCAGGAACGATTATATTTTCTCGTTCATGTTGTGTGGCAGTGTTGTAATACATGTGCAATATGTGCCCTTCTAGACGATGAGAACTATGAAATTAGTAGTGATGATGAAGACTTCCCGTTCAAGTGCTTCATCTGCAGAGAATCCTTCAAAAACCCAATTATAACAAAGTAAGTCTCTTTTATACCCTGGTCATTTAATCTCAAATATATGTTGTAATTGTTGTGCCTATTTATTACATTTTAGGTGGCTATTTGCTGTATGTAGTAATATTTTTACACATAATGTAAAGTTTTTCCTCCAAATATGGAGCTGCGATGCCATGCTGCAGATGCATGACAAATTTTAGAATGTATCTGACAATAAAGTGCCTCCACCTGTCAATCAATCAATCAATCATAAACTAGCCATGTCAGGAAAAAAAACATCTTTAGACTGAACTGTCACGTGTCTGTGTCCTTTTAGGTGTCGACATTATTTCTGTGAGGCCTGCGCCCTTCAGCACTACCGCAAGTCCAAGCGCTGTTACGTGTGTAACGTCCAGACCAATGGGGTCTTCAACCCAGCGAAAGGTCAGCACTTTAAAGTTGCTCTACTTGGGCGTAAGTTGGCTATTAAACTTGCGGACTTTGATGCAAAATTTGGATCTGTACTAAAGGTTACTTGACAGAAGGTTTGTAACTATACATGGAAAGAGACGGTTCTGTTGACTTGAGGGGAATAATAATAATAATAATAATAATAATAATAAAACATACACATTGTCAGTGTCAGCATCTAATGAAAGGTTTTCTGTCTCTTTTAGAACTGATGGCCAAGTTAGCCAAGCGTCAGGCTGCCGCCGATCAGCCACCATCTGAGGAGGAGGGGGAGGGGGCGGAGGAAGAAAACTAGCATCATGTCCAGCATCCTTTTCATAGTCTACAGACTTTGTGAAAGTGTACATAAGTGTGTTAATCATCCATCCATCTGTGTAACCTTTTGGAATAAAAACATTTTTTTTTTTCATTACATTTCACTTTTTATTGACATGTCAACAATATACAATCCAAAGTCCTGAGGTGCGAGAGAGATTTTAGAATTCAAGAAGAAAAATAAATTTACCACTCCCATCCATGCAAACAGCAAGAAGACGCAACAAAGATCAAAGCAACACTGCCATAACATTCAGTTGGTAAATGGACACGTTATAATAGTAGCAGGTGCAGGAGAGGGCTCAGAAAGTCCGACCCTCTGTTTGAGCTATATTGTTTATCCAACGAGGCTTTTCAAGGCCCATCCCAGCTCAATGAATGAATGGATGGATGGATGAATGGATGCTACCCATCTGCAGGCTTGAGTGCACTTAGAAAAAAGAAAATCCTTTACTTCCCTCAGTCATTCTTCACATCAAATTGCTGATTCCAGGCTCTCCTTTTGTCCTTTGGTTAAAGTCCACAGGACACCACTTTAGCATTCACTCACCCTGTAGTTTACTGGTTCATGTTCTGCTGGTATGATGAGATAATGCAAGTCACTGTGTAATGTAATGCTGTGATTGGATAAAAAAAAGGAGTAGATTGACAAGTTGTTGCAAGCTTCTTCAAAGATCCAGTAATGCGGTCACCACCAGATGGGAAAACTTGTTGGGTCAAAAAAAAACTGGACGTGATCCTGTTGAACTGGTGTTTAACTCGTAGCAAAACTGCACACTTCAAACATTCCTGTGGCCAAAATATACAGCGTCATCCATCCTCTCTTGTCCTCATTATTTAGTATGATTGGGCTGTGAGCTTCTCAAGCAGTGACTGACACAGAGCAGAAATGGCAACCATGTGCGTTTTAAAAAAAGAAGAAAAAGTGTCATTGTTTCAAGGCAACCAGTTCACACACTGCCTCAAGAGGAGTCAGGATAGCACAGCAAGACCAGCTGGGGTGGTGGAGCCGTCTGTACGACACACACACACACCTGTGTCTTTTGAACTAACACGGGGGGGTCATCAAGCGAAACAAAGGGGGCGGGGGGTGGGGGGGGCACACACCCAAGAGGTCACGACACGTCCAGGCACCCCCATACTGCAAACGGACCCCGCACTTCACTGTCCATCCACGCATTTCTAAAAAATCAACCCTTTCCCCTTTCTCTAGTTCTCCTCCCGGCCCTCCCTCGGTAGTCAGAAGTCCCAGTCGTCCACATCCAGCTGGCTGAGGCCGGACTCCAGGCTGGCCAGCCCCGAGGGCGAGTTCTGCGGCTGGGTGTACTCGAAGCTGGTGATGGGGGAGATGGGACGTAGCAGCTCGGGGAAAGCCTCTGAGGCACGCCGCTTAATCTGGTTCGATGGGGTTGATGGTTGTAGAGGAAATAGTGTTATATGGTTATACCGTCGTTTTTGGCAGATGCTTTTGTCCAAAGCAGCATACAGCACTAAAAATCACTAAATTCTAAACAAAACATACTTTTGTGTCTTTTTATATTTTGTTATTTGAGAGTTATTGGCATGTGTTTTTTAGGAGCTATTATAGTTCTTCACACATATTGTGTGTACAGTAAACAAACACCATCATGGTACATGACTTACATGTACCTCAGAACTAAGTTACATGAAATGCGCTGTTTAATGCGCTGTATTAAATTCCGTATGAACATAACACACTCACCTGTTTGAAAAAGGGGTGACCAATAAGTGTACTTGCTGCGGGCCTGTTAAAAAAAAAAAAAAAAAAAAACAGGATCAGTTTTTTAATATCCTGTTACTGGATAAAGAGTTGATGGGTCGGATGATGTTTAGCAATGTGCTAAAATGCCACTGCAAGTCACAAAGTGAGCAGGAAGTGGAATACTAGCCCGTCCCAAAAATGTATTGGCCACTGCTATGTGACTGGACAGTAAACATAAAATTGACAGTCATAACTTTTATGACAGTCATAAAATACTTTTCATGGGGACAGTAGAATGACCGCGTATGCTACTATGGTTGCGACGGGGTTATATTTATGGTGATAATAAGCTTACATTGCAAGCGATTCCTAGAATAGATCAGTGGTGTGGTGAAAGTTGGGCTCCACCCAAAGTCTACAACATTTATGACTGTATGAATCACAGTCAGGAGGCTGTGGTGTTGGTGTTGGTTTTGTAATGTAATGTAATGTAATTCGAGCCTGTTTTCTCCTTAAAGCAACACCAAGTAGTTTTTTTCAATCTCAAAATGATGTTTCCAAAATCGTTTCAGTGGTTCATCAACAGGGTGAATGACACAAATGTATTGTAATGTAAAGGCACTTCTGAATTTGCTTTGCGGCCCTCCATAGGCTACGAACACACTATGCAAGCTAATAAAAGCAGGTTGCCGATCTGTAGTTCGAAAGAGACATAAGACAATTCCCTTCTTAACCTCTAGGGCACCCGAAGAGGGAAAAAGCTTTAGTGTTGCTTTAAAAGATGGGCCATGCTGGGGGAACAGAGAGCGCGGGGGGCAGTCAGGGGCTCACCTCTTTGTGGGGTCTCTCTGCAGGCAGAGCTCCACAAAGCCGTGGAAGTGGGGGCTGAAGGTGCGGCTGTAAGGGTGACCCCCCGAGGCGGAGGAGGGCTCCCCGTTGGCGTGACGGGCCACCCCTCCGCCGGGGCCCTCGCAGATGCCCGAGTCGGCCCCCGAGTGGGAGGGCTTCATGTTCAGCTCCTCTGGGGGGATGGTGGTGGTGTCCAGCAGGCAGGGCACTGTGCCGTTCAGCTTCTCCAGCAGCATCTGGCACCCAGCGAGAGATACGCAAGTGTCAACATGAACAGACTTTACCTGGGTATCCATTTACGTTTATCTATTCACTCATTCTCATTTGCCTTCATTATGCACATTCACAGTAGGAAACTGTGTAGGCCTATAAGTGGCTGCATTTGTATAAACTGAGTGAGATTAAATAGTTTCTGACTAGGATGTCTTATTCCAGTGAGAGATACGCAAGTGTCAACATGAACAGACTTTAGCTGGGTATCCATTTACGTTTTCACTCATACTCGTTTGTCTCAGTTATGCACTCTCACAGTCATTTCGCTAAGGGAAGCTGTGTACAAGTGGCTGCATTTGTATAAGCTCTGAGTGAGATTGAATACGGTAGTTTCTGACTAGGATGTCTAATGATCAAAAGTCATTTGAACAAATCCAACACATTTGTTGGGGTGAAATAAAGTACACAACACAACAAAGCAGCTCTTTATTTAAAAAAAGCTGAATGGATGATGGCCGGCATAACAAAGGATACCTTGAAGTGGTAAAATGAATCTGATAAAAACAAAGCAGCCTTCCGATGCCTGATACAGCCTTTGTGTAAAATAAATAAAGAAAAAGAAAGAAAAAGAAAGAAAGAAAGAAAGAAAGACCCCATCAGCATGCGCCCTGCCTACCTGAGTGGCTGGCATGTCTTTGAAGGGCACGTGACCATTGGCCAGCTCGCAGGCGGTGATGCCAAGGCTGTAGATGTCAGAGCGGAAGTCATATCCTTGCAGGTTCTGCAAAAAAAACATAGCAATACTTTTGAGACAACATGCATGTGTACTCTCAAATACATTTTAAATGCATCTGTGTGTACCCAGGGGGTTGATGGATGCCTCCAGTTTTTTGTATAACCCGCCTTCAGAAGTTACAATGCCACTTACCATTGTTTCAGCCATTTACTAAATCAGTTAATTAGTGAAATTACCTGGTTCTACTTGTGCCACCTGTGAACTTAAAACAGGTGTTTTCACCAACTAACTGATTCAGTGAATAGCTGGAACCAAAAGTGGGTTATGGCATTGTAACTTTTGAAGCCAGGTTACGCAACACTGGATGCCTCAATACTTATTTGTCTTATATACAAGCCTGTTGTACGTTTGCTATGTTTATATTGTTATGTTTTGTCATCATGTTTTATTGTCTTGTTTATAAGATGTTTAATGTTCACTGTGGGCCTAGGAAGTGCTGCAATTTCAAATTGTGTGTGTGCAACCTGTACGGTTTTTGACAATAAAGCTGACTTTGACTCGACTTTGACTTGACTTCATTTTGAAATGAACATGGTGAGTCTGTCCGCTCCCACCCACCTGCTGCAGGACCTCTGGGCTGAGCCAGGGCAGGACGTTGACGCTGTACTGGGGGAACTCGTGGATGACGCGCGCCCTCTGGCCGTTACGGATGAGGCTGAGGATGCTCCTCAGACCAGACAGGTAGATTTGGCCGTCTGCAGAGATCAGCACGTGGCTGGCCTTCACACTCCTATACACGCGCACACACACACACGCGCACGCACGCACGCGCACACACACACACACACAGTTAAATAGGGGTAAAAGGTATATTAATTAATAGTCAAAATGACAGTCGTTGGTGGTTTCTTTTAACAGCATGCTAGCTACTAGTAATCTTTAGCTGTCTGTGGTGCCACGTAAGCCTCACCGGTGAACGTAGCCCATGTGGTGGATGTAGTCGAGGGCTCTCAGGACGCCCAGCAGGATGTAAGCAATGGTCAGCTCACTCAGCCCATCCTTGAAGTGAATGTTGAGTAGATCTCTTGCAGAGCCTTCAAAGAGCAGAGTTATTATACAGAATCATACAGAATTGGGAATATGGCATGATTAGAATGACGAAAACAGAGCTAAAACAGGTCCATAGGACTTCAGTCTGCTGCAGTATTTGTGGTACAAGTGTACATGGACTTCAATTTTCCCCAGTCTTTTAGGTCACTGTCATGGTTGAGGGAAAACAGAATTTTAACGTAGTGTATTGATACAATGTTTGCAAAGGCACTAAAGCGGAGTCGAGCGGAGCGGATCCGATCTTACCATAGGCCAGGAAGGGCGTAATGACCCACAGCTCATTCTCCACTATGAAGATACTCCTATAGGGAAGAATGCTGGGATGGTGGAACAGCTTGGAGACATGAAGTTCGCCCTGTGTGTGATACAAAAATGTCCTTTTGTTATACTTCAAATAAAGGTAAGGATATTACAAAAACAAAAAAAGAGGATGCAATATTAACTAAAAGTCAGTGAATTAGTGAAACTGATTACTGATATTTGATTAAAAAAAACACAGGTAAATAAAGGGAACTAAAGGAAATGCTTGTTCTTGTGTACACCTGCACATATACCTGTAGGTAAGTGACCATGTCATTGGTGCACGCCTCCAAGTCAATACGTCTAACAGCCACATGTTCTCCTGTAGGTCTGTACTTGGCTAGATTTACAATCATCAGATCCTCTAGACCTCGACCTGTTGTTAGTTAGAACAAGAACAATCACCCAGTCGCTCACCTTCCAAAAACTGCAAAATAAAACCAAACCCTACCGACAGTGGACGACAGCACAACAAACCACACAAACTTGTGGGCGAAGTGGAGTGGGATAATGCCTGGTACCTACCTATGATGGTCAGGAGCTCATAGCAGCTGCTGTCGGGCAGGAAGCTTCCCATGGTGTTCCTGCGAGGGAAAGAGCTCAGGGACTCCTGGCTGTCTTCATGGGCCTGGCAACATGGGTAGATGCAAGAGGGATCGCACGTCATCCAAGAAGGAGAGGCCATTGCTATCAAATCATCTTTAATGACTCCTACCACATATCTGTGGGAAAGTGGACCAAAAGAGCTAGAAAATGTGGGTTACATTTAGACATCTTTAAGATGGCTACAACTGGACTGTGCATATACAGAAGACCGTTCAGGTCACAAAGCATCTGGTCTGGTCCACAAGCTATCTTGAACCATGAAAAAAAAAGCTGCAGTGCATTAGGTATTTGTCTGGCATCTTTCTGTGTGGGAGGTTCTGCAAACATCCAGATTTCAGTGTTTAAAAAAAAAAAAAAGAATCTTTTCCTCCCATTCAGAGATAAGAATGATGCAGGATGCAAATGAGTCCCAAAATACCGCTTCACGCAAGCGAGTTTCACGCCATCTGGAAACCCGTCTAGAGTGTTAGAGAAACACGGCAGGCATCCAACCATACAAATGCATCTATGATGGTTTCCGTTCAGCACTCCGTTTGCTGGGTTTTATTTCCCCCCCCCCATCAAGCCTGAAATGTGTTGCACATTCATACATATCACCACCACAATTGCCTAGTAGTATTACCTCCACTTCAAGTTCCAGCCACTCCAGACATTCTGATTCATAAACCAGGTGCTGCCTGATTAAAGGTAACTGACAGGAAATGACCTCATAAATGACTGAATAATGGGTCATTGCGGTGAGTCTACTGGACCACTAAGGGTGTTTGTTGGGACATGTGCTAGATAAAACCCTGAAGTCCTCTCCGAGCGGAGCCATGGATCTGCTGAACCACAGGCTCCGTAGAGGGCTGGAAATTGACCACTGGCAGCAGGCATCGGTCACGTAAGCAGCATTGAAAGGGAGGTTTCCGTGGTTACCAGAGTGCAGCGAGGCGGAGACATTCGGTGTGTTCTGTGGGTTGCCGCCATGTGTTGCTGAGATCCTTCGTCCCCCCTCTCCACACTGTCATCTGCGACCTAATAAGCAAGACAGGCTTCCCGCTCGTCTTGTCTCGTGTTAAGTTACACAACCCCCCCCCACCCCCCGCGATCCACCTACTCCAGCCACAAATGAGCTAAGCTTGCTCTACAGCCTGGTGTTTTCATGCCTTGTAATTACCCTTTCAATTTCTTCCCTTGTCAAACACATTTAAAAGAGTTTGTACACTAGCAGGAGTGAAGGTGTTAAAGGCCGAATAAAAAAATTCACAAGTTTCAGATATGCTTTACATACATAATTATTACAGTTGTGCAAGTGTGGTGTTTGCTTTCCATGTAGGTTGTTTGTGTTCAATCCCAATCTAAAACGACTGTGTTTTTATGCCTGAAAACGTTGCTTGGTTTGTAGACCACCCTATCATATGTATAAGGTTCTACTGCTTGTGTACTGTTAGAGGCATGCCTGTTCACCCACCAACTTCTAAAAGGTAGAGCACTGCGTCAAAATATGGTGGTCAACTCTAAACACTGGATCACCTTCACAAATTATGTCCCTTAGACTCCTAATAAACACACAAGGGCTTTCTCACCCCACCCTACCCCAACTGCCTGGCATACACACACTAGTGTGTGATTCATATACTCCTGGCAAGCTTTTGTTCCATTTCCCCAACTCCCTCCCCACCCCTCCCGACCCCGACTCCCAACCCACCCTCCATCCTTCTTTCCCTCCCTCCCTCCCCTGCCCACCCCACTCCACCCCGACCCCCAACCCACCCTCCATCCTCCTTTCCCTCCCTCCCCTGCCCATGGGTCTAACACAGGGACACACGAACGGATGAGTGGAGGAAGATGAACAGCATCACAAGAAGCGCATTCAGCAGAACCATGAGAACATGCAAAACAAGCACGACCACACACACACACTGTGCACACACACACAGTACATACACACTTAAAACACACACACACACACACACACAAATACGCGCACACACACAGTACACACACACACACACACTCAAAACACACTCAGACACACTCTTATTTGTCTCTCAGTGTCAGATAGTAACAAGGTGTTGTCAGAAAGCATTGAGACTGGGTGCATTTCTCTGATTCAAACCAGCATTCAGCTACCAGACATTCACTGGATACATTTCCTGATACAGACCATATCTTCCACAGCTTCATTAATTGATTTGTCCTGACCATATTTTTATTGTCTAATGTTTTAGGCTAGCCCTTGCCAGCAGGGATAGGAAAGGTTAAGACAATTTATCAGCATAAAATATTAATCTAGTCTAGATGCTTAATGACGGTGTATGACCTTTGCCTCAAGGATGCTATTGTATGTTAAATAAGTAAGTCTGTTTTACATTGTTACAATACAAGTCAGATAGTCTTAGTCTGATCCAGACTGACTTACATTGGACTTCCTGTGGGAACAGTCCCCGAAAAGCAACTTGGTGTTAAGTGCCTTGCTCTGGGTCAATATAATCGCAGACCTCAGTACTCTGAAAGCTCTTGGTGTTCCCTTTCTGTCCTCCCTATCACCACCAACATACCGCCTGAGTGAAACCTCATGACATTTTTAATCTTAAGTGTATATACAAGGGTTTTGGAACAGCATACATTTCCTCATGGTTTAGTGCACACGTCTGTCAAGACAGCTGTGAAAAATCAGCAAGCTCACTCAAACGTTGACATTCCAGCAAATATGAGGGGAAAGTGTGGGGCTGGAGCACCGTTTGGAATCAGAAAAACACAACCAGCCCTGATACATCTTCAACACACCAACAAATCACCAACAGTCACACAGTCATCATCTTGCATGCTCATATACACACACGTACAAACACCTCACAAGACCATACCTTCACCACAATCGGGTCTAGTGACTGGGTACAGGTACAAACATACACACACGCGCACACACCCACCCGCTCGCGCGCGCGCACACACGCGCACACACACACACACACACACACACACACACACACACACACACACACACACACACACACACACACAGGTTGCTGGACTGTGAAAGCCGTACCAGAGGTGCCGCACTTACTTTCCTGTGTGGGCTTGCCTGAGCTTGCTCTGGGACAGAGAAACCACGTCAGTGGCACAAGAGAAACATATACACACAGACAGAAGAGGTTTGGTGTTTAAAGAGTGCTCTTAGGGAAGGGGGGGGGGGCTAGGTGTAGCCAGGGCAAGGTAAATGTAATCTGAAAGATGGCAATGGGCATGGTCATCTAAATCGGTAAGTTTACTTTATAGGCTAATCATAACCCTGCCAGATCGAAAAGAAGCCTTATTCTGACAGAATTAAGTAATTTACACCAATTTCCTTGTAATAAGTGAGAGCTACTGAAAAAGGGTCTATACACTCCTCCTCTACTTATCCTTTTGGTGTGGAATAATCCTTCTCTTTGAAAAAAGAACACAGGCCCAAAGCCAACCGCCATCTTTTGGATCACAAAATGATAAACTGACAATTTACCTGTGGCTTCACAAATAAGCACAGAAAAGAAATTCCTAACATACAGAGACCTGAAACAGCAGTTGTAAGCAGTTAAGTCTTCTAACCTTTGAATGGTTAGGCTTTTTTTATGTTCAGTTTTTTTTTTTTTTTTTTTGCCTGACCCACACAAAGGTACTGCAGCAGCTATGCATTGTTGCTATGGGAACAATAAGCAGCCAATGATGGAAAACTGGAAATAACATAGATGGTTTTATGGCCATTAATATAGTATGAAAAATTCATGCAATGACCAGGCAATGGCAGAGAGCAGAAAAAGCAAAGAATGGGCATGTCTACACTTTCTGCACCCCCCTGCTACCATACAACCACTGTTCTTTAACCTGAATATACCCAAGTTAGTGCAACTCTACCCAAGTTTTAAATTGTGTATGGATCAACAAATGATTCTTTATCCAAGCCATTTAGTGGAAGTGCAGAAGTACAAAAGCAAAACAGATTGGGTTTTTTTCCCCCTAGAACTATGAATTTGCTTAGTTGAAAGTCCTGACTTGTTTGTGTACTGCTCTGCAAAGCAATAATGATTTCTGAAAATGTGCAAATATTTGACAAAGAAATTTTCCAACTGGCAAAGCTTTGCATGATGTTTTCTGTGGGAATAAGAAATAAACCTAAGATTCTTGGTTTAAGCATAAAGCATGAGCAACAAGCCAAAAGCCCAAAGCATGAGCTAGTCTAACACTCTGCTAATTGAAAAACAAAAAAATTGAACAAAAATGATATTCTGATAGAGGATCAATCAATTACAAGCAACCCCTAAGCTTATTATTTAATTTAATTAGTTTAATTAGTTCATTTTACCACTAACTTT
Source organism: Setipinna tenuifilis (assembly GCA_030347295.1). Taxonomy (NCBI): domain Eukaryota; kingdom Metazoa; phylum Chordata; class Actinopteri; order Clupeiformes; family Engraulidae; genus Setipinna; species Setipinna tenuifilis. The sequence continues at coordinate 8,467,730 of CM059266.1, forward strand.
AAATTTAACTGACACTTTCTCAAAGCAAAAAGTACACGGTCCACGATGTTGACGCAAAGTTATAAACACAGCCTTGGGTCTGGGAAGACATCACATCAACAGAAGGATGAACTTCCAACAAAAACCTGCAAAAACCTCACTCTCACTAAATATTAGAGCGCACAAGGCAACGCAAGACAGCAAGCAAAAGCTCTCTTTTGAGTCAACCCCTTAAAGCAGGCAGAGCTTCTAATAGTCTATTTCAGCAGACTATCTGCTGGTAAAAGTAGGCTACTTTCAGGTTTTAGGTGGGCAGCAACTACAAGTCAGCCTGTCACACCTACACAAACTTTGAAGGGGGATAGCCTGTGCCTGGCAGGTTGGAATGTGGCAGCTTCTACTGTGTACTTGAGGGCTTACAGAAGGACCCATCAGAACATCATAAACATTGACACAATGATGTGTCGAAAAATGGACACCTCTCACTCACCTCCAAATAACTCCAAATCCCTCAGGCTCTCCACGCTCAGTTTCTCCGTCACCCAACGCTATTTAACAAAGACATAAAACGTTAGGACAGATTGTCAAAACGATGCCGAATAACAATGTATCTTAGGCGCTACAGGAGTAAAGGAAACAACATGAAAGGTTTGTTGAATCATCCACCTACCAGAAAAGACATGGAGCCTAAAGATAGTGAGCTTATTACCACGTCGAAAAGTCCATGAAACTACAAACCCTAAAAGAGAGATATTCAGGGTTACACGAGTTGTTACCATAACAACGTTCTGGTCAGATCAGATGAGTGATGGGTGCTTCATGTAGTCAAATGCGTTCTGCCACATTCAATTAGGCTATGTGTTTTTTATGAAATTGCATAACACAATTTGTTGAAACCAATAACTATTCGGGGTATTATAAATGCATATGTGCTCATGGATGTTAGTGTTACCACCCATCACCTAACGTTAGCGTCAGGATGTTTGTCTTTTCACACCTCGTTAGCTAAATGGACATATTTCCATACATACGGAGATAATGTAATCTTCTGCATTATTTCTACTTATATAAAATGTTGTGTGATAACATGCGACACAATGTAAGGGTTAAATGTCATGTATATTTTTAACTTCATGTAACATTGACGCCTAATGTCTAAAGTTAGCAATTGCTGATAGCTATGTTCGTTGGCTAACGCAGCCGTTTAGCAAATTTTGCTTACTGCAGTGTTTGCTCAGAACAGCTGTAGAGAAATTGAGCAAATCTTTCCAACACTGTGACAATAAACGTGCACTTGCCTTCAAATGCACAAGCGTGGGTTTTCAATTCCGTACCCTTTTGTATTTTCTTCTACATCGAGGTAAATGAAGAAAGTGTCGTCCCCTCCTTGCAGTGAGTTTGGTTTGTTGATAAAATGTGATTGCTGATTGGACGAAGGGTTTTTCCCAGTAAGATTCTGTAAAATAATTGGTTTGTTTCAACAACGAGGAGGCGAGTAGCACGCTAACCATTGGTCCCTTAATCTCAGTACTGTCGCAAGTGTTTTACGTCTGACACAAAACCTTGGCTAGTGACATGACGTAAATAGATCACCGTCGAAAGACAAGCATTCAGAAGTGGACGCTGTAAATAGACTTTTCCTCACTATAGAATAACCAGGTAGAGAAACTGTATTGATGTTGTATAATTTCAGTCAAAACTAAGTGAAGTGTGTCAATCGGGCATCTTACATTTTCATTTAAACCCTTTAATTAGCAATACTGTTAATCTCCACACACCCCCTGCTTCACGCGTAGCTAGCGCGCAAATGTTCATTGCTGCGGCCTCCGACGATTTATGTAGCTGGCTTTTTAGCATAGATCATATTAGCTCAATTCGTGCATAAATCTTTGAATGTTTTAGCTGTTAGGAGATGCTTGTCAATAATGTGTACGCGATATGTAATATAGTTGGGGATTCAAGGAATTGCCATTAGCTAATACTTGCATCATTCTTATAAACAGCTAAGTGTTAGCGAGCTAACGCTAGCTCTCACAAGTTCCAAAATGCAGGTCAGCTAGCGTGTAGATACATGGGACTGTAGAGGTACACGCAGACTGTTGTCACTTGTCTTATGTGGTTGGATTTGTGCAAGAATTTGACATTGGATAATGTGCTGTCTAGCAAGAGTTTCTGATGGTGTGATGAAAATGAACAGGGTGGTAAGATCATTTTACAGATGGTGATGTAACAGCCCAGTCGGGATCTTGTCGCTCAGTTGCTTTTATTTATGATTTTAAGACGATAGTGACTCACACTCATTTAGCAATAGTGTTGTCATTATTAAGAAGGTAGGGTGTGTATATCGTTTATTCAAACCTCACAGTTACGGAAATTGCATACATGCACTAGTCTGTGATGAAATGCACTTGATACACACAAAATGACATCTATGCGTATTTCTGTGTGTTTTCAGCCAAAGCTATGAATTGGAGTAAGGGAGGCCCCAATGCGAAGCGAGGCTTCGGATTTGGGGGCTTTGCTTTGGGCGGAGGCAAGAAAGAAGAGCCCCGTCTGCCGCAGAAATCACATAACGCCTTTGGAGCTTCGGGGTCGGCTGGAGGTTATGGCAAAAATCAGCAGCTCCCTGCCTTCTACAAAATAGGCACCAAAAGAGCTAATTTCGACGAGGAGAACGCGTGAGTGCCCTTGAAATGTGGCGTCTACTTGGATGATAATTGTGAGGAGACAGATTAGCGGTGAAGATTGTACTTGTAGGGATTTTAGCCGACAAATGACTGTCATCTTTGTACATGTGGATATTTTTTTAAAAAGTCCACCAGCTGTTTCATGTGATAAAAAAATATGTGTTCATTTCCTGTAACAGTAATAAGTATTGTATGCTGACCTATGGTTATGAGAAAATTGTGTTCATCATTTAGCACACCTTCCTCTCTTGTGCAGGTACTTTGAGGACGATGAAGAGGAGGCAAGCTCCAATGACCTGCCCTACATCCCAGCAGAGAACTCACCAACGCGGAAGCAGTTCCAGTCTGGAGGTGGACAAGGCTCAGACAGCGAAGATGACCCCCTGGATGCTTTCATGGCTGAGGTCGAGGTGAGAGGAGAAAATGATACTGTAGTACACAGTTGGCTTGCAATGCTGCATTTCATGTTGCATGTTCTGTTTATTTTTTGTAACATACAATTTGTCAACCAGAATCAAGCTGCTAAGGACATGAAGAGGTTGGAGGAAAAAGAGAAAAAGACTGCCAAGTAAGATCTTTAAAATTATTTTTCCCTCCTTCGTCCTGTCCTTTTTATGTCTACCAGTATGCCAGTCAGTGCCAGGAGATGTGCTATTCATCCCAAAAGCTAAGCCAACAGTCCCAGGGACTCTACATGTAAATTTAACCTGCAGGAAGTTTTGTAGGCTGTGGGGAAAGAGAAAGGGGTTTGGGGAACAGGGTTTTTTTTATGGGGAGGGCAGGCATTCATTCAGGGGACATTGTTGGGTTTGGGGGGAGTTGTCACGGGTGATCGAACGAGTCGCAGGGAAGTTTTTTTTCTCCGCTCTTTTCTTCCAGGGGTATACGAGATGACATTGAAGAGGAAGATGACCAAGTGAGTGAGCTTGCTACTCTTCCATCTTGCACCACTCTTATGGTACCAAATGAACTGGCAGGACCCTAACTTTCTTTTTCATTTCTTAACTAATTTATGCTCCCTCTTTCCAGTTATTTCTTTTTACTTTTTCTTTCATTCCTAGATTTCTTTCTCTGTCAATGACTCTATCTGGTCCTGCCAGACTGGGAAGATTAGTTGATGGCAATGACTTCGGATGATATTGATTTTTGACATCTGTGCTGTTAGCTAATGAAGTGTATCTGGAATTGTGCCATTTTCTAGACCTACTCTAATACATTTGCTAGACTCCACTCCTGTATATATACACATTTACAGAAGCCTAAATGACCCACACTTCGTCCTTTCGATTCGTCACTTGGAGATGAGTGGTAACATAGCCAGTAGAAAACAGTAGACAACTTATCATATATAATGCAAGCCCCATAAGTATGATCTTAGTGAGTTTACAAACCAGATTGCAGTGACCTCAATGAGTTTCCCAATCAGACTGCAGACTATATAGGATTTTTAAATTTAATTCCAGCCAACCTGTAGTCTGTCCACATGACCTATGTCTGATATTATGTGACAGTTACAGTAATAGTAACAGTAATTCCAGTGCAAATCTCTGCCTGCCTGTATGTAAGTGTTGGCCTTAGCTGTACTGTATGTATGTGTGTCTTGCCTGTAGATGTGCAGCATGTGTGGTGCACACACGTGTGTGTGTGTGTGTGTGTGTGTGTGTGTGTGTGTGTGTGTGTGTGTGTGTGTGTGTGTGTGTGTGTTGATGCGGTGTAATGGCCGATGCTGTGCTCTGTGCAGGAGGCCTATTTCCGCTACATGGCTGAGAACCCCACAGCCGGCCTAACGCAGGAAGAGGAGGACGAGAACATCGACTACGACAGCGACGGCAACCCCATCGCACCCACCAAGAAGATCATCATGCCCCTGCCACCCATAGACCACTCTGAGGTAAGAGGCCACGCCCATACCATAGAGGCCGAGGCCACACCATAGAGGCCGAGGTAAGAGGCCACATCATAGAGGCTGAGGATGCGTTTCATTGGTTGGGTAGCTCACACTATGGAGAAGTCTGTCCACTGGCTGTGATATCTCGACACAAACAGTGCTGACACAGTCAAGACAAATTTTCATTTACAAGTTATACAGTTATAATAGTGTTACTACATGATGATTACAATGGCAGTTGAGTGCATTTTCTGACACTTTTTTAGATGTCAACGTTAATCTTTGCGCATGAGCAACTATTATTAAAGCTATTTACCACTACAAGCATTAGCTAAGTACAATTCTTCTTTTATGCCATTCTATGCATATAACTCTTGTGTGGCTGCAGCTGACTTGTATGTGTGGTGTCCTCACTCTCATGTGCAGATCGATTACTCCCCCTTCGAGAAGAACTTCTATGAGGAGCACGAGGAGCTCAACAGCCTGACAGGAACACAGGTGGTGGAGCTCAGGCAGAAACTCAACCTTAGGGTGAGTCAGACTTCAACACTTCCTCTTACGTGCACACTCGCTCTCTATTTCTTTCTCTCTCTGTATTTCTTTCTCTCTCCCTCTCCCCCTCCCTCTCTCTCTCTCCCTCTCTGTCTCTCTCTCTGTTTCTGTCTCTCATTCTCTGTCTGTCTGTCTGTCTCTTTCTCTACTCCCCCTCACAGACACACAAACACACAAACAAGTATTCTGACACCGTTGGATTAAATGGCTTTTGATCCGAATATGAATGAATGTTGCACTATGATCCTTTTGTAACTGTTGTGTCTGCTGTGTTATTGACAGGTGTCGGGAGCAGCACCCCCTAAGCCTGCCACCAGCTTTGCCCACTTCAATTTTGACGAGCAGCTCATGCACCAGATCCGCAAGTCTGAGTACACCCAGCCCACGCCCATCCAGTGCCAGGTATAATGGCCCATCTGCCAGTGTCATGCCAGTGACATGCCAGTGACTTAGCTATGTCAGAAAGAAAGTGTGTGGTGAGGGGGGAGTAGAAGAAGAAGAGGATGGATGGATGTGAAAAAGAAGAAAGAATAAACTATTTTTAGATGGAATTCAGTATTTTTATGTTGAATGCATTTATGGATGAGATACCACCAATCTGCCTTTAAGTGATCTCTAGCCACCCCATTTAGTTTAATGGAGAGGTTCCTCATTCTCATCCAGTTAAGTTGGCCATCTTGAATGCCTTCTCTCTCTTACTCTGTCCCCGTATGGGAAGTATGTGTGTCTGTAGTGTCCCTGCTCTGGGAAACCTACTTGGGCACATGCATCTCCCTGCATGTATAAAGGTAGTCTTCTTACTCTGTGTTCATCTACACCTCTGTCAGCTTTTGTCCTCCTTTTTGTAAGTCGCTTTGGATAAAAGTGTCTGCTAAGTGTAATGTAATGTAACACTCGTACAGCATCCCAGCACAGAAACTACTGGCATTTTTTATTACTTTAAAACGTCTGGCCTTTTTTCCTTGTAGCGATGTTCATGTTTGCTCAAAATTGAGAAGGGGATTGCTGATAAATCGTTTGGTATGAGGACCTTAGAGACATTATTATTTTGCCTTTATTTGGCCTGTATTTCTGACATCAAATGCAGTGAAGTGTTCATGTTCACTGTTAGCTTTTTTTTTTGTTTTGTTTTTTTTGTTGGCAGTGACAGAGTCAGAGTCACACAGTTATCACCAGAAATGTAATCTCCCCGTATGTATCTTATTACTCTGTGTTCTTCTATACCTCTGTCAGCTTATGTCCTCCTTCTTGTAAGTCGCTTTGGATAAAAGCGTCTGCTAAACGTAATGTAATGAATCACTTTGCAATTTTTATGTTGGATGCATTTATACCACGGAGATACCACCGATCTGTCTTTAATTGATCTCCAGCCACCCCATTTATTTTAATGGAGTGGCTCGTCATTCTCATCCAGTTGAGTCGGCCATTTTGAAAGCCTTCTCCTTGAATCCCTTTGCTCCTGGTTCTCCCTCCTCCTCTCCCCCAGGGGGTGCCCATCGCCCTGAGCGGGCGCGACATGATCGGCATCGCCAAGACCGGCAGCGGCAAGACGGCCGCCTTCATCTGGCCCATGCTGGTGCACATCATGGACCAGAAGGATCTGCAGCCAGGCGACGGGCCCATTGCCATCGTCGTGTGCCCCACCAGAGAGCTGTGTCAGCAGGTGAGCAGAACAGAGCAGAGCGGAGCGGAGTGGCCTGGCAAGGGGATGAGGGATAATGCATGAAAAGGGAAAGATGGGAGAGAACTGAGACAAATGACTGGAAATGAGCATGATTTATTGTCACTTGCATGGACATACTGGGTAGAGTAGGACACGCAGTGAAATTAGTGATTGTTTGTCTAAAACTGTGCATGGGGAGGGAGGAGTAAAGTGCAAAGTTGTTGAGTCGTTGGCAAAGTGGACTTCTTTTTCATCTTTTTCATCTTTCACCTCTCATTCGAATGACTTGTCCAGTTCTAAGATGCCCAGATACACTCCCAGGTGTAACCTCTTCAAGCAAAAAAAAAGAAAAAAAAGTAGTCCAGGTGCCCTCTGGCTCAACACCTACGATGACCATGACCTTAAAGAATGAGAGTCAACACAGACAGACTTCAGTGATGAAGTAGGATGGTGCTGCAGTCTGGGATAGTGCAGTGCTGTGTGTCTGTCAGTGTAAATCTGCCAAATCTGTCTCGTTGTTACGGAAAAAGAAAAGAAAGAAAAGATGCTTTTGTTTTGTGTGTGTGTGTGTGTGTGTGTGTGTGTGTGTGTGTGTGTGTGTGTGTGTGTGTGTGTGTGTGTGTGTGTGTGTAGATCCACTCGGAGTGTAAGCGCTTTGGGAAGGCATACGGCCTGCACTCGGTGGCCGTGTATGGAGGAGGCAGCATGTGGGAGCAGGCCAAAGCTCTGCAGGAGGGGGCCGAGATTGTGGTATGCACTCCGGTAAGTGTCCCACTCTGTGTGAGTGTGTGTGTGTGTGTGTGTGACAGAGAGAGAGTGAGAGAAAGAGAAATGGCTGTTTTACTGTCTTATTCCGGTCCCTCCTCAACATTTTACTATTTCTGTTTCAGTCTCTGGTTGTATTTCACTCCTATTGGCATTTAAATTAAAAAAACGACATGTGATCAAGTTCAGTATATGTTATTGCGTGTGTGACCTTACTGCCCTCTCTCTCTCTCTCTCTCTCTGTCTCTCTCTCTCTCTGTCTCTCTCTCTCTCTGTCTCTCTCTCTCTCTCTCTCTCTCTCTCTCTCTCTCTTTCTCTCTCTGTCCCTCGGTCTGTCTCTCTCTCTCTCTCTCTCTCTCTCTCTCTCTGTCTGAATTCAATTCAGTTCAATTCAATAGAGCTTTATTGGCATGACAAAAACACATATTGCATTGCCAAAGCATTTCTACTTGTACAAAGTATAAGTAGTGTGTGCACAACTCTCTCTCTCAGGGTCGGCTGATTGACCACGTGAAGAAGAAGGCCACGTCTCTGCAGAGAGTAACCTACCTGGTGTTTGATGAGGCCGACCGCATGTTTGACATGGGCTTTGGTAAGATGTTTTTGGCCTCTAAGCGCCTACCGGGTTTCCTGGAAGCTCGCAGGCACACTAACTCTTCCCGTCTTAGTGTTTATTATTGGTCCTGGTCAGGTGGTGTGGGATGTTGTACATGGCACGTTTGCGTTGTCTTAGTGTAAACACTGAGCTGCTGACGGATGGATTAGTTGATGCTGATTGGTGAGAAACTCTTCCCTCTGTTTCAGAATACCAGGTTAGATCCATTGCCAGCCACGTTCGGCCAGATAGGCAAAGTAAGTAACTTTTTTTTTTTTTTAAATATGTGTGTGTGTGCGCGCCCTTGTGCCTGTGTGTGTGTATGTGTGTGTGCCTGCATGTGTGTTTGTGCCTGGCTGTGTGTGAATGCCTGTGCGTGTGTGTGTATGCCTGTGCATGTGTGTGTATGCCTGTGCATGTGTGTGTATGCCTGCGTGTGTGTGTGTGTGTGTGTGTGTGTGTGTGTGTGTGTGTGTGTGTATGCCTGCGTGTGTGTGCCTGCATGTGTGGTTGTGGCTGTGTGTGTGTGTGTCTGTGTATGTGCCTGCATGTTTGGTTTTGCCTGTGTGTATGTGTGTGTGCCCGCATGTATGCTTGTGGCTGTGTGTGTATGTGTGTGCCAGCATGTGTATGCTTGTGGCTGTGTGTACATGTGTGTGCCAGAATGTGTATTTGTGTGGGCCTGCGTGTGTGTGTGTGTGCGTGCGTGCGTATGTGTGTGATAGTGTGTGTGTGAGCATATGCTCGGCTCACCATGCGGCTGGTCTCCTCCCTGTAGCCCTGTTGTTCAGTGCCACGTTCCGTAAGAAGATCGAGAAGCTGGCACGGGACATTCTCGTCGACCCCATCCGTGTGGTGCAGGGAGACGTTGGCGAGGTAACACACACACACACACGCACACACAGACATACATATACACACACATGTACACAACATTTAGCCTGAGACAAAACACATTTTGGCTGTGTGTTAATCCTAATATACTCCGTGTTGTGGATAGGGTTGTCGCATCATTACAGTTTGAAGCCCAATACAGATATAGATGGTACTTGGTACCAAAAGACCACAATAACTCTGTTTCAAAGTCACAGAGGCAAGATGAAAAGTAAGAGGTGCTTAATGATGTTCGAAGCATGATTAGAGCAATACACACAATAACATCCATGCCAATAGTGTTAAAGCACTGTCATGTACACTTGTGCTTAAAACACGCCACTTTTGATGTCTAAAGCCCCTTTCACAATTGGCTCACGGGCACTTTACAACACTTTGCGATCAGAATTTTTTAGCCTCGTACGAACTGTTGCATACATTGTACGGTGTCTCGCATTCGTTGCATGCCTTTTAGTGGTCGCGTCACGTCTCTTCAGAAAAGTGGGCATGCACACTATTCAGACGCAACCTAATACGATCAAATTTATCGCACGTTTTGCAACGTTTTGTGTACTCACAAGAGTGATGCACAATTTGTAAAGGTCATAAGATGAATCAGACCACCATTGACAATGGATGCTGCTGCACCAATACCTCGTCGCCATCTGTTGGGCTTGCTGAATGTCCGAGCACAACTCCCCTCTGACTCATACGGGCGTTCGTACCATGGACTGCATAATTCCACGAGCGCCGCGCGTTCACACATCCAATTACCAGATCAATCGCGTGACCCTATTGCACTATCTTACAACACCTGCTTTCATTGTACAATATTCGGAAGATATATGGGAAGATTTACTGTATCTGCATTGCACAACGCTGGCTTTAGATGTGCAAGTTTTGTACGAATACTTTTTCATATGCAATTATTTCGGCAACAGTTAACGACCCATATCAAAATGTATCTGTCGCACGAATGTTTTGTCGCTTCTGCTCGTGAGCCAATTGTGAAAGTGGGCTTAAGCAGTTGCAAATGGGATGATTACAATAACCATATCTGGTATGCCGGGGATTATTTTCTGCAAGGCGGTTATTACACATTACTAAACCGCTTATGATACAGCTGCTTACCAAAACACGATAATAAAGAGTTAAAAACCTTCATATTTCAAATATTTTATTGCTGTTTCATGACCTCCGCTTTTAAAAATAGTTCATCGAGGAAATAGATTGTATAAGTTTCCAGCTGCTAAATAACTCTTTGCAGCTTATTTATAAGTTATAATATTTTGTTACGATAAGTTAACAGACTACTTGCAGAGGGATCTGAAAGAAGCACAAAACCCATTGCCATTGACAGTGGTCATTATACTTTTTCAGCGGTCATTATGCAAAAGTATTTGACCTCCGAACATTGGAGTGGCCCTTTCAAAGTCAGTGGGATGTTAGTCAGCAATGTAAAGAGCCGTATAATAATAGTATCTAATCCAGTAGTAACTTTTAGTATTGATCAACCGCAGTAAAGACGGGCTATGGGGGCTGTGGCACTGTTTGATTAATGGAGGTCGTGAGCTGGTGTTGTAGGAATGTGAGAGGGAGGCCGTTTGGTTCTGACTGAAGAGGACTTTTGTTAATGCAGGGACTGCTCTGTCGTTCGATTGCATTCCTCTGCCTCCACGCCTCTGTGTCCCATCTGTCTGCTTTGTGCCTAACCTCTCCCTGCTCCTTACTTTCCTCCAATTCTCTCCCTCTCACTCACTGATCTCTATCTCTCGCTTCTCTCTTTCTCTCGGTCCTGTGGTTCTATTTGGTTTCTATCTGGTTCTCTTTTCTGTCTATCTTTCTTTCTTTCTTTCTTTCTTTCTTTCTTTCTTTCTTTCTTTCTTCTTTTTCTTTCTTTTTTTCTTTTTTCTTTCTTTTTCTCTATCTCTACCTCTTTCTTTTTCCATCCCTCCATTTCTTTCTGTCTTTCCCTATGTCTCTCTGCCCATCTGTCTGTCCATCTGTCAACCCCAGGCCAATGAGGATGTGATGCAGCTGGTGGAGGTGTTGCCGGCGGGCACGGACAAGTGGAGCTGGCTGACGCGGAGGCTGGTGGAGTTCACGTCGGCGGGCTCGGTGCTCATCTTCGTCACCAAGAAGGCCAACTGCGAGGAGCTGGCCACCAACCTGACGCAGGAGGGCTACACGCTGGGCCTGTTGCACGGGGACATGGACCAGAGCGAGAGGAACAAGGTCATCGCCGACTTCAAGAAGAAGAGCCTGCCCGTGCTGGTGGCCACTGACGTAGCAGGTGGGTGAGGTGCCCTGCAGGAAGCCCCAAGGCAGTAGCTAACTAAGTTTTGTGAGGGCAGCCCTGTCATGGCAGGGCACCCTGTAAGCATCCCAACTCTGGCCTGCAAAGCCGAAAGGCAGCAACTACATATTTTTAGTTTAGACTGGGAATTGACTTCATAACACCTCCTTTGCTTGGACCACGGGTAGGTAGCGCAGGCATAGTGGGAACAGTACATTCCCCTTTGTCTTATCTGTTCTGACAGATTGTATCGAACATGATGCCAAAACTAGTCCTGCATACTTTTAAGGAAACTGTGGTTTGTCTTTGATCGTCTTCACTGTTAGGGGATTGGAATTTAGGTTGTTTCTGTCATTCTCTCACACTGTCCTCCTTCCCTTCTCCCCTCAGCCCGTGGTCTGGACATTCCCTCCATCCGTACAGTGGTGAACTACGACGTGGCCCGTGACATCGACACGCACACACACCGAATCGGTCGAACCGGCCGTGCTGGCGAAAAGGGTGTGGCCCACACCCTCCTCACCAACAAAGACACTTCATTCGCTGGAGACCTCGTCCGTAACCTGGAAGGAGCCAATCAGAGTGTCTCAAAGGACCTGATGGATCTCGCCATGCAGGTGCAAGCGGATATCATCCGACTATTTTCAGAGGATACTCATTTCAGTGTTCTCTGCCAAAAATTCCAAATGCTTTGTAGTGTTTTTCACTTGTTTTCTTTTTTATCTGCCACCCAGAATTCCTGGTTCAGGAAGTCTCGCTTTAAAGGAGGGAAAGGGAAGAAGCTGAACATCGGAGGTGGCGGCCTGGGATACAGAGAAAGACCTGGCCTAGGGGCAGACACTTCGGTACGTTTGGGTGTCGGCGTGTTGTCCCTGCCATTCGCATATATTCAAAATAGATTGAAATTTTGTCAGCTGTATTAAGTCAATAGAGTACAGACTTCTGGGTAATGTAGTGTTGTTGTGGTTGTGTTTGCATAGGAGCGCAGTAGTGGTGCTGGTGGAAGTGCAGCAGCAGCAGCCCTTGGGAACTACGAAGCATACAAGCCGTCCGCAGGAGCCATGGGAGACCGCATGTCCGCCATGAAGCAGGCTTTCCAGGTAGTGTCTCTCTGCATCTCCTCCTCCTGTCAGTTGATTTATTCTGGCTCATGTTCTCACTTTTTTTTTAAGCATTTTTCCTTGGAAGGGTGTTTGTGTAGTCATTGCTTGAGCTTGTGTAATTTTAACTTTTTTTTCCTCTCCTGTCGTCTCTTGTTTCTGTTTGTGTTGTGTAATCTTCCCTCTCAGTCCCAGTACAAAAACCACTTTGTGGCCGCGTCCGATAACGCCCCCAAGCTCTCCGCCAAGTCCAGCAGCACCTCTGGCTGGACCAGCGCCGGTAGCCTGAGCTCCATCCCCAGCGGGGCCCCCGAGGGGCTGGACAGGCCCGTCCCCATGCCCCTGTCCCTGCCCGCCCACGCCCACGCCCCCTCGGCCCTACCCGCGCCCCCCTCCTACGGCTCCATGCCCCCGCCCCCCACCCTCAGCATGGGCACCAAGATGGCCGGCTTCACCAGCGCCGGCTCACTCAGCTCCGTGCCCGACAGCCCCCGCGGGGATCGCTACGGCGACGACCGCTATGGGGACGATCGCTATGGGGACGACCGCTATGGGGACGAGCGCAGCGGTGGACGACACGCCGAACGCGGCTCCGGAGGAGGGGGAGGGGGAGAGCGGGAGAGGGAGCGTGATCGAGATCGAGATCGTGAACGAGACCGGGATCGCGAGCGTGACCGTGACCGCCACGGGGATCGAGACCGGCATGCCGATCGTGACCGCGACCGCCACGGAGATCGGGACCGGGACAGAGAGAGAGATCGCCATGGCGACAGCAGGAACGGCGAAGGTAGCCGGAGGGAGCGCGAGGGCCGGTCGGAACGGGACGACCGCGGGGCCGGATTCGCCATCCCAGACCTCCCCAAGCGCAAGAAAAGCCGATGGGACAACTGAGAGTCCTCTCGGAAAAGATGCACGACTCCTTCCAACAACAGCAGCGCTCAGCGTGAGTGGAAAGACAGAGTGAGCAAAAACCGCAACATCAGCCTTTTTCTTCTCTCTATGCTTTTAAATTATGGGCTGATTGACCATGAGGAGGTGCTGTTGCTGTGGCTGTTGGGGAGTCTGAGAGTGCATCTGTTGTCAAACTAGAACTGCATAGCAGTAGCAACACCAAAAGCTACCATCTCCTCTTCTCTTGGATGAGCGCGTGGCCTCGGCCCCTCCCCACCTTCTCAGGCCATCTAGTCTTGCTGAGGATGGGGGGGGGGGGGGCATTGAGGTTTAAAAATGGACATCACAGATGGAGTGGCTCAGATTTAAGAGTTTTGCAGAGGTCCCGCTGTCACATCTGATGTTTTCCCTCCTAAGTGTGCAGACCCACTGGCGTCCATGTTAACCAACGTCCCCTCTGAGTTTCTCTGTAAAGTTTGCCGTTTGTATTAAGTCATTTACTGTGTTGAAACGAAAAAACCTAGTTAAGCAAAAGTTATGTGTTAGACCTCCTTGAGTTGAGCTTGGAAATCTTTTAGCTGTGCCTTTGATTATGCACAGAGATTGTCATTTGTCCTTTTTTTAAACAAAAAAAAAAAAAGAAAATGCTTAACAAGGGACTGTACAAAAACAGTGTGTATGTGGTATGCGTCATGCATATGTGTGCGTGTATGAACTTGTGCACAGGAAATGACTGCATCATATGCGCAGTGAGAAGACAAGGCTTTAAAGAAAAAGAAAACGAAAAAGAAGAAAAAGGATGTCTATTTTGTGTATTTCTGCTGTACCGCTGGTAATCCACCACTGTTTTTTTTTTTAGTTAATGTCTTTTTGGCATTTTATTGTCATTTGATTTTTCATTGAGGAGGCTACAGACAGTGTACAAGGCTCTGCTAACACAAAACTCATCTGACATGCTAGCCCGTATTGCTGTACAGTACATGCATTCTAAGGACATTAGGTACAGAAAAAGAAGTTCGATTTAAACAAATTCCTCTCATCGTTTTCTCTTCCGGAGATGATCCTCATGTCTGAACTCTGTTATTCGGTGTTATCTTGTTTTGGCTGCCTTGTTCTTGTACTCCATTACTGTCATAACTCTGTCCATAAACTTGCATAGGGTGATGGCAATCTAGCTTCAATAAAGTCTCTCTTCTCTATCTCTCTCTCTCTCTGTCTCTGTCTCTGTCACCTCAGTGTCTCCCTATGTTGTTTAATTTCCACTTGTGTTTTCAGGAAAGGCTAAAACAACAGGGCGAGTATGTCAGTCTAAAAAGCTTTTAGGGTGAGTGGTGAGACACAGTGTGCGCTGGCGTGTTTATATGCATTGCCTTTTAGGAAACATTTGCTCTCTTGCAGCATGCCTGGCTGTGACTTGTCCGTGTGACAGTTTGCTTGGTGAGTGTCTTGTCTTTCCCACAGTGTCCCAGTTTCAGTCTCAGCTCTTGCTCTATTTTTACAAAGAGAGGACAGTTAGAGTCTGCAAAGACCTCCACTCCCTCGCAAGGATCCTCGATTCCTGCAGACAAAGTCTGATTTTAAGACAGTTCAGGCTGTAGAGAGGGCAGTCAAAACATGCCTGCTGCTTTGTAATAATTCTTGTTTTTTTGGAGATGACGTCCGATTACAAGATACCTGAAGCTTTAGTACAAGGTTAAAATAAAACACTTTTTGGTCAAAGTATTCACAAGGCACATCACAGCCATCTACCTTTTAGGTGTCTGTCTATCATTCTTTTTTGGTTGTAGCTCAGTAAATGGCAACCCAACATTCATTTATTGTTTATTCCGGGAAATTGACTCAGCACAAAACCCTTTTACCGGAAATACCCTCAGTAAAAAAGCATCTAATCAAACATTTGATAATACAAGTAATAAATAACCACACAAGTTACAACAATACAAGGTATAGACACCAAAGGCATGAGCTAAATAATTATAGTAATATATAAAGTAATAAAAGTAAAAGTTTACAGTTTACATATCCATTAGTACCGAGGGTTTAGCATTAGTTGATAACAGCCATGTTATCATTTAAGCTCTTAAACGTCTCCATAGACACCACACTGTCTCGGTCCTAAACAAAAGAAATAATTCCAGTCAACCAACAGTCTTTAGAAGCACAGAGGTCATGGGAGTAACTTCACTGGCTGTTGAGTGTAAATACCAACTATATGTCAGTTAAATTATACAGAAGACTGCATTTTTATGCTGTAGTGGTTAATCATACTGGCTTTGTAGTTTCATTTTCTATTTTTGCTGGTGATTCCCTAATTCGTGGTTAGGCTTTTGACCGTGTACAGTACATATGTGTGTTCCAAGCTGTCAGACAAACCTGAGAACTTCAATTTGGTGCGCACAACAGCCTTGTGTTCCGTCTGATTGCACAGTGTAACAGGACCCTCAGAATAAGAAGCAGCTTTGCACACTGGCAGACCCATTGACTGACCCACAGGCCCCTAAGTGAATTTGTGTGTGTGTGTGTGTGTGTGTGTGTGTGTGTGTGTGTGTGTGTGTGTGTGTGTGTGTGAACTGTGCACTGCACACTCTGCACTGAGCAGGCGAGTGTGTGAAGCATCCTATGCTGTTCCTCAAGTCCTGTGGTAACCGTCACTAGCAGCAACCCAGTCTTGACACTGACTGTGCAAATGCACTTATTTTCCTCTCCTTTTTGGGGCAACTGAACACGCAAAAAACTAGCTTCCTGTTCTTACTGCTAAAGACTTTCTTTCACTTTCAGTGTTGCTCACAGTTTCGGTCTGGGTCAGTCTTCCCCCACAACAGAGACAGAGCCTCCAGATTTCAGACACTTTCAATTACAGGCCCTTTTGTGCTCCCAGATGACAAACATATGCCACCTTAAACGTTCATATGTGGCCCTTTTCTAAAGAAGCTGCACCCACCTGGAGTCCCAGGGTCAGAGGAAGCCCTCTCTAACCTTGTCGTGTAAACAGCATTGTACTGCTCCGCTGTTACTTAGGCTGAGTGGGATATGGGTCATGTTCATCTTTCATGGGGATGTTTCTGTGACCATTATATGCTACCATATTGCCTCCCATCCCGTGAGCCCCCCCCCCCCCCCCCCCCCCCCCCCCACGACCCCCTAATGCACACACCAGCAGATGGGAGACGCTGCCTATTCCCTACACAGCCCCCCCACCCCCTCCCCACCCCACCCCACCCCTGTGCACCCAAAGCAGAACCTCCCACCTACCCTATGTACCCAGCCTCTGACGCCCCCCACCCACCCCCCCTCACAGACATCTGTTTCTAATGACTGGACTCTGGGTCACCCTCTGCACACACACACACGCACACACACACACACACACTCTGACTCCACTATGGGCAGAACCTGCGGAGAGACGGAAGGCTAATAAAGAAACATGGAGTCCTGTCCTCTCACCCCCTCCCCCTTTCTGCCAGACACTCTCTCTCTCTCTGCAGCTCCCCCCATTTCCTGATTCTGACTTCTCCCTTTTTAGCCCCCTTTTAACTCTTGCTTTCCTGGGATCTTGCACTTTCCTACTGCTTCTATACTTATATAACAGGGCAACTTTCATGCAGTGAAGCATTTATGTAATAGGACAGTATTAACAGGCAGCACAATCTATTTTGCCATCCACAGTGAAAATACATCAATAGAATATTTATATTGCATTGTACTTACTGTTGTTCCTGTGTTTTCTTAAGTGTTTTTATACTACAGGCATGAGGGAAATATGGATTGTGTAGGGTTGGGCCGCAGTTAAGTGATAAGTCTGTGTGATGTGTGTGGACATGGTTTCTGGTGCTGTACCCATTACTGGAGTGTGTCAGTGTGTGTGTTTGTGTGTGCATGCCTGTGTGTGTGTGGACATAGTTCATGGTATTGTACCTATTACTGTAATGTGTGTGTGTGTGTCTGCGTGTGTGCACATGCATGCCTGTGTGTGTGCGGACATGGTTCATAGTACTGTACACATTACTGGAGTGTGTGTGGGTGTGTGTGTATGTGTGTATGTGTGCACATGTGCGTGTGCATGCCTGTGTGTGTGTGGACCTGGTTCATGGTACTGTAGCGATTACTGGCTGCCTCTCACTAAACTCCGTGGAATGTTTTTATTTCTGAGGTCTGGGTAAGAAAACAGAGAGCCCCATAACACAGCTCAGGCCTGCAAATTACAAACCTGTTAATATCACAGGGCCTCACCGGCCCACTTATTCATCTGAACCCTGGCTACTTCACCCCAAGCTCCTCAAGATCCTCATCTCATCTCAGCTCCATCAAGACTGCGGTACGCTGAGGGGTGTAGTGGTAAAATCAGCGGTGGGTAAACTATGAATTTGGTGATCATGGTGAGGTGGATACACAGTGCCACACGAGATGTTTTAAACATACATGTACATGCAAAACGTGTTGGAACAGTCCCAGTACGTTTTAATGGTCTCTAGTGCATATATAGATGACATTGTATGATTTTGGACCGTTAGAAAGTGTGTTTGGTATACGCTACATAAATTCTATTATAGGTTGGGGTAAATAAACTGTATTGATAGATGGATAAACTCTGTTAAGAGGTGGATAAACTCTTTTTCTGACATTTCAGAGGTGAGTAAACTCTGTGTACTCGCGTTTATCCTCCACTGTATCCCTGCTGGACACTGAGGAGCAGTTATAGGAGGCTGTCAGCCAGATGTCAAGAAAAAGAAGAGGGGATTTGCACTGATGACATCAGAGGAAGCAGCAACAGACGTCAAACTCTCTGCTGCCATGCGTACAGAAGCGAAGAGTTTTTCTGTGAGAAACATGCAATCAGGAAATGGTCTCTGTCAACCTGATTGATAACATGAATGATGCTGTAAAGGATTTATCTATGCCTTTTCTTAGAAATGTTAATACATCTGAGTTTAATCTGCCTCTATGTATTTTCTGCATGTTAAATAACTATGAATGTTTCTAAAAACTGATTAACTGCTTCTTAAGATGAAGCCTAGTCTTAGACTCTACTTTTTTTCAATTGAAACATAACTAAAGCTCTCCTTCAACCCACGACTATACTTAATCCATGTGTGGAAACTGACCCAAGTATTTATTTCATCTCTCATTTGTATTCA
Organism: Setipinna tenuifilis; assembly: GCA_030347295.1. Lineage (NCBI taxonomy): Eukaryota > Metazoa > Chordata > Actinopteri > Clupeiformes > Engraulidae > Setipinna > Setipinna tenuifilis. The sequence continues at coordinate 8,486,154 of CM059266.1, forward strand.
TGCAGTGGGTTGGTGTAGTGTATGACGTAGGGTTGTAAATCACACACCCTAGTCATAAGACCTGTATAACAGTTGTTGACCATTGTTATTTGCCACACACAACATGTTTATTACATCGTATGATTAACATATGCACACGACTAACCTAAAACAAAAAATAAGATACAAATAAGAGGGAAGATAGATTTCCGAAATCTCTGGATTTCATCGTCTGAATGTATGGGCCAATGCCACCGAGTGGAAATGTTAGTATTAATTCATTAAAAAGATAAAATTCTTAATTCTAATAACCTAACAACATTTTACATATGTCTATGACATTTTAAATAATGTTTATTGTAGCCTACATAACAAACATTCGTTCCTGAAAGCAATTTCCCTCAAAGATATGGAGAGAAAAAAAATAGGGTGAAGGAGGGGGGGGGTGGGGGACGACGACTTGAGCCAATAGCGTCTGACCTCCTGGCGAATAAAAAAACGCGACTCTAGAAAAGCGCGAGGAGGAGAAAACGACAGGAGGCAGGCAGACAGCAAGCCGGGTCTGAGGTTGGCTACCCAGTGAATGCAGAAAACACACCATACACTAGCTTGAGGCTGAGGGACGAATGAGATTATCATCGACCGCTGCACACTGAACGCACAGGGAGACCACACCGTCTTTCTCTTTACCACGCTTACAAGGATACCCAGATGGTAAGTGTCCTCTGCCCGTTTCTCGTCTAGTCGTGGCGATGTAACAGTGGCTAAGCGAACCCTATGAACTCAAATCACCCCTCGTCTGTTCTTTTATAATGAGGTGTTCATTCGCTAACGTTAGCGGTGTAGCTAGCCCCCCATCTAAGGAGGGGGCAACCAGCTCATTGTGTAATCTACGCGATGTGATGTTCTTATCAATCAAAACGTTTATAATTCGACCGTTTGGGGTAACTTAGGTTAATGGGCGGTACGTTGGTCGTTGTTAGCTCGTTCTGGGTTTTGGTCTTGCGTATGAATGATGAAGGTTGCAGGGTGCTGATTTCAAACACTGGCCGTCATGACGTTTAAAAATCCATTTGAAAACAATAGCTAGCTTGGTGTGCATTTAGCATAAAACTAGGGAAATCGACTTTGTTGGTGTTAGTCGTTGTATGATAAGGTTCGTCCTTTATGATAATTGAATCATGCATGCGCTGTTACTGCATAAAACATGTGCATTTAACTTAATTTTAAGACTTTGATGTTCCATGATTAGTGCGACAGACATAAAATTAGCGTTTCTGGTAGTCTCGTCACCGGTCTTCCTACATCTATCCGTTTGTATTACTGTCGCTAGGCGGTTTAGGATTTTGTCCTGTTCTGTCATGAAGGGTCGTTAGTCTTGATTCACGGTCTCAAGTCAGTCCCTTGATTTATTGAGTTGATTTATATTATTGCATGCCCATATGGCTGCATATTACATTGGTTGGGCTGCCTAGTTAGACGTGCTGTGAGACGTGCACAAGACGCACATGCCCTCTTCTTCCTGTGCAAGAGTGCCAAGTATTTGGTCTGTTTAACGTTATCTCCGTACAGCAGTTTTTCATACCCTTTAAAGTATTGGGTGAAGTTGGCATAACACTTTGCCCGGTCGAGTTTGTTGTTGAAATTTCCCATGCAAACAAAAAGCTTGTCCAGATTCTCGCACTGTAAGGCACTAGCCTTCCCTAAAACCACAAAGAAATGGAAGACCACAATTAAGTGTGCCGCGACGACACTTGTGAGTGTGTCAGGCTAGACCAGTTCTGTCTGCGTTCCTCTTAACATTCCACTAATCACTGCCTTTGCGTGCAGGCATATGGTCATTTTCCTCCCTGTGCCAGTTTTGTGGAATGGCAGGATTCCCTATGCTTGATGTCTACATCAAGTTCCAGTCCAGCGTCGACTTCACACAGCACTAAACACACACACACAAGTAGTAGCTGATAGCCGGAACAACTCGTGTCAAACCTGCCCCGTAGTAGGCAGCTTTTTCTCCTTCCATAACCGGTTGTTTCATATGCTGGAACTCTTTCCACACGCCCGCATCTCCAGGGTATCTGCCTACCCGGCTGTCAGGCGGGCGGCGGGCCAAATTACACCTGATTTTAGTAATGTTGACAAAAGCCGGACCCTCTTCTCTCCATAGATGCTGATCTCCACTGAGTGCTCGTCCTTATTATTAGCACAATACAGGCTTTTGTTGAACGTGAATGTACGACCATCTGGTAATGCTGTCTGAACAAACATGGGCACAATTACTAGCTGAACACACTTAGCCATATTTACTTGCAGGAGCAGCAAGCATAGACTGTTTTCTACACTGAAAGAAAGAGGAACAACCGCGTTGTGGACACAAACCCAATCTCCCTTGTTAATGTGTTTTCCCATGAAAGGCCTGTCTTACATTTTGTGCTTTTGGTTTACATGTGTACATGTTAAAGTCTGAAATCTCATTCGATCATAAGCCCAAAGGTAACCCAAGATGTGTGCATGAAAGTGAAATGTTGAAAGCCTGTGTGTCTTGCTGTACATGACCACATAAACACCTTATATGCACCTTATAAATCGTCTATCAGTACCCTCACTAAATCGTCTATCGGTACCCTCACTTCTCACAAAGAGAGGTCACTCTAAGCTCTTCTCTGTGGTTGTCCCCAAATGGTGGAACGACCTACCAGTTGCAACTAGAACAGCAACATCCCTCCCTATCTTTAAAAAGCTTGTAAAAACCCTTCTCTTCCGAGATTGCTTCCCTCCCTAACAAAACTAATATAACTAACAAACACTAATCTAAACTCTCTCTCTCTCTATCCCTATGCAGAAGTACATATGTCTATTGTGTCTCTACTCTGTGTCCTCCTCTATTGCTTATGTCCCCCTTGATTGTAAGTCGCTTTGGATAAAAGCGTCTGCCAAATGCAATGTAATGTAATGTAATATATGGAATACTGTAGTCAGTGAGCCCCTTTTTTTAGATGTCAGGGGGAAAAATCAGCTTTGAAATAGCCTGCCAAAACATAACCTTTTATATCAGGTCAGTGTGTGCAGATCTGATGTAGGAAACATTATGCAGAATGATTATGTTAAATCAAGTTCATTTTAAGCACATGTGTTTTTCTGTGTATGTGTGTGTGTGTGTGTGTGTGTGTGTGTGTGTGTGTGTGTGTGTGTGTGTGTTTGTGTGTTTGCTTGTTTGAAAGTGCATGCTTGTGTGAGAGTTCAAGTAGACTGTCGACAAGGAAGTCCTTTGGAAGTTGCAGGGCGATACTGGTTAAAATAAAGCCTTCGCATTCATGTAATCCAATAACTGGTATTTGCACTTAAGGACGCAAGAGCCCTTTATTGCAATGCAGTCATTGTGTGTTGGGCGATTTTAGTGGCAACCCATTTTTGGTCCTTATCCCCCTGACGCATGTGTTCCTAAAAATCTATCTCTGAGACAGACGGAGACTGATAGGAGGCCAGTCTCGCGTGTGAAGTGAAGTGCCTCTGTTGATGACTGTTCACATGTCTCTGCTTCAGACTGCTGCCTCTGTTTTGATTGCTCAGACATTACAAGGCCTTACTTTGGCCTGCTTCTCTCTCTCTGTTATTCTCTGTCTCCCTCTCTCTCTCTGTCTCTCTCGCTGTCTCTCTCTCTCTCTGTCTGTGTGTATGTGTGTGTGTGTGTGTGTCATTTATAGGCAAACGGCAGAGTGCCAGTCAAACCATCTGTAAAACATTTTTACACGTTTCATGACTAACACATCCTGCTGCTCATTTGCTGAAATGTTTCTCCCCCTGTCTCTCTCTCTCTCTTTGTCTCTCTCTCACTCTCATTGTCTCTCTCCCTCTCTCTCTCTGTCTGTCTGTCTCTCTCTCTCTTTGTCTCTTTCTCACTCTCATTGTCTCTCTCCCTCTCTCTCTCTCTGTCTGCCTGTCTGTCTGTCTGGCTCTCTCTCTCTCTCCCTCTTTCTCTCCCCGTGTCTCTATGTCTCTGTGTTGTTCTCCACAGAACCTGCAGAGTTGACCTTTGGAAGCTGAGTTAGTGTGGTCAAGCGTGTGCTTTTGTATCTTTCATCTGACAAATGAAATATTTCACTAAGTGTCTTTACTTCAGTCTGCTTCTCGCCTCTGGTAAAGGTTACGAATGCATTATATCTTGGTAATACACACCCTTGTAATCTCTGATGTTGTGGCGATGCTTCTTAGGCATGGGATGGGGATTAGTAGAAAAGTCAGGTAGGACATTTTGTGCTTGTTTTTTTGTGGCAGTCGTTTTTTGTGAAGTGACTGTGGACATGATGGGGCTTGTCCTGCTATTTGAAAAAGAAAAAAAAGCACAAGTTTGCATCTTCAGCCAACACCACCATTATGCAACCCCTCCACTTCCTTTGCGAGCGCACGATTACCACCACGACCGCCGGAGCCAACCCGCCTCTGCGTGTGTGTGTGCGTCTTCGCCGCCGCCAACGAGAGTTACGCTTTCCTCACATTCCTGGCCCGAGACCCGGCATGTTCACGGACACCTGTCGGGTCCTCCGTCAGCCTCCCGGAATGGAATGTTTGCCCGTCGGCGGTGTGTGTCGTTCGCACATGTCTCGCGTGTACACATGCACACACACACGTACACACCTTCGATCTTCGCCTTCCAAGTCTTCTTCTTCGCCTTTATCTCTCATCTCAGGCTCATTGCTTCATATCTTTACATCTCCTGAGGTGGAGGGTGTGTTTTTGTAACACCATCAGTGTATATCATCTTTATTACTGCGATGGCCTGCTGCTTCCTCAGCTGGCTTGCGTGTGTTTGCTATGAGCTTCTCTTTCTGAATCAGTCAGGGGGCCCCAACCCAGCCCAACTCTGCTGCTCTGGTTTTTGCAGAGTCCTGCTAAAAAACTATGACCTGTTTTTGGAGCTCTCCCTTCCTTTAGCTGAAACAGCCACAGAAAAAGATCCCTGTTAGTCTGTGTGTGTGTGTGGGTGTGTGTGTGCGTGTGTAGGTTTCTCAAAAGCAGATGCAAACAATCTAGTGAAGTAGTGTTCGTTATCATCAATATGCGGAAGTCACCACATTTGGAGAAGAAGATTTTGCGTGTATCTGCAAGACCTGATGCACTGTTTGCTATGGAGTGCTACTTTGGAAGTGTCAAATTTCTTTCCTGATGTATTTTTTTTTAAATGTAGACACAAATTAAGAAGTAGACTAAATGTTGAGTGTGTGAGTGTGTGTGAGAGGGAGGGCGGGAGACAGACAGACTGTGTTTGAGGGTCATTGGCTCTCTGTGTGTGTGTGCTTCTGTGGCTACTGGTCCGTCCCTGCATGGAAAGTTCCCAAACTCTGACCCGACCTCGCCAGTTTCGCGTGTGCAAGCGTCTCGGAGCTGCTTCACGTGTAACGCTTGATTGCACACACGCCGCGCTTCCGCCGACAGGAAGTGTCTGTCGCTGCTTTGTGTGAACGGAACAAAAAGTGAGCCGTCAGCTGACTGTAGTAGCTCTGTTATAGCTCGCTATTCTCACGCTGTCTTCTTTTTTCTTAGCCTGTTGTTGTCCTTTCGACCATATTCTGCTCTAAACCCATTGTCAGATATATGTCTTCTGTCATCACCCCTGCAGGATAAGACCTGCACTGTGTTGTAAATCACGCTTGTGTACTTACTAGTTTAAGTGCATTCTTGTGTACTCACACTTCCAAATTTGAGTGCATGAAGTGCATTCACACTAACAGTCGTGGCAACATGCAGCTGAAAACAGTCTGAGAGTTCAGTGTGGAACTTCACACCATCTGGGACTACTAACAGGACTACTGGCCAGTTTTGTAACAAATATAGTGTGCAACTATAGTGCGCAACTTGAGTGTTCAGTGCAAGATGGCACTTCGATACAAGATGGCAAGTACCTATGAAGGGTAATGTGGCAGAATGCAATTTGAGACCCCAGCATGGGTAGTCTCTCGCTCTCGCTCACACATACACACAGACACACACACACACACACACCGACTCTTTTGTGTAGTTTTTGCACTTTGGATGGGTGACCTGTTTTGAGTGCTTAGGTCTCCCACACACTCACCCTTTTTTCTCTTCTCTCTCTCTCTCTCTCTCTCTCTCTCTCTCTCTCTCTCTCTCTCTCTCTGAGACTCAGCCTAGAAACACACACCTCATCCCTTTCCAAAACACACACATGCACACACACACACCCTTTCAGTATCACATACCGGTCAACTTAACCCGGGCCTGCTGGGTCATGCAGGACCTTGACCTCTGTGTAACATGTCTCATGTTTTGTAGCCTTTTGAAGCCGGGCGCTGCTAGGACAGCTTAGGCCACCTATTGTAGCCCGTGGCCCTCGTCACCCCGCCCGTCTGCACAGTGTCTCCAGTGCCATCATAAATATAGACTTCAAAGTCATGGGAAGGTCTCCAGGAACCAGGTGAGCTGTCCTCCGCAGGCTGCCCTAGACAGTCCTGGGGGCAGGACCAGGGGACGTGTAATCATTAGTTTGCCAGCAGGTGGGCAGGAGGGAGCGGTCCTGGCCCAGAGCTTCGTTAATAACACAGACGGCTGGTGAGGTATTCAAGGTACTCGGCAGAGCCTTCTCTATACGTGTACAAACACAAGACACCCCCCCCAACCCAACCATAAACGTTAGCATACATACACACACACATACACACACAAGTCCCCCTTTCCCCATATACAGATGCATGCACAAAGATACATATAAATACAAGAGCCACCCCCAACACACACACACACACACACACACACACATACACACACACATCACATCACATCACATTGCCCAATCCCAAGCACCAAGTCCAGTGCCATCCCCGTCCCTCACATCTTCCTGATGGAGGGAGCCAAGGGATGAGTGATTGATCCATCGATTAAAGCAGACAAGCTCTCACTGGAGGCCCCCTAAGCTCTGCCTAACCACCCCCACCCCACCCCTTACACACACACACACACACACACACACTCATACATACGCACAGATGGGAAACATGTCCAAACCCGCCATCAGTGTTGAAATTCAACCATTAAGATGTTTGTACTTGACACACCCCATCGTAGGAATGAGTAGGGGATTTTGGACTTAATGTAAGGATTTATTAGCTGATGTTTAGCCAGAGGCTGCATGGATCCTGGGACAAGAATGAAGATTTTTGAATTTTAAGATTTAAGGCCGGGATTTAGCGGCATCAGTTGATTGGTGTCGTGAGAGGAGAGACGAGGAGAGGCGAGACGTGTCGGGGGATGGGCGTTCGGTCCTCGTTACTCGTTGTTGGGGAGATCATTATGGCGTTCACAGGCACGGTTTTTGTGTTCTAATTGTTACTCGAGGGACTCCGACCAAACTGGCTGGTTGAAGTTAATGGCTACCGACACCCACCAGCCTGCGGTAGTACATACGCTGCTTGTGTGTGTGTGAGTGTGAGTGTGTGTGTGTGCGTGTGTGTGCATGTTTGTGTGTGTGTGTTTGTGTGTGTTTGTGTGTGTGTGTTTGTGTGTGTGTGTGTGTGTGTGTGTGTGTGTTTGTGTGTGCGTGTGTGCCCTTGTTTGTGTGAGTGTGTGTGTTTGTGTGTGTGTGTGCCCTTGTGTGTGTGTGTGTGTGTGTGTATGTCCCCCCCCCCCATGTGTTCTGTATGTAACCACAATGACAGTGACCCTTGAGTCAAGGACACAGCTAGAAATCATAAAATGGCTGGGCCCAGAAAAAAATCAGGTAGGCCTAGCCCAACACGCATAATTTATCTTTTATTACTAAAACAGTCAATTG
>CM059266.1:8498915-8518915 GCA_030347295.1 Setipinna tenuifilis
CTCTTTTCATCTCTCTTTCTCTCTCTAATCTCTCTCTCTGTCCTTGTGCCAGTGATCTCATAGTGGGAGTTGGTCAGTAGAGAGGGTGGGCCAGGGGGGGGGGGGGGCGGTTAGATGTGATGAGTGTGCTTTGGTGAAGTGCAGTCTCACTGACTTATGGGGGCAAAGCTGTTGGGATGGGTCGCACAAGTGGAGCTTTCTCTCTGTCTCTGTCTCTGTCTCTCTGTCTGGTCTCTCTCTTTCACTCTCTCTCTGTCTGGTCTCTCTCTTTCGCTCTCTCTCTCTCTGTGTCTGGTCTCTCTCTTTCGCTCTCTCTCTCTCTCTCCCTCTCTGTCTGCTCTCTCTCTCTCTCTCTCTGCAGTCTACTCTTCTCACTGTCCTGCAGTCACGAGTCATCGATGCTGAGACCGCCATGTATTATGCATGATTTACATTAGCATATTTTACATTATCTTGTTTCTCTTTATGCACCTGTGAACTGTTTTATAAATGAAGAGGTGTGTGTATGTGTGTGTGTGTTTGTGAGTGTGTGTGTGTGTTTGTGTGTGTGCGTGCATGCGCGTGTGTGTGCGTTTATGTGCGTGCGTGTGTGTGCATGGGAATGTGTGTGTGTGCGTGTGTGTGCGTGTGAGCATGTGTGTGTGTGTGTGTGTGTGTGTGTGTGTATTGTACAGTGTAGCTGCTGGCCACTTCTGCTTTCCCTGGTGTGTGAGGCAGGCTGTGGCAGTTAGTAGTGCTGTCAGAGGTGATGGGGGAGGCTCTCCTCTTTATGTAATGGCAGTTCTGCAAGAGCAGCAATTTCTCTCCCCTTAAGCGTGTATGTGTGTGTGTGTGTGTGTGTGTATGTGTGTGTGTGTCTAAGAGAATTTGTGTTTGTGTGTGTGTAAGAGAGAGAGATAGAGAGAGAGAGTTTGTGTGTGTGTGTGTGTGTGTGTATGCGTATATGTGTATGTGTGTGTGTATGTGTATGTGTATGGGTGTGTATGTGTTTGAGTGTGTGAGTGTGTGTGTATGAGTGTGTGTGTGTGAGAGAGAGAGAGACTATGCAGCGCTCCTCTCTCAGGTGTGACCCCCCCCCCCTTTTGCTTTGCTGCCTAAGTATGTGTGTGTGTGTGGGGGTGTATGTGGGAGAGAGAGAAAGAGAGTGTGTGTGTGTGTAAGAGAAAGAACGTGTGGGTTTGAGAGAGAGAGCGTGTGCGCGTGTGTGTGTGTGAGAGAGTGAAATTGTGCTTTGTCCATCTCCCAGTCCTGCTGCTGGCTACTCCACACCCCTCTCTCAGGTGTGACTGGACGGCTCTAGGCCCACGCTGCTGACCCCGTGACCCCCCCTGACCCCCGTGGCTGTGTGCCGACCTTCCCATGACCCCTCCTTTGTGCCGCTCACCCTCCTTCTAACATTTCTCCATTCTTTCCTCCTTGCCCTCTTTGTTTTGTTCTCTCTCTCTCTCTCTCTCTTTCTCTCTCTTTCTCTCTCTCCTTTCTCCCTTTTGTGCTCTTGGCCATCTTGTGCAGGAGGCTGTGGGTCCAGGCCTTGGCTGCGTTTGTGGGGACATTGAGTCCTCGCTTACATAATGGCCCTAATGCGGCCAGTCCACAGGCACTACAGACACACACACACACACAGCAGCACCGGTGCTTTACACTCAACCAAAACATGACGGCCTGTTAGTGTGTGTGTTAGTGTCTGTGAAAGTGTTTGTGTGTTAAAGTGTATGTTTTAGTGTGTGTTAGAGTGTGTTTGTGTGTTGGAGTGTGTATGTGTGTGTGTGTGTGTTGGTGTGTTTGTCTGTGTGTGTGTGTGTGTGTGTGTGTGTGTGTGTGTGTGTCTGTCTGTCTGTCTCTGTCTCTGTGTGTATGTGTGTGTCTGTTTTGGAAAGGGATGAGGTGTGTATTTCTGGGCTGAAAATGAAGGTATTTGATCCTCTCTGAGGAGGGTCTGAGGCCAGATGGAGCCACTATGAGAGAGAGAGAGAGGTGGAGAGATAGAGGTGGAGAGAGATAGAGAGAGGGAGGGAGAGAGGGAGAGGTAGAGAGAGGGAGAGGTAGAGAGAGAGATAGAGAGAGGGAGAGAGAGGGATAGAGAGGTGGAGAGGGGGACATAGAGAGGTGGAGAGAGAGATAGAGGTGGAGAGAGGGAGGTGGAGAGGTAGAGAGAGGGAGAGATAGAGAGGTGGAGAGAGGTAGAGAGGTGGAGAGAGGGAGAAGGGGAGGGGAGAAAAAGGGAGGAGAGGAAGGAAGGACAGATGGAGGAGATGAGGAGAGATAGGAGTCTAACACCACTAAGGTGCTGTACAGCGTCAGGTGAGGCCATTTTGTATTTCAACAGCACGCCTAAAGCCAACACTTTTACCAGAGTGCTCTCCAGTTGAGGCAAACAGATTGTAGTCGATTCAGAAAAGAATAAAAAAAGTAGAGAGTACACCAACAAACAAGTAAAAGGAATGATAATGTCAACATATAAAATGAATATACAACAGCAGTTAGAAACAGATCAAGTTGAAAGTAATGCTTAAATGAAAATGTGAACCATGGACCATAAAGACCAACAAAGAGTGGTAGAGGAGAAGTAGATAAAAACACTAAATAATCAAATATATAACAGTTATATATACCATGTACTGTATATGACTTGCTAATAAAAAAGTAAAAAGCTAGACACAATAAATCACAATAAAGAAAAACAAAATGACAGTGTGTTGAGTGTGTGTGTGTGTGTGTGTGTGTGTGTGTGTGTACTGGAATGTGTGACTGTGTTTGTGTTTTGAACATGGAGTGTGTGAGAGTGTGTAATGGAAAAGGTGAATGGTGAATTTCTGTATGCTGTGTCTCAACCCTGCCTGTCTCCTAACTGGAGAGGAGAAACAAGTGTGTGTGTGTTTGTATACTAGTGGTCTATAAGATGTGGTTGTCATGGGAACGCTTGTGAGTGTGTGTGGCTGCTTGGAGCAAAGTCATTTACGTCAGTGCTTTTTCTTTCCCGCCTCAGGACAACAGAACCACCTCAGAAGACAAACCTGTTCAACGCTCCAAGGTACTTATTTTATTTCACCTAATCTTTCTCTCTCTCTAATTTTTTTCTCTTCATCTCTCTATCTGTTGTCCCACTCTTTTCATCTCACCTTTTCTCTCTTTCTCCTTTTTCTCTCTCTGTATTTCTCTCTCTCTCTTCCTCCCTGTCTGTCTGTCTCTTGATCTCTCTCATACCCTCACTGTTTGGGAAATGAAATGTTCCATTGTGCAATGGTTTGCAGTAGGCTCTCTTATCGCTCCTAATCTTATATGCACTGATACGTGACTGTTTTTTAATTGGCACTATGAAAGTAGTAACTCACAGTGTGTATCTGTGAACATGTTACTCACGGCATGTGTGAGAGATGGCAAACAGTAGTCAAAGTCACAGTCAAAGTCAGTTTTATTGTCAAAAAACATATGTGCAGGTTGCACACACAGAAATTGAAATTGCAATGCTCCCTAGGCCCACAGTGAACATTAAATATCTTATAAACAAGACAGGAAGACATGATGACACATAATCATATAAACATAACAAAAAGTACACTAGGCTTGTATATAATACAAATAAGTAAAAACACAATGTGTAGTGTTATAAAGCTCAAATGGTGCCATTTAAGCAGAAATGTCATTTGTTGTAGTGCAAAAAAAAAAAAGTGTGCATTGAAATTTCTGTGGAGCAGTGGGAAAGGAACTCCGCAGTACATGTTAATTAAAAATGGTTGCCTGTGTGTGTGTGTTCCAGTCTTTCAGCTTTAAGACGCAGAAGGAGGTGTGTACGTCATGTGAGAAGACGGTCTACCCCATGGAGAGGCTGGTGGCCAACAACCAGATCTTCCACAACACCTGCTTCTGCTGCAAGCACTGCAACACCAAACTCAGGTGAAACACCTGCCCACACACACACACACACACACACACACACACACACGCACACACACACACACACACGCACGCACGCACGCACGCACGCACGCACGCACACACACACACACACACACATAATCATAATCATATCATCACTCCACCTTTTGTACATGCATGAGATTGCACTGTGTCCACCACACCCGGAAAAATTGTACACAGAGGACACACACACACACACACACATGCATACACATATATGCAAATGCTCAAAGTTTGTACATAGAACTAAGAAGGTTGGACATGTCTGCCAGTTGTAAGATCCTTGCACCAAAATATGTAACGGGTGATTAACAATTATGATTTTAAAATGAATGCATCAAATGATGGAAACCTGTTCTAAGGAAGTGCACTTCAATGTTTAGTTAACAAGTTAATGTAAAAATATTTCTTCACATACAGTAACCTAACACCACTGACACATACATTATCAGTCCCTGGTTTGAGCCACACCCTCACACCACCAATACTGCTGATGCCTCACTGATGGCTAATGTGTGTGTTTGTGTTAATGGGTGTGTTTGTGGGTGTGTTTGTTTGTGTGTATGTGTGTGTGTGTGTGTATGGATGTGTTTATGGGTGTGTGTGTGTGTTCATGGACGTAGGTTTGTGTGTGTGTGTGTGTGTGTGTGTATTTGTGCATCTATGTGTGTGGGGGTGTGTGTTCGTGGGTGTGTGTGTGTGTGTGTTCGCGGATGTGTGTGTGTGTGTGTGTGTGTGTTTGCATATTAGTAGTATAGCTATAAGATGCGGTTGTCATGCGGTTCTCGTGTGTGTGTGTATGTGTGTGTGTGTGTGTGTTTGTATACTAGTGGTCTATAAGATGCGGTTGTCATGCGGTTCTCATGTGTGTGTGTGTGTGTGTGTGTGTTTGCAGCCTGGGCACGTACGCTGCTCTGGCGGGGGAGTTCTACTGCAAGCCCCACTTCCAGCAGCTGTTCAAGAGCAAAGGGAACTACGACGAGGGCTTCGGACGCAAGCAGCACAAGGAGCTGTGGCAGTCGAAGGACGCCGAGAGCATCACCAAAACAGCCTAACCTCGCCTCGCCACGCCACGACCCCCCACTCCCCCTATCCCCTCTACCCCTACCCACCCTCACACCCACACCCCAGCCCTGACAAATCACCAGCCCAGCAGACATCCTTGACACCATAGCCCACACACACACACACACACACACACACACACACACACACACACACACACACACACACATACATGCACGCATGCATGCACAGATACCTACACTTTCACGTGTACACATGCCGCTGTTCACCTATTTCACATACCCAGCACACACACACCTACACAAGAATGAATACTTAGCATTTACAAACGATACACTGGCATACACACACACACACAGATACTTGGCATTCACAGACGATCAGTTCATGAGCTCTATCAGCTAATTCTCAAGTAATTTTTTCAAATTGTGGACCTGCCCACCCACCAAAAGACTGTCCTGTCTCTGTCCTTTTTACAGTTTCAAAAGATGGGTCTTTTGTACTGTTTGCGTTACGTCTTTGTTTTTTTTCTTAAATTTCATTATTCACATTTGTTCAAACTGGGCTTTTAAATTGAGAAGATTTTACCTAGATTGGTTGGCCGGATGGGTGGTTGGTTGGTTTGATTTCAAATTCTTTTCCTTTTCTTTTTTTTCTTTTAAGTCTGTAAAACCTTTGTTTTTGTTGTTGGCTGTAGGAATGGCTAGTTGACTGTGACCAAACTTATTGTTTTAAAATGCGCTGGCTGTGCTGAGCTATTGATACTGGCATTAGTAGTGATGTGACGAGAGGAAATGAGATGAGAGGAGAGGAGAGGAGAGGAGAGGAGTCTTGCTGTTGTTCTAGTGACGTAGGTGAGTGTGGTGAGTCCGATGTAGTTGTTGTTGTTTCAGGCTAATCAGGGAGGAATATTCCACAAAGGTGGTTAAGTGGCAAACTTGGTTTCTGTAACCCAGAGGTAGTCACCCGTAAACCTGGTAATAGAGGAGCACGTTGCCATTTGTTTAGTTAAGCAGATGAAGCCCCGGGCTCTTCTAATACCAGGTTTACGGCTACTGTAGTGGAGCCTCCGGGCCTAAGAGGTGTCAGATAAGCTGCATACTCAGGTTTACAGCTCGCTCTCTGACGCTACAGAGAACTGGCTCAGGTATTGATACTTTACCGAAAGATTGCTGTCATTTAAAGAAAAAACAAAACAAAACAAAAAACGAACAAACAAACAACAATAAGAAAAACATGCTTAATGACAATTGGTTTTTATTTCTTTGGATTATTTTTTACTTTCAGTGGTTGGTAGCTTTTTCTTCCACTTCTTTTTTTTTTTATTTTGGTGAAGCCATTTTAGGACAGGTTTCAACATGGAGAGGCCTGTTTGCATCATTGCAGCCATTTTGTTATTCTCTGGCAGGGTACTAGAGTCATTTCTGTGAAACAAACAGGGTACACTTCTGTAAATATCTGAGCCCCACCCATCTTTTCTCTGTCTCTGCCTCTCTCTCTCTCTCTCCCTCTCTCTCTCTGTCTCTCTCTCTCTCCCAGTTGGGTTTAGGCTTGACTGGCCAAGCTGGTGATGTATAGATATGGGGCCAGCCGTGTTGTCAGAACTGCAGATGATCTCGGAGAGAAACGTTGCGCAAACGTTGCTCCGATGCACAAAGAGCATTGCCATTGCTTTCCAGTGAGATCCTAATCAGAAGCATTTGAGCAAGTCGCCCTTTCATGTGGTGTTCTCATTTAGCCACGTAGTCTTCAGTGAGATGTACATTACTTATTCTCTTTCTGGTTGGATTGTAGATTTTTTGTGTCATTTTACAGATTTTTTTGTTGTGTGTGTTCTGCTCAGATTATCATTACAGTCCAGATAAGTATTTTGTTTTTATTTTTTATTTTCCTGTGCAGTTTTTTTTCTTTCACAATGTGCGGTGTATTAAGTGTTGACCTCAGTCGGTATGGAAGGTCGAGTCCAGTAGGTCCATCCCTTCCTTAGGTATGCCATGGTCCTCGTCACCATGTCGCCGGGTCAGCAGACTCGTGTACACTGTAAACAGCGCTGCTTTCTGCCCTTAACCAACGCAAGGCAGGCGGCTCCATGAGTGTTTCTACATTGGGTTAACTTAACAATGCCACACATGCTATGAATGTAGGTGCCATTGTTAAGTTTAACCAACATGAAGACATCCATGTGGCACAATGACTTTTTTTTTTTTTTTATGTTGGCTGCATGTTTCACTTTTTACAGTGTGGGTTTAAAACTTGGTCAAGCCCACATCAACACTGGCGCCCTCCTGTCCCTTCTTGACTCGTTCTCTTGAGCAACATTAGCGGGCGTTTTCCAGAAGTGCCCTGAGGTTATCTGTCGCGCCTAACTGTGTCGCTTCTGTTGCTAACTTCAGCTACTTGCTATGGTGTATGTGAAACATATAGAGGTCTTTCGTTGTTCTTGTTGTGCATGGTGGGTTTTTAGGATATTATTTTTATAAATCTTTTTTTTTTGTTTTAATGTTTTGACATTTGCACAAGATGCATCCACTTAAAAAAGTCCTTTCTTTCTTTTTGTTTGTTTTTTGTACATTGGTGTAGCTTACGTACATAGCGAATGTACTATATACTGTACTGTACTTGTGTTAAACGTGTGGGACCAAGCTTGTGTGACAGGGAAAGACTTGAGATTCACAGGGAGGCCTCTTACAGGAAATGGCATTGCACAGTGTGAGCCCCCCCCCCTTTCACCCCCACCCCCCCACCCCACAAACACCCTACCCACTGTGTCACTTCCTACTGTTAAGGGTTTTCCTGTTTGCCCCATAACCCCTCTACCCTCTTTCGAAAGAAAAAAGAAAAAAAAAGAGATGTTTTCAGTGCAAGGCATATCAACCTTGTACTTGCATTCTTCGGATGTCAACCAGTCAGCTCAGGAATTAGTAGGGCTTTGAGGTTGTGATTGGATGGTTGTCGCTTCATTTTGTCTTGTTTTTTTTTTCCAGTAACTGATGGAACTATTCAGTTTCAAAGATGGCAGTGGTGTGCATTTCTTTTTTGCTTCTTTCTAGGTGGACGTTCGTTCCTCTTCCCATGAACCACTCTGTTAGTGCTGTCGCTCACTGTTGTCTAAAGTAGACCTACCTAGCCGTCAGTCAGCATGGGACGTTCCTCTACACACCAGTGTCCCTAGTTAGCTCCCTAGTGTGAAAACATGTCCTCACATCTTATGACGTGCCCTGCTGTTGTGTATGATTTTCTTTTTCCTTTCTTTCTTTCTTTCGTTCGTTCGTTTGTTTGTTTGGTTGGATGTTTTTTCCAGTGTGTGACCTCACTGAACTGTCTTATCCCCAAAGTTTCCATTTGTCAATCTTGTGCCTCATCTGAGCTTAACTTATATATAATATCCTCTTATCTCCCCATCTGTAATAAAGCCCCCCCATGTACCATCGCTGTGAGCTTGCTAGCCACCCTCTGTGCTACGGGGGGTGAGTGTGTGTGTGTGTAGAGCAGCAAGCAAAGGTGGCTGTAGACAGACAGTTGGTTGGGCAGGAAGTCATGGTCTGATTAACTTCCTGTGTGCCCCTTTTGTGTACCTGCCTGTTCACACTTCACCTGGCCAGCAGCCTCATTCCTGTGAGTGACTCTATGAGGGGACACACACTTGCTCTGACTACAGTCAGTGTTGGAGCAGGATTTGTGTCTTAACGATTTATGACCAGACACAAGAAGAAGTAGAGAGTTCTCCCTGTCTGTGCTTGTGACTGGTTCGTCAGTCAGTGGCCTCCAACATGAGGAGACGGCTCCCCCTGGTGGCTTGGGCTGGGAAGGCAGCAGCAATGTCGTAACGCTTTATAGAGTGAAAAACAAAACAAAAAAACCCTGAACGTGTGCCGGTAAAGTGGCCTAATTTTGGCCACATTACGCCACACTTCTTAAGAATTAGTCTAGTGCAACAGATGTCCGTTTTTGTTTGTTTGTGTGTTTGTTTTGTTTTTTTCCATTACAAAGTCATGAAAGTGCTCTCTCAAGCCATTGCTTTTTTGCCTGTTGTACAATGGAGCCAAGGAAAGGCTTGAACCATGTTGTCATTAAAACAAGCTTTTGGCTTAGCCTTTTGTTAAATAAGAGACTACTGTGAAATGAAAAGCGCTGTGAGAAACGAAAGGTGAGCTCCTGAAAGTAAAGGAATTAGCCTATATCCTCAAGGCCTTAGTGAACAAAAATGATCATTCAACCTTAAGTTCCTGCTATACATGCAACCAAGTCCACATGTATGTGGCGGTATATTTTTCCCCTTACACAAACATGTCCCTGATTAGCAGTGGGAGGACTGTAGACGAGGCTGGATTGTGG
Source organism: Setipinna tenuifilis (assembly GCA_030347295.1). Classification (NCBI taxonomy): domain Eukaryota; kingdom Metazoa; phylum Chordata; class Actinopteri; order Clupeiformes; family Engraulidae; genus Setipinna; species Setipinna tenuifilis. The sequence continues at coordinate 8,508,195 of CM059266.1, forward strand.
GCCTATGTCATTTGTACACAATCACATTTATTTTCAACTGGTCTGCTTCTGCTGTTTCAATAAAAGCAGTCATGTTTTTTTTTAAATAATATAAAAAAAATGTTTTAAAATGTCTCATCTGGATGCATACATTGCTTGGAACACTGAAGCTTACAGCAGATCTTCATACTGTTTTTTTTTTTTTTTTTCTTTTTTTTTTAAACGAATAAATTCCTTTGATAAATGTCTTCAGCCTAATTGACTAATGTAAGTGTTTCTGAATGAGGCCAACAAGGTGAAATTTTGTGAAATTAAATGTCAAGATTGTGTCATGATATAGATCTTTCCTGTCGACCATAAAAATGTGCATTTCCATATTGCATTGACTTGACATGTGGGACATGATGGCCTTAAGGCGTGAGGAGGTTCTTTTCTCTTCTCTTCTCCCTCCCTCCCTCCCTCCCTCCCTCCGACCCCCTTCCTTCCTTGCTTCATTGTAATCCATCACTCTCGCGTTCAGCCTTGCGGAAAACAATGATGAACGTTTTATCATAGGAGTTACCAGTCTTTTGGTTACATTCTTCTGAGATCATGTCGCCCTCTTTTTTATTTTCATTTTTTACACGCTTTTTGGAGAAAATAAAAACAAAAATAAATATGCTGGTGTTGACCTGTTGTGTGTCGAAGGTGTCTTTTCTTCATTTTTTGCACACAGATATTGTTTATGCCAGATGCATGATAATGTTGATGTATTTTAAGTAGATTAAGGTAACTTTTCTCAGACCTATTAGTCTGTGACCTGTCTATTCTTGACCTTTGACCTTAAATTTAATTTCATCAGACACTGCTTATGTTTCCTACAACTTTGGAAAAAAAACCTTATATTTAGTCGGTGCCTTTTCAAATGATCTAATCATAAGCCTTGTCCTTGAAGTACACAAGTAATAGTTCTGCATGTTTAAATGTGTGATGTGAGCTATTTGGACAGTTTTCAGGTGAGGACAGGTGCTGGACACTGAAGCATAGATCATCCCCCACGGAGCGACCACAAGAACAGGATTAGCCCCACACAGCGACACTCTAGCCCATCTGCCCTTTACCGGCCCTCCGCTGCTCTATGGCTGGAAAAAAAAGAGAAGAAAACGGGTCCGGGAAAATGTCAAAACAGGACAATGTACAAACAGAACAGACACAATGCCAGAAGTATCTCAATTATCTTATTTGACCTTTTGCCAAACAAAACAATGCTTGGGTTGTAGCCTAACTATGCCACAGCCGCACTGTCAGAGATTTACAAACACTGATTTACAAACAAGGGGATAAAAGTTGTTACTGCACGAAAAAACACCCTGAGCTGATTTGACGATTGTTTTTTGATTGGCTCAGATCACGAACGCTCTTTGAGAGCAAAGCCAGGCTACGTCATAGACCCTGAGCAAAGTGAGCATTTACCAAAACGCAAGCCCGTAGCTGCGCGCCATGATGCGCGCAGTCACGGAATCGAAAGGAGGAGCGCGTTCCCGAGAAAGCTCGGCGTCGTTTTAGATGTCATCCAGCACTTTGATTAACAAATCTATTTTTTGTGCAGTCGGGCTTGTGTGTTTTGGGAACAGATATATGTGTGGCTGAATGGATATTTATGACAGTTTTGAAAAGACAGTTACTTTTTTACATTTTTTGAGCGGGTTCCGGTGACGGATTGCTTTTTCAGTCAGGAAATTCAGCGTTGAAGTATCATATAACTGTGCTGTTGAACATCAAGACACGATCACATGGATTATTGCAACTCCGGTTCTCCGTTTACCAACCCGAGACACATTTATAACTTCTTTTGCCAGAGGAAAGCGGGTGTGTCTCAGTTTCGTTGAGTTTACCTTGCCGAAACACGCATAGACTTTGCCTCGGAAAGAAGAGAAGGACCTCGAACTTTCGCTGGCTAACCGTCAATCAAGTTTAATAAACTGCAATTGTCTTCTCGCAAAGGGAGATGATATGTCCAAGATTGATATTAAGTTATCACATTAATTTTGCGTGGTCAACGTCGTATGTATTCACTGATCACTTTGTTTGAATGCATACTTCGACCTGAGAATGCAGGAGCTAACAGTTCAATTGACGACTAATTTTTTGGTTGTGTAACTGGACATATCATAGTTTTTACTTTAGTTGTCTGCGCTTCGAAACATTTGTGCAATTTGCAGCAACTGTTGGTTTACTCCTTAAATAACTTTGAGTTTAAAACTGCCGAGCATTTGCGCCAAGAACTTGAGTAGACCGATGGGGGGAAATCTGCAAAGTTAGCAGGAAAAGAAGCCATCAAAATCACGGAAATCGCTTCGTTCCCTTTCCTCCAGTGAACTGTTACAAATGGACTTCATGAAAGCAACATGATGACTGCTGCAATTTTGTCCTAGGTAATTTTTTCAAAGATCGCTCCTATGCCTATAACATGTTTATTCACCATTAGAGCTTTTGTTTACTTTTTGCATTCCAGGCAAGTAGTGATGATAGGCCTACAATGAAATACCACCGCACTTCTCCCTTTATGGAAACAATGTTTGGGATGAAGATTGTATGCTGAGCTCGGCATACAATGTATCGAACTTTTGATCCATTTTCATGTAAAACAGTTCCTCTCATGTGACTTCAAGTACGCAGGCTATACATGTAGGCTAAAGCCAGGCAACAAGTCACCTAGCCTGTGTAGCTAACTGTGTGTTGAATACAAAACCAAAGTGATTTTGGATGTGCGTAAACCTCGGGTGACACATGACGGCCCGAGGGGCACGAGAGCCCTAGCCATGGCACGAGGGGCACGAGCCGTACCCCTTTATTTTTCGCGTGGAGGATTCTAACGCAGGCTATGGCGTGGGACTCTTAAGGACTAAATAACCCCTCAACCATTTAAGCCTACCTGTCAGAAGTACCTGTCAGAAGAATCATTTATATCTGAGGTCATTGAAACAATCAAGGACCCTGCACCAGACCACGTCCTTTTCCAAAGGATTCATCGAAGGTAAGTTCGAAATGGGTATCTGGGCAGATTTTTTTTTCTTTCCAAACCAATAGATGGTGTCCTTGAGGCTCACAGGAGCATCACACGTAGTGAACAATCCATGATGACTTCTTGATTACATGTTTTCCAAGCACTTAGGCAAATTTGATTGCCTCAGGTTAATGATCACTATCTTGTCCGTCACTCTGCCCTTATCATCTTGCCTGTCCCCAACAGAGCACTGGCCTGTGGCTTCTGCCCTTTGTTGTCAGTGTATACTTTCTTGTTGGTGCCTTGTCTTACAAACAAAGGCTGTACAGCCTCTACCGTTTTTTTAATTACTTGCAAGGTCCCTGATAGTTGGGAGAAGCATCCTTCGAGTTTTTTCACTAGGAGCAGTCTTGTCCAGTGGGCCACTTCTAAGACCAGTGAGTCAGCATCACCATGACACGGCCCTTTATTTGAAACCCTTTTCTGTTATGGAAAACATGGAGCAGTGTTTGTTTATTGTGTAGATATTTCGCATAGCATACCACCAAAGCAATTTGACTTATTTATTTTTTGTGTTTGTGTATTGTCTTGCATGTTTAAATGAAAGCTGACTAGTGTCCTTCAAACAGAATTCTTTTTTGTTTGAAATTTAAGTAATCACACTGTTGTAATAAATATAGAATTATAATTAGTGGTTCCTGTCAAGAATTTGGTTCCTTGGTATGTACCAATGACACACATTGCATGAAACCCTTTGTTCAGTCAAATTCATCAAATCCATCTTTTGTGTCTTTCCCCTTCGAATACTTTCAAAACGTTACTGTGCTTGTTACACAGAAGTAGTATCCAGGAATGTTGCAGATCATTAGCATGGGTATAATGTTTGGCAAGACAGCCTTTAAAACTGCATTTTAATTGAACAATCCCGCCTGTCTTTGTACTCAAAATATGACCCAAAACCTGGAACATAAATTAACACATCCTCAGCTTGTAGGTATCTGGTTATTCAAAAACATAAGCTACAATGTGATGTAAGTACAACTTTTACAGCACTTGTGCATAAACAAGTAATAACATAATATTAAAAACTAAACATTTGATATGCCTTTCCTGGTAATTTTGTCCATTTTGTTATTACAAAACTTTTACATGTCGTATTGCTATGCTATGCGCTCTTATCTATAGATTTAGCCAAAGGTCAAACAAGGGCCTTGTTATCCCTGTTAAGGGACCCCAGCAGTTAATTTTGACCCCAGCTAATAGGACCTCATTTATTTGACACAGTCCAGCTGATTTGTTGTTTTGACCTGTCCACGCATGGCCTTTCTCTTCCAAAGGAAGCAACATTACCGAGCTGTAAACACATTCTTTAACAAGAGCCAGCCAATGTGAAGAGAAGAACTAGGCCAGCAGGCAATTTGTGGTATCAGGTTAAATTATGATTGTGAAGAGGAGACAATCAGGCCTTTTATCAAAGTCTTATTTGAACCCTTTGAATTGCACCAGGTTCAGATGTCCGTGAGAGGGTGTTGTTCTGAACTCGTGACTTAACACACCATGTCTCCGCCAGCTCTGTCAATGTGTAACGGCTTCCTAAAACACAGGAGTTAATCTCCGTTGGCTTGAAGAAAAGAAAACCATATCCATAGGATGCTTTTGTGGTGTTGTGTGTTCAAAAAGTCAGAGTTGTGGCATTTTGTGTTTTTACAGGATCGTTTAGAATTAGGGCTGCACAACATTAGAAAAAAGGTGCGATACTTGATAGCATTGTTGAATGTTGCAATGATAATATATCTTTCAATGTCATGCTATGAGGGAGAGCCACAAGGATCAGTAGTTGTGCTCTATCCGATTTTCAAATATCTTCATGTGTGGAACATGAAAGCATAGCTTATTAATATGTACTATTGCAGCTACGATATGTATATTGCAGGTTGCAATGTTTTTGATGTAGTGTGCCCTCTGTATCATTCAAGACAGTCAATCTGTGTTGGTCAAACAGAACACTGGCACTAGCACGAAAAGATGGCATTAAGTGGGTTGTTGTTTGATGTGAGTTGTTTATTTAGTCTTCTCTACTGGCACAGAAACAGCCAGTAAAAGCTGGCCGCCAGGTCTGAAAATGATGGTGCTTCATTGCAGCATGATCTAACAGTGTTGGCAAAATGGGGCATTTTGACTTGTTTCTCTTCTTTAATTCCTAAGACAGTATGAATGAAATTTAAAAAAGACCCAAAAGACCCAAACAATTTAATGTGCTGCATTCTTTTTGTTAGTTGTTGATAGCTAACTCATCACCATAAACAGCCATGTTGTAGCCTGAACGCTAGCTTTTAACATACCCACGGTGTCGTTTGCTTTTATGTTGTGTTAAGCTGTTTGGACGTGTTTACTCTTCACCTCTGTTGTGGTTCCGATGGCGCTCTCTTTGAGGGCCTCTCTTGTCTGCTAAGATGGTTCATTGTTGAGGTTTGGCATGTGTGATTGCATGTGGCACACGAACAGAACCACCAGAACCACCAGAACAACCAACCACCCAGAGCCCCTCTTATCCAATCATCCATCCAGCAACAGTTGGCCGAGCCTGGGCCCTTTATACGTGCACATAGCCCCCTTTCCTTCCCTCGGCCAGAGCGAGCAGCTGTTGACTCTAGCAGGCTCTAGCTTTTTTTTTTTTTTTTTTTTTTTTGATTCTCCAGGCCCAAGATCAAGCAGGGCCATCTCACACACACGAGGCCGCCCCAGGCCAGTGCACCACGGCCAGGGCTTGGGTTGCAGCGTCTTAAGCCTCACCATATGTACCAACCAGGAGACCGACCCGCCAGCCAACGAACAGCACACCGGGCTGGGAAAAGGAACAGTAGACTAAACACCTACACAGAAAAAAGGGAACAGGGAGGGAAAGAGGAGGTGAGGAGGAGGTGGTGGGGATGGTGGTGGTGGAGGTGGAGGTAGAAGTGGGGTTGGGGAGCGCAGCGGAGCTGAGCGGAGTGAAAGCCATGTGATGCATGGTGGAGAGTGCTGGAAAGGGGATACAGTGAAAATAAAGTGGCGTAGGAGCAGCAGCGGTGGTGCTGACGGAGAGAGAGAGAGAGAGGCCCGGCAGCCCGACGGCCCGGCCACCTCGACTCACGCCATTTCCCGGCTAAAATTCCCCACATTCTTCCGGGAAGGTAATTAAGATCAGGAGAGTGTGGACAGGACTGTACGAACGACAGGCAGGGAAGAAAAACAGAAGAACAGAAGAGAGAGAGAGAGAAAGGTAGATGTCCAGGTGTCCAAACTAGTTTATTTGAGATGCGGTCATCTGCACGGCTTTGAACCCCATCATGTTCAGCAGTGGCCTCCTCGCTTAGTCCCTGACCTCTCGTGGGGATGTTATGAGAGGGCGGAGTGTTTTCGAGAGGTGTGCGTGCCTGCATGTGTGTGTGTGTGTGTGTGTGTGTGTGTGTGTGTGTGTGTGTGTGTGTGTGTGTGTAATCCCCCCTGAGCTGTATCATGTAATGCTGCCCACAGGTGTTAACACTGGCCAAGAGTGAGCAAGGTCACACCTGTGAGACTGGAGAGTGTGTGTGTGTGTGTTGTTCTGTGCTCCCTCTCCGTGCTCTGGCATCACCTACGGAATGATCTGGAAGCATGACCATAGCAGGGAGCGCTGCGAGGGGTTGAGGGTTGAGGGGGGGTGGCCACGGAGGGGTAGGGGGGGCGGGGGCAGGGGTGGGGGCGTACGTGCCTGGAATTCCTGAGTGTGATTATTAGCCAGCTCTCCAGGTGTTGCAACAGCGAGCGTCTAGCCGTGCTCCGGACCCCAGCGCCTAGTGGTGCTCCGGACCCCATGTCCCCACGGTGCACATTCAGTGCCGACTCACACACTGACTGCTCTCTGTCCACCATGCGTCGTGCTTTACAGTCCGTTGACGACTTGTGCTGTTATGGTCTGCTGTGGTTGCAAACTGTAAGCTGTGTGTGTGTGTGTGTGTGTGTGTGTAGCTGAGGTGCTGCTATGTGTCCCTGTAGGTTGTCTGTCTGTCATCGAGGGACACAGCAGGGACATAAACATGAGCGCATTGTTTCTGGTCCCTGCACACAAGCCCCTTCAGCTCCTCTGTGTGTACTTACAGAAGAATGTGACCCCAGAGGTTAATCATTCTACTCATCACAACGGCTGATACCCCCCATACACACACACACACACACACACACACACACACACACACTTAAAGACTCACACACATACACGCACACACATACAGAGATACAAACACACACGCACACAGACACACACACACACACACACTCACGCATGCACACACACACACTGGTGTCTGGTTTATGTATCCTCTCACACTAATCAGATCAATAGGCGGAGTGTATTGATCTGACGGACAGGAGAGGTGAAGCAGAGTCAGGTAATGACGTTACCAAAGACTCACCCCATCCACCCATCCACCCGCCCCTAGGCATGTGAATTAGGGTCAAGTCCAGTGTCAGTTTGAATTAAAGTGTGTAAGCATGTGAAAAAACACACACACAAACCCATCTCTGTTACACTGTGGCAAAAAAAAGATGGAGTGCAAGTGAATGTGTGTTGCATTACACATCTTACTTTTTTCTCTTGTGTTTTCCATTTGCCTTGATGAAGTACTCTTGTTTTCGTCTTCTTTCCTCCCGTCGTGGAGAAGTTATGGTAACTGGGCAAGATGGTCTCTCTCCTTCTACTTTGGTCTCGTCTGGGCTGAGCTCAGTCGCTGGCGTGCAGCAGGCCTATTTTCATTCATAAATATTGCCCTGCTAATGTTTGTGGGGATATCGTGACAAGGTTCTGAGTGAGGTTTTCATGGATCAGACGGCCTGCCTGCCTGCCTGCTTGCCTCCCTCCCTGCCTGCCTGCCTGCCTGCCTGCCTGTCTGCCTGCCTGCCTGCCTGTCTGTCTGCCTGGGCAGCTGGCAAGGAAACCAGTAGACATTTGAAATGTGCAGAAATGTGAAAGCTGTGTTTATCTTACAGTGAAAAAAGGCCATCTTGTTCCTGCTCTACCAGGTGTTGCTCATATTTCAAACATTTTTAGGGCCCTTACTTTTTCTCTGCTTCAAATCTTTCTTTTTTTTTTCTATTGCTGTTATTTTCTAAGTGGTACCATGTTTCGCTTCCCAAAAGCAGCTAAATCACCACGAGTGAACACTGTTTACTCACATTTTCAAATGACAATACCAGTATTTACTTACCCATTTTGACCGCTAATGTTAAGGACATTAATAGCTTAGCCACTGTTTACTGCTGTGTATGTAGTTTACCAACTGTTATCGTTATCACTACACCACCGATGACCATGTGTGAAGTTCTGGCACCAATCTGTTCTGATCCCTTTGTCTATATCCACCACACTATATTGGTTCAGTGGTTGTTGATTTAGCCAAATGGAAATTGTTACGTTTTGCACATCACTGAAAATTACTATAATAAAGAGGAAAATGTCAAGAGTGGCGCGATTTCGTATCGAGAGTGGCGTGGGTGTTGATACTAGTAATAGATACTATCACGGAAAAATACTGACTGAAAAGTGTCAAGAGTGGCGTAATTTTGTGTCAAGAATGGCGTGGGTGGCGTGGGTGTTGATACTAACAACAGAGACTAGTGGCCGATACTAGTGACAGATACTGTCATGGCTGTGAAGATGATGATGGTTATTGTGATGGTGGCCAAAGGGTTGTACACTGATGAATATACAGTAATCCAGTGCTGTCAAATAGTAACATCAGAAGGTCCACTCTTGTGAAGATGATTAAGAAGGTAATGGTGATGGCGATGATTATGGAGGCCCCCTTCGTCCAGTTGATTGTGTGTGTGTGTGTTTGTGTGTGTGTGTGTGTGTGTGTGTGTGTGTGTGTGTGTGTGTGTTTTCTTCTCCAGGCCTTTCATGGGTGGCCGGAGCTGGGGAAGTGTGTGAAGATTCCCAGGCCTGATCCAGACCAAGAGGACACACACCCACCGCCAACATGAGTACGTCAGATTTTGTGCCATCTCTGCTTTTTATGCTTAATCTGCAGTCAAATTATGTTTTGTTACCAAAGGAACAACACAGTTTGTTAGACATTTCCGTGAAATACATTTTTGAACCAAATCTTATAAAATGAAATGATTTGGTGAAGGAAATATGCTGAAGAAAAGTATTTGAAAAACTAATAAAACAACAGAGTAGCAATTTATTAGGTCAGGATTTTTAATCACATTTTTTTAAACATTAGGTAGACCATGTTAATTCTTGTGTGACAATATGCCACAGTTATACAGTTACAAAGAAGTTGTATAATTCACAATAGCCAAAATGACTTTAATGTGTGTCTTTCCTTTGATACTATCCATTCCTGCATGTCTGGGAGATGTACGTTAGCTGGAAACCTCACACACACACACACACACACACACACACACACACACACACACACACATCTCACTCTTATTAAGTGAAATGAAACTGAGCGCATGGTCCCATGAGGCAAATTATGGCCCATGTAGGTTGAGACTACACATAGGCCGTGGACTCATTAACGCCAGCTCAGCCTTGGTATGGGCATTCCACTGGACAGATATTCTCTTGTCCTCTCCTCAGCCTGTGCTTCAGCCATTGCTGGGTAAAGGACAGACCCCCCCACCCCCACCCCCTTCTCTCTCTTTTTCTCTGTCGATCTCTCTGTCTTTCTCTATTTCCCTCTCCCTTTCTGTTTCTCTTTAGTCTCTTTCTCTCCCTCTCTTTCTCTTTCTCTATTTCTCTCTTTTTCTCATTCTCTTTTCTCTCTCTCTCTCTCTCTCTCTCTCTCTCTCTCTCTCTCCCTCTCTCTCCCTCTCTCCCTGTCTCTCTCTGTCCCTCTCCCTCTCTCTCTCTGTCTCTCTCTCTCTCTCTCTCTCTCTCTCTCGCTCTCTCTCTCTCTGTGCCCCCTCTCCCCCCTTCTCCTCCTCAGTGTGTCTGGAGAGTGTATGATGTCTGTCCAAGCTACACAAGTGCCATATTTTCCCCGGGCGCTCAGGCAGCCAAGTCCTTGCGCAGCTCGCACATCAAACATGGGAATAAAGATCTCCCCAAACACGCCGCCGCTCCCCCCGGCTCCGTTACCCCTACACACACACACACGCCGCCCGCTCTCCTCTCCTCTCCTCTCCTCTCCTCTCTCGCCCGCCAGTTTACCCCCACAGACACACACGCCACCAGCTCTCCTCTTCTCTCCTCTCCTCTCCTCTCCTCTCTCTCCTCTCCTCTTTCTCCTCTCCTCTCTTCTCCTCTCTCTCCTCTCTCCTCTCCTCTCCTCTCCTCTCCTCTCCTCTCCTCTCCTCTCTCCTCTCTCCTCTTCTCTCCTCTTCTCTCCTCTCCTCTCTTCTCTCCTCTCCTCTCCTCTCTCCTCTTCTCTCCTCTCCTCTCTCTCCTCTCCTCTCCTCTCCTCTCCTCTCCTTTCCTCTCCTCTCTCTCTCGCCCGCCAGTTTATTTAGATGAGGCCTCACCACCAAGGATCACACTCACTTATGCCAGCTGAGCTACGAACTACTCCCTTTCACTCTCTCTCCCTCTGTCTCTCTCTCTTTCGCTCTCTCTCTCTCTCCCTCTGTCTCTCGCTCTCTCTCGCGCTCTTTCTTTCTCTCCTTCTTGCTCTCTGGCTCTCTGTCTTTGTCTCTCTCAATGTCTCTGTTTCTCTCTCCCTATTCTGTCTCTGTGTGTCTCTCTCTCAATCTCTCTCTCTTTCTCTCTCTCCAGCTCTCTTTGGCT
>CM059266.1:8523915-8543915 GCA_030347295.1 Setipinna tenuifilis
TGTGAAATTAAGAGGAGAGACAACACTGTAAATGAAGAGCAGAAGACAGATGTTGAAGAGGAGACAACACTAGAAGTGTGGCAGGCTGTAAGCGTGCTGTCTAGTGTGGGAGCCGTTAGCCCAGTACAACACACACACACACACTGCTGCTGCTGCTGCTGCTGCTGTCCGCCAACCAGGACACTTAGCTGGCTCCACCAGCTGTAGCAGCAGTGGCGGCGGCAGCAGTGTGTGTGTGTGTGTGTGTGTGTGTCTGTGTTGCATAACTCTTGAGAAAGACTTCGCTCCGCTCGCGGTTTGTGTCCCGGTCCCAGGCCCAGGCACGCTCTCAGCCCTTTTTTCCGCTTTGCCTGAAATCCTCATGTTTCAGGGGTAACGGGGTTCATGGGAGCGCTGCGCTGAAGGGCCTGTTTCTGGTGTTCACTGAGCCGCTCTCATGCACACACACGCACACAGTATGCAGTGTGAATACATAGTCAATACATCTCTTTTCAATTTAAGCAAAGCGTCTCTTACCATAAACGTTCCTGGTTGCTTGCTGCTTGCTGCAGTGACACTGTGAAATGATTTGAGGCGAAGTGGTTTAGACTCACTGACTCTGTGTGTGTGTGTGTGTGTGTGTGTGCGTATGCATGTGTGTGTATGCATGTGTGCATGTTTCCAGGCCCCCTCGCCTCCCCATCACGCGGTGTGCAAGCAGGTGCGCATCAAGGCCTCCCAGTCCACAGGAGACGTCAGCAGCACCGCGTACCAGTCCTCCGAGCCCAGGGGGCGCCACCCCTCCACCAGTGAGTACAAACCCACCTGTGTCACCCACCTGTGTCATCCACCTGCTTCCTGGGTCACCCACCTGCCTCCTGGGTCAGTCTCTGCAGTGCAGTGGTGACCCCAGAAGAACAAAGACTTCTGCTTTACAGTACCCACATGTACAATTTACATATCACAAAACCCAGCCTAACTGTGAGAAATTGTATATTTCATTTATTGGTATATTTCATATTTTATCACACTCTACATATTAGAATAAATAACTGTGCTAAGTTAGTACAGATCAAGGTCCTAGGCTGTGATGTGTAAGTTGGTTAACAACAGTGAGCTAATATGTGATGAAGCAGTGATGAAACCATACAGATATGTTAATAATGTATGCCATGGTTTTTGTAAAGTCAGGATTTCTTTCCCTCACATTTTTCAATTTTTGACATTGTTCAGACACCAGATGGTGTCCTTCAATTTGTGTTTTTGATATGAAATTGATATGCTGCTTCGCCATGTGTCCCGTATTGTGGTTTGTTATTGCTGAAAATGTGATTATGACAGCCATCCCCATGTCTCTGGAGCCATTTTTACAGACCAGACTGAGGCCAGAATAAACCACTTACAGCCTTGAAAGTGCATGGATCCCCAGACATGCTTGTTTCACAGCAGGAAAACAATCATTAGTCAATCTTTTTTTATGCTTTTTGAGCAGTGCATTTTAAACATTCTGGAAGATTTGTCATGGTGTGTGTGTGCGTGTGTGTGTTTTGTGTTTTTTTTGTTTGGTTTTTTTTTACATTTTGGAGGGTCCCTGTCTGTGACTATTATCTATAAAATGTACCACACTGTCCAGAACCTCTTAGCCCAAATACATATCTGGCCTCATGAGCAAAAGAGATCGTTATACTTCACCTTTATGAAACCCCTCAACACACTTTATGGGGCTGGCGGAAATTGTACGCGACCCCTTCCAACCGTCTGTGAAACTCGCTGTAACTTGAGAACTAATTCCCCCACATCATTTTTCACCAGTGAATAGATTGAAGAGGCAACCCTCCTGGGTGACTTGATGTGAAATGGCCCAATATTCTAGCACACTGTATTTTAGCGTTTTTATTGTGTTGTTACAGTTCTGGCTGTAGAAGATAGTAATAAACGAATCCATTAATTACATTTAAAGTGCAGGTAACAGATACATGGGAATAGTTATATTACTGTGGATGTTTTACATATATTTCAATGTTAGAGCACATACGGTAAAAACTGCATATTGCACCTCAAATTTGACTTAGACAGTGCAACAAGATTTATTTATAATTATAAAATGCTTTAAAGCAGTGAGCCGTCTACCTTGTGAACAGCATCAACAGTCTGGGTGCCAATGATTACAGTTAGGGTTTAGGCATGGAGCTTTTGAGGCTTCTCTCACATTTGTATGGGCTGTTTCAAATGTAAGAACACCACCACATAGGTTAGAGCAGTAGTTCTTAACCTTGTTGGAGGTACCGAACCCCACCAGTTTCATATGCTCATTCACCGAACCCTTCTTTAGTAAAAAATAAAAAAATATATATGATTTTTTTACTGGTGCACAAAATGAACCGTGCATTAACGGTTCCACCAAGGCTCCACCGAACCCCTGAGACCGACTCACCGAACCCCTAGGGTTCGATCGAACCCAGGTTAAGAACCACTGGGTTAGAGCCTTGTCAGCAAATGAGGTGAAAACGTTTCTTTATCTGTCCTTTACTGGGCCATATACTATCCACAATAATGTGGAGATAAAAGCAAAAGTAGTTTCTCATCAGAGCATACCTCAGAGAGCGGCAAGTTAATCTGGTTTATTATTTAGAGGTGCGCATTTAGCTGTGCATTCAGCTTAGCATAGCAAATTGTGACTTCCCTTTTTAACCCGTGCCTCACAGTCCTTTTACTTTCAGTCTTTGTCTCATAGTTTTTTTCCCTCTTGCATACTTTCTGTTGTGTTCCTCCTGCTTTTTGTAGTCTTGCACGCGCACACACACACACACACACACATGCACATACACACACACACACACACACACTCAAAACACTCCCCCCTACAAACACACACACACACACACACACACGCACACATACACACACACACGCACACACACTCACTCAAAACACTCCCCCCTACACACACACACACACACACTCCCACATGCACATACTCCCTCTCTTCGTACCTCACTCTAACCCCCCCACCCCCCTCCATGTTGTTTTTCTGGCTTCCTCCTCTCCTCCGTGGCTCCTCTTCCTTTTCCTGTTCACCATCACTAGCCCCTTTACAATGGCTCGCTGGACAGCGGCCAATCAGATTGCGAGACACTATTAGCCCGGCGAACTACTGGCCTAGTTCAGACAAGTGCTTTTTTAGCTTTTTAGGACAGGCAGTCATACAAAATGGGAGAGAGAGTGTGTGTGTGTGTGTGTGGGCGTGTGTGTGTGTTTGTGTCTGTGCAAGTGTGTTTGTGTGTGTGAGGAAGAGAGCGAGCAAAAGAGAGAGAGAGCGAGAGAGAGAGAGAGGAATTTTGGTGTGTGTGTGTGCGCTTGTGTGTGTGTGTGTGAGACCATTAGTGTGGATTTTTTATCCGTGAGATGATGGCTGCATAAAAGATCAAGTTTTTCATGAGTTCCCAGACTGGCAGAGAGACGTTGTTTTTCATACAATGGCTTTATTCATTGTTTATGGCCTCCATGGCTCGTCCACGTTCAGCTGGATTTAATAGGCCCAAAGGCTCCATGTCTGTACTCACAGTCAGGGCCAGTGTCAGCACTGACGCGCATGTAGGCAGCCCACTACATAACTCATACTCATTCACTACTACATAACTCTCACTCATGGTGTAGTTCACTACTCTACTACATAACTCATACTCATGGGGTAGAGTTCACTACTACATAACTTATATTCATGGTGTAGAGTTCACTACTACATAACTTATACTCATGGTGTAGGCAGCCCACTACATAACTCATACTTATGGGGTAGAGTTCACTACTACATAACTTATACTCATGGGGTAGACTTTACTACTACATAAGTCATACTCATTTACTACTACATAACTCATACCCATGGTGTAGAGTTCACTACTACATAGCTCTTACTCATGGTGTGGTATTTACTACTTCAGTACATAACTTATACTCATGGGGTAGAGTTCACTACTACATAACTACATAACTCATACTCATGGGGTAGAGTTCACTACTACATAACTCATACTTATGGGGTAGAGTTCACTACTACATAACTCATACTCATGGTGTAGAGTTCACTACTACATAACTTATACTCATGGTGTAGAGTTCACTACTACATAACTCTCACTCTGATGATGTGGTATTTACTACCAGAGTACATACAGTAACTCTTACTCTGATGCTGTAGTATTCCCTACTGCATAACTGTTACTGTGATGGTCTAGTATTCACTACTACATAACTCTTACTCTGATGGTCTAGTATTTACTACATAACTCTTACTCGAGCTGCTTTCATGCATTCTGGTGCCATAGTGCAGAAAGACCATTGGGCCAATGTGCAGTGCAGGAATATGATGTAAGGATGTAATGTGGCGTATGTCGGTTTCTAATGCTAGTAAGGAGTGAGCACAGTATTATAGCACAGAACGTTGCACAGTATTATAAAAAACATTACTGCATTACAGTACCCACATGTATGATGTACATATCACAAAACCCAGCCCAACTGCAAGAAATGGTATATTTAATTTATTGGTATATTTCATATTTTATCACACTCTACATATTACAATAAATAACTCAAGCTCAAGTCATGCAGCATTATTGCATATTGCACATTTCCTTGATACTGAGCAGCCCTAACCGTGGTATTGAAACAACTCAGATGTGTATCAGGAGTGTATTTTTAAGCATCCATGTGGCAATGACAAAGGCAGTGATGGAGTATAGCAATGGGGAGGAGAAGTCACCCCACCAGGATTCAAGCCCAGGTCTCTGTAGTACCAAACGTGTACTTCGACCGCAACGCCAAAGAGCCAGGCTCGTTGGTATGGCAGTCAGAGCACACCCACAACCCTAGTGATGGTCACTCCATCACATGGAGGCTGTAGAATCAGTTGCGCAGGTAGGTGTGACACTCATGTAAGTCGCTTCTCTCTCCACCCCTGACCCGTCCCCACCCATCCCTGCTCCAGGCTCCCAGAACACTGGGCGGAGCTCACCGCCCCCCGGCTACGTCCCCGAGAGACAGCAGCGAATCGCGCGCCAGGGCTCCTACACCAGCATCAACAGCGAGGGGGAGTTCATCCCCGAGACCGGCGACGCAGGGGTAAGTCAGCTCAACGGCAGCAACACACACTCATACACATGCACACACACACACACACACACACGCACGCACGCACACACATACACACACACACACCAGGGAGGGAAATTGGCTAAGTGGCTGGTAGATTTCTGGCCAAAAATAATGATTTATTGATAAGTCGCTGTTGAATTTTACCATTTGTTTGTCAATGGCTGGTAAAGATTCGCATAATTTCCACCCCTGACAGACACATACACACACAAATAGAGGCTGCTGGCAACGCCTGTGTAGGTCAGCTAAATGACATCATACACTCACACACACAAACACACACAAACACACAGATAATGTCACATGTAGGCCACACAGTAGCACAGACACTATGCAAAGCTTAAAATACACAAACGACACATACAAATATAGCGAACATGAACCATGTGTCAGATGAGTATCTTTTGCTGTTCTTTCACATCCTCTAAAATCACATTTTCTTGTTTGCCTCACGCTAAGGTGCTTGGCCCTTGGAGCAGTGCTGAGAACTCGGTGTCTGGGAGCTGTCAATCACTAGACAGCAACTCCGATAGGTAAGCAGCCTCAGTCTCTCTTACTTGTTTTCCCTTTCCTTTTTATTTCTATTTATTATGTATGTATAGAGAGCTAACATCTACCATCACATTCCTTGTATATGTAAGTTTTCCAAAATAACAAGCAAAGACATTGAACCTGCCTTGAACCTGCAAACATAAAGAACCTTGTAATGGGAGTGAAGACATGCTAACAAGCTAAGCTAAAAGCTGGGATGCTAACTAATAATCATTAGCATATCTCTCAGAGGTATTAGGGGAGATGTTTACTACTGCACTTGCTGAAGAGCATTACCAGCTGGCTACTGTTACACACCTTTACAGGAATTTTTAATGAGGCAAAGGCAGAGAGAACGTCAGTTATCTTTTTGTTAGCGTCAGGCAAAACTAACAACCCTCACTGTCACTCTCACAGCCCCTCCCTCAGGAAGTCGCGGATGCACAGAGCGAAGAGTTACCCCGACAACCGGCAGGATTTTGCAGGTGGGTGTCTGAGACGACACAAGTGTCCTGGCCAGACACAAGTCAAGTCTGTATTCAGCCATGTCCAAACTCCTAGTGGCGGAGCAGAGTGCAGTGTGTAGTGTGCAGTGTCTTTGGACCCTGACGCCATGCTGTGTTTCTGTCTGTGAAGGTCTCCCCCATGCTCCTCACAAAAAGCCCCTGCATGTCACCGTTTGTCATCCTTAAGGGCTTAATGTAATCCTTTTCCCATTTCCCCTCCCTGCCTTCCTCTCTTTCTCTCTCTCTCTTTCTGACCCTCTTTTATTCTCCTTCCTCCTCCCTTCCTACCTGCTGTCTATCTCTCTCTCTTTCTTTCTCTACCACACTCTCTCTCTTACTCTCTTTCTCTCTCCCACTCTCTCTCTCTCTCTTATTCTGTCTCTCTCTGTGTCTCTCACTCTTACTTTCTCTCTCTCCCACTCTCTCTCACTCTCTCTCTTGCTCTGTCTCTCTGTCTTTCTGTCTCTCTCTCTCTCTCTCTCTCTCTCTCTCTGCCTCTTTTTGATCCAGACCGTGAGAATCACGTTTATGACAAGGTTGGCAAGGGTGGAACGTACCCACGGAGATACCATGTCTCGCTGCACCACAAGGACCTCAGCGAAGGTACGTCTAAGAGGCTGCCAGGGGCAACTACTCAGCCCCCGCCCGCCCATCCGCCCGCCCGCCCGCCTCTTCTTTCTTCTCTAACCTTTTAGCTCGGGAGCTCCCTTAGTTTTCGCCCACTCCATCCCTCCCTCCACCCACAGCTGCTGCTAAACTCTCTCTCTCTCTTCTAAACTCTCTCTCTCTCTTCTAAACTCTCTCTCTCTCTTCTAAACTCTCTCTCTCTCTTCTAAACTCTCTCTCTCTCTTCTAAACTCTCTCTCTCTCTCTTCTAAACTCTCTCTCTCTCTCTCTATCCCTATGCAAGAGTACATATGTCTGTTGTGTCTCTACTCTGTGTCCTCCTCTATTGCTTATGTCCCCCTTGATTGTAAGTCGCTTTGGATAAAAGCGTCTGCCAAATGCAATGTAATGTAAAAAATGTAATGTAATATGTCTCAGTATTTTTGGGGGTAGTGGTGAGGTTCAGGCAGAGGCAGTCTGCTGAGGTGGTTGTTGGCAGAGCCAGAGCCTGGAGAGAGCGGTCCTCGGTCCTCGGCCACATGCCAGGGTGTTAGCCCTTTTTTTTTCTCTTTATGGTCCCTCTTGGTTTCCCCCAAAAATGCCGCGCCCTGTGCTCCTCTAAGGGTCCCCAAGGGGTGGCGGTGCCCTTTTAAAGGCAGTAAGCTCCTTACGGTTTCACGCATCGTGCCTTGTCCCGCTGTCTTTCCGCCCCCGCATACCCACCCCCCCACCCCCCTCCAGGGCGGCGAACGTTTCCGCGGATACGGCGTCCGCAGGGGAACCTGTTCACGCTGGTGCCGTCACGGCGCTCGTTGAACGGGAGCGAGGAGAGCCTGAGCGGCTGGCAGCTGGTGGACACACAGGGACGCCTACGCCCACAGGAGAGACCCGTCGCACACAAGTGTGAGTGGGGACACACGCACACACACACACACGCACACACACACACACAGGGATGCCTCCGCCCACAGGAGAGACCCGTCGCACACAAGTGTGAGTGGGGACAGACGCAAAACACACACACACACACACACACACACACACACACACACACACACACACACACACATACACAGACACGCACAGACAAACAAAGAAACACACACGTGCTGCTACAGATTCACTTAGACATACGGACAAGCACGCATACACACACGGGTACAAATGCAGTAACACAAACCAAAATGCACGTGCGCACACACACATACACAGTGACATACCCAAAAAACAAACACATACACACAGATACATGCACGTATTGTATTTTAAACTAAGCAGATGAACCCAAAATTCATATACATGCCAAGCACACACATGCTTAATGGCATTTTTACATATTTAATATTTATCCATTACATACTGCTCCGTCCATTATGTATAATGCTGTATTTGTACTAGATTGTGCAGTAATTAAAAGATACAGATGGTACATCATAGTGGTAATTACACTGAGGATCGGTGTCAGGTAACCCCTGCAAGGTATCATTTCTTCCCTAATTCTCCATCTGTCCTGTGTGTGTGTGTGTGTGTGTGTGTATGTGTGTGTGTGTGCCTGTGTGTGTGCCTGCCTATGTGTGTGTTTGTGTGTGTGTGTGTGTGTGCCTGCCTGTGTGTGTATGTGTGTGTGTGTGTGTGTGTGTGTGTGCCTGCCTGTGTGTGTGTGTGTGCGTGCCTGCCTGTGTGTGTTTGTGTGTGTGTTTGTGTGTGTGTGTCTGACTGTATGTGTGTGTGTGTGTCTGCCTGCCTGTGTGTGTATGTGTGTGTGTGCCTGCCTGTGTGTATGTGTGTGTGTGTGCCTGCCTATGTGTGTGTGTGTGTGCCTGCCTGTGTGTGTGTGTGTGTGTGTGTGTGCGTGCCTGCCTGTGTGTGTGCCTGCCTGTGTGTATGTGTGTGTGCCTGCCTGTGTGTGTGTGTGTGTGTGTGTGTGTGCCTGCCTGCCTGTGTGTGTGTATTGTCCCCTGCAGCCCCCAGTGCTCCGGTGACGTGGCGGAGGGGCAAGCTGTTGGGTCAGGGGGCGTTCGGCAGGGTGTACCTGTGCTACGACGTGGACACGGGCCGCGAGCTGGCCGCCAAGCAGGTGCAGTTTGACCCGGACAGCCCCGAGACCAGCAAGGTGAGGAGGGGACCCGCTGAGCCACACAGCACACAGTGACAGAACCCCCCCTTGCAGAACCACCCCCCCCCCCCCCAAAAAAAAATGCAGTGTGTCAGTTAAAAAAAAAAACATTAGGCTTTTGTCTGGTCTCTCTATCTCTTTCTCTCTCTTTCTGTCTTTCTTTCTCTCTCACCCCAGGCTTGGTGGAGAGAGAGAGAGAGACACACACACACACACACACACACAGCAGACATCCAGGGTCTGCTTTCACAGACAGATTAGATACAGCTGAAGGGCACTCTAGTCACAGGATGGAGCAAGTGTGTGTGTGTGTGTGTGTGTGTGTGTGTGTGTGTGTCTCTCTCTCTCTCTTTCCCTCTCTCTCTCTCTCTCTCTCTCTCTCTCCCTCTTTCTCTCTCTCTCTCCTCTCTGTACCTCTCCCCCAAGCCTGGGGTGAAATCTATCCTGGGACGCCGGGAAGCCAAACCACACCAGTCCCATGGTGCTGCACGGCACGAGATTGGGGCTGCACAGCTGTGTTTTTTTTTGTGTGTGTGTTTTGTGTGTGTGTATTTGTGTGTGTGTGTGTGTGTGTGTGTGTGTGTGTGTGTGTGTGTGTGTTTTGGGTGTGTGTATTTGTGTGTGTGTGTGTGTGTGAGAGTGTATTTGTGTGTGTGTGTGTGTTTTGTGTGTGTTTTGTGTGTGTATTTGTGTATTTGTGTGTTTTAGGTGTGTGTATTTGTGTGTGTGTAAGTGTGTATTTATGTGTGTTTGTGTTTATGTTTTTGTTTGGGGGAAACGTTAATTTCCAGGTCAGGTTTCTCAAGTTTTTAAGGTTCAGCTCCTGAGGTCTGAGATGCACAAATACACAAATAGCAAGTGTGACATGAGAGAGGAGAGGCACAGGGACGGGAAAAAACGAGAGAGAGAAAATGAGAGAGAGAGAAAAACAGACTCTCTGAATCTTTCTTTTCTTTTCTTCTCGGTCTCTCTATCTCGCTTCCTTGCGCTCTCACTATTTTTTTTTTAAATCCCTTCCTGTCCGCCTCTGAAAAAACATGCACTGTCACTTCCTGTATCTCAGAGGAGGGGGAGGGGACAGTGCGCTCTGTGTTTATAAGCATGATGTGTGTCCTTGATTTGTGTGTGTTTGTGTTTTTTACTGTGTGTGTGTGTGTGTGTGCGTGCGTGCGTGCGTGCGTGTGGTGTGTGTATGTGTGTGCGTGTTTGTGTGTGTGTGTGTGTGTGTGTGTGTGTGTGTGTGTGTGTGTGTGTGTGTGTGTGCGTGCGTGTGGTGTGTGTATGTGTGTGTGCGTGTGCGTGTTTGTGTGTAGTGGGAGTACTGAAGGACCTTCTGCCACCTCCCTTTTCCAGGCATAGGCACTTGTGCTCACACACACACTTACACGTGCCGCACACACACACACACATACACAAACTCACAAACACACACGCATTCATTGTCTCCCTCACACACACACATGCATACACACACACTCACACACACACATGCATTTACTCTCTTCCTCACACACACACATGCATACACACACACTCACACTTCCAGTCACACTCATACGCATTACTTTTAAGTCCGGATGTTAATCAGTTTATGTTTAATCTTGGAGTCGGCTGCCTCAATGAGCTTTGCTCCCTCAGATTTTGGGCTTATTTGTGTACATGTCTTACTTTGTTTTGTCGTTCCCTCTCTCTCGCTCTCGTCCCTCATCCCCCTCTCTCTGGCACTCGCTCAGGCAGTTGACCAGAATTTCTGTTAAAGGGGGGGAGGTGGTTTGTCTGAGTGGTTCTTGTGAACTTTATCACACTTTGTCCTTCTCTCTCTCTCTCTCTCTCTCTCTCTCTCTCTCCCTCTCGCTCTCTCTCTCTTTATCTGACTGTGACATATTTGGCTTTGTTATGGTTAGAAGTGATTGTTAAAGCTCTCCCTCTCTCCTCTCCCTCTCTCTCTGTCTCTCTCTCTCTCACACACACACACTCGCTCTCTCTCTCTACTCTCTCTACTCTCTCTCTCTCTCTCTCTCTCTCTCTCCCTCTCTCCCCCCTACAGGAGGTCAGTGCTCTAGAATGTGAGATTCAGCTGCTGAAGAATCTGCACCATGAGCGTATAGTGCAGTACTACGGCTGTCTGAGGGACCACAACGAGAAGACCCTCACCATCTTCATGGAGTACATGCCAGGGGTACGCCCTCACCCCCCACCTAACACCCCTCACCCCACACCCCACACCCAGAGCCCAGAGCCCAGAGCCCCACACCCAGGGCTCCAAATGGGCCACAAAAAACTCTGTGGTGTTAGCTTATTGTCTCTAAATCTGAATACAGTGATCCTCCCCCGGTGGTATCGCGGTTCACCTTTCACGGTCCCACTATATACCAGATTTTTTGCATTTACATATGCATACTATGTCACTATGTATGCTAAAGAAAAGTTTGTCAGAACAATATTTTAATTTATTATATCAATACTGCAACATATAAAAAATGCAGTAATAATTTAATAATACATACAGTAAATGTAGTAACACCGCATGTGGGAGGGGTATCTTGAGGCTTAAACTACAAAATAAAATGTTTTCTGAATGGTCTCGCTATATTGCGGATAGTCACCTATTGTGGGGAAGATTCTGGAAGGTAACTACCACAGTAGACGGGGGATCACTGTACTTCCACTAGTGTGTATGTGTTCAGCAGCAACCAGCACAGATGAATACATCCCGTAAGTTTGGATGTGCCCCAGCAACATTCAGCAACATTAAGCAACATTTAACACGGATAAATAGCCCTGCAGTTTTACAGCCAATTTCATCATTCTGTTTGTCTAAGAGGCCAACAGATGTGGCCCTCACGCAGGCATTACCTAAGGGACGCTGGGAAACTCCAGTCTCGAGTCGACACTTTCATCTGAAACAGTTTGCTAAATTCTGGCCATCTCATCTGGTCTGGAGAGGGATCGGGGTCTGGGTTCAGAGTGTTTAATTACATTGTTATTGCAGCAATTGTGCGAGTGCAATGCTGTTGTTCTCAGTGCAGTTATAGGTAGGACCAGGATATAGAGTGAACGCTGTGTTTTCTGACAAAAGTCTGACAAAGTCTGACAAAAGGGCCGAAACAAGTTACAGTTAAAGTAGTTGCTTGGGAAATGGGCAGTGTGCTGGAGTTTATTCTATATTATGAGCCTTACTGCCCTGCAATGGCAAAAGACATTAACTCACCAACTGACTGAAAGTGAAACTGAAAAAATTACTTAAAAAATCTTCCGCTTGCATGTGTCAGCGTTACGTCAAAGACAACATCTTATTTTTCCTAAAAAAAACAACAACAACAAAATTAACTCAAGATATTTGGGCGCATGGTACAACTGATGGCCGCAACTGTGGCCCCGACTGTGTGTGTGGCCCACAATGCACTAGGGTGGGCCTGAGACTGCACTTGGGAAGGCGTATGCTACAGTGCTCAACCTAGACAATTAGCTGTGTCACCTTTGGGGTGAAAGGGGAGCTGGAGACTGTCACCTCTACTGCTAGCAAGTGTTCTTGTGCAATGTGAAAATTCTGTGTCTTAATAACCTGAAGACTGGGAACTTTGAAATGTGGCGTGTCTTACTTTAAAGCATTACAGTATCATTAGCCTCATAGCATAATTGCCCAAGTCATATTTCAATGTTTTTAGGCGGTTATGCAGGAAGATGCAGCAGAGGTAGGAGAGTAAAGTTAGGTAGATATCTCAATTTGGCCAAAAAATGACTTAGGCAATTATGCTAACGGCTAACGGTATGTTTGTAACGGTATGTTATTGCACCAACTGCAGAAGTGTAATATCGCTGTTGCAGAGCCAGAACAGTGTTGTGCTAACGGTGCTCTTTCTCTCTCTCTCTCTCTCTCTCTCCACCCCTCCCTCCCAGGGCTCGGTGAAGGACCAGCTGAAGGCGTACGGGGCGCTGACGGAGAACGTGACCCGCAAGTACACACGGCAGATCCTGGAGGGCATGTCCTACCTCCACAGCAACATGATCGTCCACAGGGACATTAAAGGTGAGAGGGGTCCTGGACCTTGAGTGTGTGAGTGTGTGTGTGTATATGTGTGTGTGTGTGTGTGTGTGTGTGTGTGTGTGTGTGTGTGTGTGTGTGTGTGTGTGTGTGTGTGAACAGTGACTGACGCAAACTAACACACAGTACGGAGAGTCCAAGGAGTACAAGGAGGACTCGAATACACCCTCACATCACACAGTGATGTCACACGTCCAGCTTTGGATGAAGTGGTTTTTAAATCTCAGGTTTCATGGATTTCAGTTTCAAGACATGAAGCGGGAGTCACTATAGTCTGGACACGTAGGAAATATCGCTAGTTGTAACTTATCGTTTGTCTCACACATATATGAATTTGTCAAAACAACAACCTTCTCAGTGGGTGTGAAGAATTGTCATACCAAAAGATAGCAGATTTTTTTAATGCACGTCATCCTGAAGACAAAATTTTATGTGTAAAATGTGTATTTTTAATATGTGCAGCGTATTGTGTCTGACCCAGCATGGCCATGGCCCAGATAATAGCTGCTTGATTACATAACACCCTGCTGGAGTGTTATCTGAGGGACACCCTGTAGCAAGCAAAATATGGCCTAAATAAAACAAAACCCAAACCAAAAAAAAAGACACAACGTTTCATCAGATGGTTTGTTAATATAGTCTCAGCTTGTATAGACAGTCTCTAGAACCATCTGCAGGACCATCCAAATAAAGTGTGACCCTGCTATCACCTGTTCAGACTGTGTCCCTTCTTGACACCCATCAACGCCAATTTGGCTTTTCCAAATTTATTATTTTTTTCTAAAATCAATTTGTTTGTGTATTGTGTATTTGACTTGACTTGAGGGACACCCTGTAGTTAGCAAAATATTGCCAACAATCTACAGGAATACCCAAATAAAGTGTGCCCCTGCTATCACCTGCTCAGCCTGTTCCCCTCCTTGACCCCAATCAACCCCTGTGCCCTTCCTCAGGTGCACATTAAATATAAATTTGTCAAAACAACAACCATCTCAGTCGGCGTGAAGAAAGGTCATACCGCAAGATAGCAGATGTTTTTAATGCACGTCATACTTTGGACGTCATCCTGGAGAAACCCCAATTTGACTTTTTCAAATGTATTTATTTTTATCTAAAATGTGCATTTTTCATATGTGCCCAGGCTAACCATCTACAGGACCATCCAAATAAAGTGTGACTGTGCTATCACCTGCTCAGCCTGTGTCCCTCTTTCACACCCATCAACACCTGTGCCCCTGTGCCCCTTCCTCAGGTGCCAACATCCTGCGCGACTCGGCGGGGAATGTGAAGCTGGGCGACTTCGGGGCGAGCAAGCGCCTGCAGACCATCTGCATGTCCAGCACGGGGATCCGCTCGGTCACGGGCACGCCCTACTGGATGAGCCCCGAGGTCATCAGCGGCGAGGGCTACGGACGCAAGGCAGACGTCTGGTGAGTCCTCACACAACCAGTGGCGGTTCTATAGTGTTTTACGCCCCGGGCGAGACCACCTCTCAGCACCACCAACCCCCCCCCCGGGCGGCTTCCCGGTTCGCTCGTGCCTAAAACCGCTACTGCACACAACCCCCCCCCCACCCTCCTGCGCCCTCCCTTAGATACCATCTAAAATCCAAAAAAAAGGGAATCTGATGAAGGTCATAGGCCGATATGTCGTTTGTGTTGAATACAATTATTACATAGAGCTAGAGTGAGTGTGCAGCTGTTTTCAAACTCACTCCAGTAGCCAGCTCCTCATAAGTATTCTGTGGTGTGCGTTACTTGTCCTTTCTTCAGTAAGTGCGCATGTCACAAACACAGCGTATTGTGTCTGACCCAACATGGCCATGGCCCAGATAAAAGCGGCTTGATTACATAACACCCCTGCTGGAGTGTTATCTGTCAACGTTACTGTTACTGCGAGACACAGAGTTTAGGTTTTTGAAACAATAAAATAGCAATAAATGTGTACCGCTATTGTTATGGTTACAGCAGTGGTGTTGAAAAGACGTGTTATCAAGGCCCAGTCAAAATGATCATTTTGGAACAGTTTTTTTGTTTCAGCTCCAGATAGAAAGGTAGAAAGACTTGAAAAACTGGAGCGGCTGAAAGCTCTAATCTTAACCCCGCTACACCGTTCGCCTTCAGCTGAGCTGCTGACATGGCAAGAGGCTCCAATGGCCATTAGAGTGTCAGAGACGCTAAGCTATTAAAAACGGCCCGAACGTTTAGAACACTGTGGAAGGAATATTGGCGTCGGTTAACTCGACCAACGGATCTATAATCGAAGTGGGCACAGCCGCCTCTCTGTTCTGCCATTGGCCGCCTGCCCTGGCGAGGCGAGCTGAAATGTGCTCTCCATCACTTTGTCCAGCTCTTGAAGTTCGGCGTGAGCGGGCAGTGCTGTGCTGTTCCATGCCTCATCTTGTCCATCTGTCCACGGAGAGCTGCTGTGGGAACACTAGTGCGGTAGTTTGATGGTGGGAACGGCAGTGAAGGGTAAAAAGCAACATTCCTTGAGGAAAGTGAGTGCTATTTTAGAGCTGGCATCGCCGAAAGGAAAGACATTTTTCGAAACGGAACACGTCTATTTTTAGATCGGGAAAAAAAGAAATCTTGAAAGGGAACGGGAGTTATTTTTAACACGTGCAAACAACAACAAAAAAAGAGCTAAAAGCATAGGCAGGCTCAAAACACGCAAAGTCTTTTGAAGGAGAGTGCCACCCAGGGTTACCCCTGTGCCGTCTGATTGGACGGTTTTATTAGGTGAGAAATGTGATTGGCTGAGGGCCAGGCCAGCCTGCACTGGTTGGGCGGAATGTTCCGAATTCTGAGAAGCCCAGGGGGCCAAGTCAGGAACATAGGCTTGGGATAGTGACAAATGAAGGCTGTCCTCTTCCCTCTGTTCACACACACGCACACACACACGCACACACACACACACACACACACACACACACACACACACACACACACACACACACTCATAGTGCCCTATCAGTGGTCTTTGCTGGCACTGCCCCTTGGAGCCAGCAATAACAAGGTTTAATTGTCAACAGTATTTGCCGGGAAAAAGTT
Organism: Setipinna tenuifilis; assembly: GCA_030347295.1. Taxonomy (NCBI): domain Eukaryota; kingdom Metazoa; phylum Chordata; class Actinopteri; order Clupeiformes; family Engraulidae; genus Setipinna; species Setipinna tenuifilis. Next base: position 8,539,909 of record CM059266.1, read on the forward strand.
TCCACCAAAACATTCCTGCAAGCTTGGAAATAAAAGGCCAGAGAATGGTACTATTTGACATTTTAGTGGTGTGTGTGTGTGTGTGAGTGTGTGTGCATGTGTGAGTGTGAGTGTTTGAGTGTGTGAGTGTGTTGTGAATGAATATCGTGACTTCAATCAAGTGTTCATTGGTCTTAAGTGCCACATGTAAAAGAAAGTTTATCCCTGTGGGTGTGTGTGTGCGTGTGTGTGTATATGTGTGTGTGTGTGTGTGTGTGTGTGTGTATTGTGTGTATAACAGGAGCTTGGGCTGCACTGTGGTGGAGATGTTGACTGAAAAGCCCCCCTGGGCGGAATTCGAGGCCATGGCGGCCATCTTTAAGATCGCCACGCAGCCCACCAACCCCCTGCTGCCGGGCCACATATCGGAGCACACGCGCGACTTCGTGCGCCGCATCTTCGTCGAGGCCAAGCACCGGCCCAGCGCAGAGGAGCTCCTCCGCCACCCCTTCTCTCAGATCCAATGCTGAGGGCCACACACCTCCAGCTCTTCCCCCACTCCACCCCACACCTCACCCAGGGCTCTCCTCTACCCGTTGCCCAGGCTTCTTAGGCCTGCCTTCCAATGGACCACAAGCCTGGTTGATGTTATGGTTATGTTTTACATTGACTGTCATTGTCAGAAAGGTGCTGCTTCAGGACAGCCAAACCCACAGCACTACCCACCCACTGCTCACCCATGAGCACCCACAACACACCCACAGCAATACAGGCCACCTGATCTACCTGTTTCCTACCTGTTCTGCCTGAAGAGCACCTGACATCAGGTGGAGGAGGACGAACTAGCCAGTGGTGTTGCGTGTTTGGGGAGCTTTCTTTTGCAGCTCTAAGGTTATCAAAGGAGTTATTGACTGACACACACACACACACACACACACACACACACACACACACACACACACATACACACACACACACACACACACACACACACACACACACACACACACACACACACAGATGTTGTGAGGAACACATTTCGTTTTCCATGCTCAATCCCAGCTGTGCGCATACATGCAGGCATTGCATTCCCTGCATGAATTGCTGCAAAGGGCTGTCTGTTACAGAAATGAACGGGTACAAAATGTTAAAGCCTCTTTTCTCTCAGCTTGTGCCAAAAAGTTGTCCTATGCAAAAAAGATCCACATCTTCCGTAGTCAAGAGCGTCATAAGATATCAGTGCTTACTTTTACCGGCTGTTTCTTTATTCCGTCCAACAGGTTTAAATTATTGAAATGTCTTTATGACTTTTTGTTCAGTTTTTTTTGTTTGTTTGTTTATTTTTTTTACAGTGTTTCTTTTTTTTGTACTATTGTTTGTGTACATTTGAATGTCATTAGCCAAACAGATGAGCATTTTTGTTTTTTAAGTCCAGCTAGTTTTGATAAGCTTTAGTTTTAGTTTTGACCTCCGTATGACCCCTGCTGTTGCTGCTTGCCTCAGCACGTTCCTTCACCCCCCAGCGGTGGAATGCTATTGAGACACCAATTACCCACAACAGAGATGGATGCTGTGGCTTGCCCGGAGGCACGGCAGTTGCCATGGTTACTCGCGTAACATACAGTATGTGTGGAAGTTTCTCTCCATGTCTCCCTTTACCAGTGTTTCTAGCTAACAGTGTTGCTGCGTTGGAGTACCTTTTAGCTTTACAGGGAGAGTTGCTGGAGCAGCTTCTAAATCTGCGTTGGTGCCTTATGCTTTATTGTAGTTATATGCCTTGGTGCTTGCATGTTGACATTAGGCATCCAGTCCACTAGGTGTGGACTGCTCTCTCTCTCTCTCTCTCTCTCTCTCTCTCTCTCTCTCTCTCTCTCTCTCTCTCTATCCCTCTCTCTCGCTCTCTCTCGCTCTCTCTCATTGATGCGAGGTTAAACCAAAGACAACCAACATCTGCAGTGTCATGGGGTGCTTGTCACGAGAATACATTTCAGTTTCAGTTCAGCCAGAGACATTGTTGAAGCTTGTGATGTGAACAGCTGTCCATCATGTGAGGTAGTTGTTGATAGTTGGTAGTTGTTTTTTGAGACGATTGACACAACATACCCTTGCCACAAACCCCCATGGCACATAAAGCTTAGTGTTATAAAGACTTTTTGGTCATTTCTGTTATCCCAGCCAGATAAGTTGACAGCAGCAAGAGATTGAAAGTGGTGTAGCAGTGTTACTGTGTCAGTTCTAAACAGTGTTCAGCCATTTTGAGAGGTGTGTTCATATATCCTCTGTTGTGCGCTCTGTGGGGCCTAACTGGTGAGGTTCTCTTGGGGACAAGGCAGAAGAAATCGACACCTCTTGTGTTTAAAGCATGGTGACAGACCATAAATCAGTGTAGACTTAAGCATAGATTAAACTAAACCAGCTCAGCTACAAACGGCAGCAGGGGATCTCACGGGAGCAGGAATTCTAGATCTGTAACTAGAAATTCTAGTTCTAGAATCACAGGCAGCAGCAGAAGTGTTCTAGAATCACAGGCAACAGCAGAAGTGTTCTTCTAGAACCACAAGGAAACAGAGTTGACATCAACTCCTTCTCTGTCAGCTGTGTGCAGGCAGTGATGTTGCAGTATGTTGCAATATCTTAGTTTTTTATGTTTTGTTTTGTTTTGTTTTTATACATGTATTGCCACTGCATGTTACAGCCAGAAGTGCCTTAAGTTTTTGTGTTCAAATGTAGATAATTTGCCACAGGTGTGCCTATGTCACCGCCCAAAGTCAGTGACCCCTCTTAAACACTCCCTGAGAGTCAGTGGCAATGCATTTAACTTCATTCAGCATTTTTAAAAAACCATTTGGATCATAGCACTTTTGAAAATGAATGTTTCATTGCTGTTTCTTTGCCAATCGTGTTCTACTCTTTGGGTTTATTATGCTTTAATGTGAAAATCTTTTTTTTATTTATAGCTCATGTTTGGCCAAATGTTTGTGTTTTTTCCTTCTTTTCGTGTCATACAAAAAAAACACAAGCATAAATATATTTTTATATATTTTATAAGATATTGAGTCTAGACCAATCAAAAGTAAGCTTACGTTAGAAGCATCTGAAATTTCTACTGTTTTGTAAAAAAAAAAGGACCTAAAAAAGTAGTGACAGATACTAAAAGCAACTGGTTTTGCAGAGAAGAAAACACAATTTTTGTGTGTGTCTATTTGTATAAAGGACAGGGTGAATGGCTTCCTGTTAACGGTCAACCCTGTACCAGGCCTGGGCTTTGGTTTGATGGCAATTAACCAGTGGGTGCCCGTCAGATAGGTAGAGAGTCCCAAGTCACGTGTGAGAGTTGTGTGTTTGTTTAATGTGCTGTGTAGTTCTCAGTGTGTGAAAGCATTGAGTGTGTATGATACAAAGGGTCAGATGAGAGAATGTGTGCTTTCGTACGGATGTGGTGAGGGCGGGAGTGAACGCAAGTGAGAAGTGAGCGGGTGTGGAGTGGAGACCCTTTAGGTAACTGTGGGAGACGTGAGAGATACGGCAAAAGAACAGGGACACGTTTCGCCGAGCCGAACTACCTGGTACAGCACGTTGGCCACCAGAGGTCGCTATTTCACCCTGCTCCGTGACGACTTTGTTTAGCTCAGGGTTCTGAGGGTCCTGCCGCAGCAGTCTGACCACCACAGCACCACCTAGTGCCTCTTTGTATGTTAGCAGTTCAACTGTCTCACTTGATTTTTTTTTCCTTCCTTGCAGTTTTCATACGTTTTTCTATGGAAGATTGGTCTCAAAAAGTAAGGAATTCTTTTCTTGGGATGTTTGGGATGTTTTTGCTCCAGACAAATAAGATATGAAAAGGCTGCTAGACTGAGTGACTCTTGGCAGCTAGAAATCAGTATTCGCAAAAGGTTTGCAAGAACCTTTGGTATAAAGAAAGGTAAAACTTGTTTTTTTTTTTTTTTAAAAAGAGAACCCTGAGGTAAGCAGAAGATTTCCATCTGATGAATTTCTATATAAATACATGAATGAATATGTATCAAGAC
>CM059266.1:8548915-8553915 GCA_030347295.1 Setipinna tenuifilis
TACTGTCTAGCCGGGGCCTTTTGAGTTCCCACCGTAGTTGGAGTTGAATGGGTGGAACCGGGAACCGGTGATGTAAGTTTTACTACTGTTGTGCTGACAAAGGAGGCCCTCATTGATGTCATGATACCCAGGGCATGGTCCTGTCAGCTGGGCTGGGCCCTGCCAGTGTGGCAGGGTAGAGAGGGCATTTAGATAAAGAATAACGTCCGTCTTAACAACCGTAACACCCTAACATCCTAACCCGCACCTACTAGGCACTTTTTCACCTGTTGTCCTGGCGCTTCTGTGAATTTAAGACTGCAGCGCTGAGTCCTTTAGCACTTACTGCTGGATCCCTTAGCATACTGTAAGCTACTGTAAGTAGCTAGTTTTCTCCTGATAGTTTGTTTGGATAAAAGCATTGGTGAAATGCAGTGTAATTCAAAGTAATATGCAATGTGCTGGACAAGGAAAGTAAATTTTGGACGGTGAAGTTTTTTTGCTAAGATGCTAAGGTTAATTATGACGATCCTATCTACGCCAATTACCTGTGAAGGTAAGGTATGGTAGCCAATCTATGATGACACTGCCAGGCCACTAAGTCCAGTGAAATACTGTATGTGATATGGTCAGAACGTGTAACATACAACTGTTAATGCATGTAAAGACCTCAGTCACAATTGAATAAAACTCTTCAACACACACTTTCCTCAATATATATCGTGTCAGTGAGATTAATTACCTCACCTAAATCTGACTTTCTGCTGTTACTTGTAAAAATACGGTGTGCTCACTAGTCAGGAGATTTATTTTTTAAAGTTACATGAAGAAAGCTCCTAAAATACCTCTCTCTGAAAATATGTAATCTGACAAAATTTGGATCACAAGTGTATATTTGACAGAAATACATGAGATCTTCTGTATAACAACAAATCCTGACGTTTTTCTGTATTACAATGTTGCTCCTCCCTGATGTCCTTCAACATAGTCATCAAATTCAGTTTGTGGCAGTGAGTGACATGTCACTCTTCTCTGTTTCTCTTTCAACGTGGTGACGCAACAGCAGCTGTTGTTGTTATAACAGACAGTGTCCATCATGGGCCTGTGTGTGTGATTCTATAGTCTTCAGGGTCACCTTAGGCTTCATTCAACAGCCCCACAACTGGCCAGGACCCAGCGTCCATTGTCAGGCCTCCAAAGTCAGCTAAAGTTCACCCATAAATCCTCTGGATTGATTGTCCCCCCTGAGGTATCCATGGTGACAGGGAGGCAATTGATTTGAAACGGGTCTCCGTCTCCGGCTGGTTTCTCCCATCTGGACTGGGCTCACTGCTACCTGGTACAAGACACTGTGGGCCACTGTGGGGGGGACAATGTGTGGGGACTTGTGTAACAAGCTTACAAGTTTATTGCTGTGAAAAAGCAACGTGTTTTAGGGGAGGTTCAATATTTCCACTGCAGGCAAATATCAGTCATATACTGTATGCCAATGGCTTTGTCGTTATGTGGTGCAGAAAATAGTTCTGTCAAAAGTCCTCACTAGAAAAACACTTACCAAGTTTGTTTGGGTGTCCTCTGCAGTCTTGTGTACTGCACCTCACTCTTATTTAATGAAATATAAAAGCTCAATCTACACAGTTTGTAAGCAATATTGTTATTAATATTCACCTTGTGTGTGTGTGTGTGTGATCAATGTTGTGGTCCAGACAGCAAAAAATGGCCACCTTAAAGTCATACAGCCATATTTTTTTCCTTCTTTTCACAAATTACATAATCGTGCCAGTGTTCCATGACATCATTAAAGTCCTGCTGAGACAGAGGGAGAAAAAAACAGTCTGACCAGAGAGATGGGCAGAGAAGGAGAGAGAGACAGCGAGAGAGAGAGACAGAGAGAGAGAGAGAGAGAGAGAGCGAGAGGGAGAGAGAGAGAGAGATAGAGAGATGGAGAGAGACAGAGAGAGAGAGAGAGGCAGAGACAGAGAGAGAGAGAGAGAGATGGGCAGAGAAGGAGGAGAGAGACAGAGAGAGAGAGAGAGAGAGAGAGAGAGAGAGAGGGGGGCAGAGACAGAGAGAGAGAGAGAGATGGGCAGAGAAGGAGGACAGAGACAGAGAGAGAGAGAGAGAGAGAGAGAGAGGGGCAGAGACAGAGAGAGAAAGAGAGAGAGAAAGATAGAGACAGCGAGAGAGAGAGAGAGAGAGACAGAGACAGAGGGAGAGGAGGAAAAGGGGGGAGAAGGGAGAGGAGGGATAGGGTGAGGATGAGAATCTATGAGAAAGGGAGGAGAGGGGAAGAGAGGAGGAGGACAGAGTGACACTGGAGAGAGAGGTGAGGCAGCAGACAAGTACGATGTCATTTAGATTAGCTACTAACCATCCGCCTTGTAGTTTGAGCTCAAGTTGTCATGTCATTGGTGACTTCATCTCTCTCTCTCTCTCTCTTTCTCTTTCTCTCTCTCTCTCTCTTTCTCTTTCTCTTTTTCTCTGTCTAACCCCCCCCCCCCTCTCTCCTTTCTACCATGACGCATCATCATATCTTTTCTGTGGTTCACATTTCTTAATTTCTCGATTCCTGTCCCCTTTTTCCTATTGTGTTTCTCTCCGGGTGTCTGTCTGTATGTCTGTGTCACTCTGTTTGTTGTGAGTGTGTCTGGTAAGGGGAGATAAACACTTGCTTTTCTTTGCTGTGTAGTTTTTTCCCAGTGAACCAGTGGCTCAGTCCATCAGACAAAACCCCAAGTTATGCAGCCGGGGTGCGCAGGGGAGGGGTCAGAGCTCAGAGCGCTGTTTGTAGCTGAGTGGACAAGCACAAAAAATTCTGTGGCCCCCAGCTTTTGAGTGTCACACATCCCCATAGCCCCCCCCCCCCCCCTTTTCCCGAAAAACAGCCCCCCCCAACCAACCCCCCAAACCACCCTTTTCTGCCCCCATTTATCCACCCCTTCACTGCTCCCCTCATGTGTACCCCTCCCTCAGCCCTCTCTCTCTCTCTCTCTCTCGCCTTCTCTCTGTCTCTCCATCATTCCGCATCTATAAAAGCCTGCCCTTTGCCTGGTCCCAGCCCCACTCCCTCTCCTCTCTCTCTCTCTGTCTGAGTCACCATGGAGAACCAGCGTGTCCTGTCCTCCTACCGCAAGCGCTTCGGCCTGCACGCCAGCTCCTCGCCCCGCCTGTCCGGCGGCGGCCGCCTCTCGCTCCACAGCAGCACCCGCCACCTGTCCCTGTCCAGCCCGATGACCCTCACCACCTCCCGCCTCTCCCTGGGCAGCGCCCCCGCCAGCGGAGAGCGCCTGGACTTCTCCACCGACTCCCTGCTCAAGGCCCAGTTCCGGGAGACGCGCACCAACGAGAAGGTGGAGATGATGGGCCTGAACGACCGCTTCGCCAGCTACATCGAGAAGGTGCGCTTCCTGGAGCAGCAGAACAAGGTGCTGGTGGCCGAGCTGAACCAGCTGCGGGGCAAGGAGCCCAGCCGCCTGGGGGACATCTACCAGGAGGAGCTCAGGGAGCTGCGCAGGCAGGTGGACGGCCTGGGCGCCGGCAAGGCCCGCCTGGAGATAGAGAGGGACAACCTGGCCGCGGACCTGGCCACCCTCAAGCAGAGGTAAGGGGGTAAGCGGCGAGCAGGGGGCAGGGAGCATTGGAGCAGGGGAGCAGGGGAGCAGGGCGCAGGGCGCAGGGGAGCATTGGAGCAGGGGAGCAGGGGAGCAGGGCGCAGGGCGCAGGGCGCAGGGGAGCATTGGAGCAGGGGAGCAGGGCGCAGGGCGCAGGGGAGCATTGGAGCAGGGGAGCAGGAGATAAGGGTAAGGGGTAGCAAGGAGGCAGGAGGTAGAAGAGGTGGTTAGTGCAAGCTTGTTGTTTTTGTCCCTCTTGCAGCATTGAATCTGTTTTACTTATTTATCTTGGTTTCAAGTTAATATCTAGTTTTCATGCTTGTCTGTGTTTACCAAAAAAATAAAGTCTAGAAACAGTACAAAGCGGTAGAGATGGAGAGAAAACATCCACAGGAAATCTAAATGATGTTGTCAAGCGATGACAGTGGAACTTGGACTGGATGTTGCATTTCAGGGGGAAGTGAGGTTTCATTCATTCAATCAGTTCAGTGTAGCGTGTGCAGCTTTTTGGCAGCTGTGGATGGAAATTTCATAGAAGGCAATCAGGGGAGGTAAAATAAAATGATTACATGGGAAATGGGTCTGGAGGAAATGCAAAATAGGAGCAGCTATCGTTGGATGAATCTGCTTCTGAAATCTCATTCAGTGAGGGAGATCAGCTATAGGATCATATGGCCACATGTGGTAAAAATGTTCCTACTTTTGAATGGTAATGTTACATGGTAAATAATAAACAAATCAAATTAATGAACTTGCCATATCCATTTATCTGTCTGATGGCATCTCTCTGGAGAGAGAGGAAGAGAGTGAAACAGAGAGAGAAAGAGGGAAAGAGAGAGACAATCATTAGTGCTGGAATTTTTGCCTCTCAGTGAAAGAACAGCATGTTCCACGGAGGGGGTTGAGGTCCTTTCTCACTCTCGCTCTTTTCAAACTTGAGTCTTGTCTGAGCCCTGCTCCTTCTTAGCTTATGAATGACCAGGGTGTGAATGTGAATGCGTGTGTGTGTGTGTGTGTGTGTGTGTGTGTGTGTGTGTGTGTGTGTGTGTGTGTGTGTGTGTGTGTGTGTGTTGGGTGGGTAAGTAGGGGGTCGGAGGGAATCAGACACACAATAAAGCCCCTCCACAGAGACAGACGTGCGATAGGGACGGCAGATGTCCCGTTGTCCACCATGGTGAAGTCATCCCCCCTTCAGTCCAGCTGTCTCTGAGGAAAACTATAGCGGAGGGTCATGAAGCAGGACCCCCCGTCAAGTCTATATCCCCGTCCCACACTGTGAATACTTTTAGTCGATAATTATTAATATTTGATGCTTGTATGTAGCGATCTATTATCTTGCTTGTATGTAGCGATCTATGTCTGCATACATTTCTCATCCAATGTAAATGTCACCATCAGACAGACTCTCAG
>CM059266.1:8568915-8606415 GCA_030347295.1 Setipinna tenuifilis
ACTTAATATCGAGTTGATGGTCGTTACACGGAGATGCTGTGCCTGGTGTACTTCTGACAAGCTTTTGCTACGCGACATCAGTTTTCTCCCTCCCTGCATTTAGGCGCAGCATTAAGATCGCCCTGGCAACGAATCCTTTGCTGTAGCTCTGACATGTAGCTCTCGCGCCTCTGTCAACAAATGCTGCTCCAATTAGCCGTTCGCTCCATGTCGTTCGTTTCAGTTATATATTCATGGTCGCTTGTATGTAAAGTCAAAAGGAAGAGCTGAACGTGTTTGTCGCTGTTGGCAAGGAGTTCACGTTGAGAAAGTCACCACTCTCGGCGACAAAATGCCTGTAAGAAGAGGTCATGTTGGTCTCCAGAACACCTACCTGGACACTATTATCCGCAAGTTTGACGGCCAAAGTAAGTTTATCCCTCTTTATTACTCGTTTGAAATGTGTAAGGAACCTGTTTGGCTTTTGTGACAGTCGGTATATTTTTATGGACACAACTAGTAATAACGACACTATTAATGATTAAATGTAAGCTTAATATACATGTAATTTTGCTTTACAGCGTGGGAAAATGTATGTGATCAAAATTATTCTTAACCAGAGGTCATCTCGTGCGTCTCCATTCCAGGCTTCTCTCCCTTTGTTTCTCTCGTGCTGCCTTAAAACTGAAGTTCCCTCTTTTTTAGACATGGCTACTGCTGCTCTAAATATCAGCATACAATAAAAAACAAATATCTTTAAAAATAAAGAGACTATTTACAGTCTATCATTACATGCCATTTGTGACATCAACACGCACCGGTCCACGTGGTGCTGGTGGTGTCAAGGCCTTGACACGAGAGTAGGAGTGGTGGATTGTATTTACCTTAGCGACTAATTCCACGTCAGGTCAGGACCTGGATGAAATGCTCTCGTTTCGTATTGATGATGCTTTTGTGTTTTGGTCAATCCAGTTACAAATGCAAAGGACTGAACAAGACGTACAGTGAATAGACAAAATATTCAGTTTTCTCACTTTTTTATGCGTTCTACTTCATTCAGGTGGTTATACTTATTCTCCCTTCGCTCCTTAATCACACAGCCCCCAGCGCACTTGTAATACTAAACTGTAGATCCGCCTCTTTGCATATTTTGATGTACATACGCCAAACAAAGAGCTTTTAGAGGCGCTATACGGCATACACCTAGGCTATAGCTCTGGTGTGCACATGTCTAGATTCAGTTGGTGGATTTCTCGGAACAATTTGCATAGACATTACCTCACCGTGGTTTGCCACAGCGTGCGTGGTTTGTGTCTGAAAGAGCGTGACAAACTCTGACAATGTGAAAGGAAAAGTCTATATTACCTATTTCCAAATACGCTGTACTGTGTAATTTATAATTTATGACAAATTGATCTTGTTTGATACAAATCCTTGTGAAGAAAATATTGTTGTCAGGCTTTGATGATTCTAGAGATATCATCACTTTTTTTTAAATGAAGAACAAAATACATCTCCCCTGATGAAGTATGAATGAAATAGATAGGATCTGCATTATTTTCTCACCCAACCATTCCCTGACTTCATTCATGAGGATAAAGTTTGCATAGATCCAAATGAAGTATGCATTTTGCCATGTTATTTCTTACAAAACCGAACCTATTATTCTAAACTCAGTGGATATCGTATTCACTGTTTTGCATGAAAGTGTTTCTTAATGAAGGTCAATAGCTGATGATTTTTGCATTTGCAAAATCTTCAAAAGAACAAAGGGTGCAATCACTGATGTACACAGGGTGGGCAGCCAAAGCTGATTGTCATTTGTGAAATGCACCAGGATGACTTAAAAAAAAAAGCCCTTATCATCCTAATATTAATTCAAACCTTCACCACAGCATTATATCATCGGGGCATTTCATTAGTCTTCTGAAACGCAGGGCAATAAAAGTGTGGCAGTCATGAAAAGCTCCATATGCCGCATTACCCAAGCCCACTTTACGTCTCTCCGGTATTGCAGAAGCTCTTCAGATTAAAAACCGAACCACCGCTGCGTACATGATAGCCAGCATTGGAGGACGCAGGGACTTTCCCGGCGCTCAAGCTCTTGCTCTTGAGGCCTGGCTGAGTATCACCTACAGATAGGAGGGTTGCAGCCAGAAACGGCCAGGCCGTGGCCATGTATGGTGATGGCCGTCCACAGCTTTGTGGGCCGCGGGCCTCTGCAAGGGCACCCTACCCCCGACGTACGGACGGCCTTCGTTACTCAGACACGCTGGGCTTTCATCTCAGTGGACACAGCAGAGCCGGGGGGTGGGGGTGGGGGGGGCACACGTCACCTCTTATGCAGGCAATTCCCCATTCATTTTATTCATTCAGTATCAGTGCATCTACCATCCTATCTCTCATTCCCTCCCTCTCTCTCTCTCTGTTTCTCCTTCCCCCTCTCTCTCTCTCTCCCCTTCTCTCTCTTTTTCTCTCTTTGAGGACAGGCCACCTATTGTAGACCACAGGGGTAGGGTTAAAAATATCTCCTTCCAATTTGGTATCTGCTCCAGATTAGATTTTTTTTTTTTTAAAAGAGCATGTCTGATTGCCAGGACGGTCACTTGTTAGTGGCAGGCTTTCCCCCATGTTGCCTGAAATATCAAACAGCCTGGGAGTCATTAGAGACGACCTGAAGGTACGGAGACATCACAGGAACTCTGTGTTATTCAGGGGTCAGAATTAAAAAAAAAAAAACCAAGTGGAACATCTGTGGAAACGGCCATCGGAAGTACTAATTATCCCTGCACACTGGTAGTACTTTTGCGGATCTTTTAATAAATACATGCAAATAAAAATAATGAACCTACTAGTGTGTCTACTACTAGTGTGTAGTGATTATTATCACCTGTGATGGTCTGACACTCTTGCGGCACATCATCAGCACCTGTGATGCTAGAAAGGTCTGTGGGAAATGGATTGTAATGCTCTCGGAGGTTGGCAGAGCCTATGATGATAGAGAAAGGGCCATTGGTAGCCCATAGTCCGATAATGCAGCCTATGTCTGGCACCTCCTTTCATCTCTCTGGGGAAATAGCTCACTCTTAGTGAGAGAGAGAGGGAGAGAGAGAGAGAGAGAGAGAGAGAGAGACAGACAGAAAGGGGAGTGTGTGTGACTGTGTGTGTGTGTGTGTGTGTGTATGTGTGTGTGTGTGTGTGTGTGTTTGTGTGTGTGTGTGTCTCATACACATGGCTGTGTATGAGAGTGTATGTTTGTAATGTGTGTATGGTCTTGTATGAGAGTGTATGTTTATGTGTGTATGTATGTCTCTGTATGTCTGCCTGTGCCCGTGCACATTGGTGCTTCTGTGGATTTTGACCGCCCTGCCCCACCGTACCATATGAGGGACTTCTGTGGATGCTTAGCAACGACCTAAAGCTGTGGGATTGCGTTCAAAGGCAAAGCTGAGACGTCTGGCACTTGGGCCTTGAAACAGGCATTCACTGCGCATCATTACCTCATCTTGCACAAAACTGGAGAGAGAGTGAGTGTAGGATAAGGAAGGGAAGGAATACTATGAGAAAAATATGAGACTTGTGTGTTGGTAAGGGAAGGCATACGTGAGTAAAAGACGCCCTACAGTACAAAGCCAAAAGGCAGTAACTACATATTTTATTAAATTGCGTTTACACTGGAAATGGACTTCATAACACCTTATTTGTATTGTGGCTAAATGTCAGGCATTCAAGTCAGTCTGGCCAACCTGCCTATTCTCCGCCGTTCCTTTGCCCAAAAACAGACACCAATGAGAAATAAACGCTACACATTCGTCATAACAATCGGTGGTCTGATTGGTTGTAGCTCTGTCCAGTAGTACACAGAGGCATTTGAAAGACGCCTGTTGATCCCACCTCTGAGAGCTTTTTTGTCTATGGGAAGTCTGCCAGACCAAGCTTTGTCTACAAGCTTTGTGCAACAGCCAGGTTATGTCACAGTAACAAACATAAAGACTGTAGATTAGGTAAAATAAACATAATATTTAAGAAGTGTTGATGTTACACATGCAAACATGCATACACATACATGCTCGCAATTAAGTGATTATTACAAGTGAGTTGTGTTAAAGGGATCATTGTCATAAGTATGTTTCCTTCCCTAACCACTTTCACTTTCCTGGTTGCATCCTATCTTCTCTTCCTCCAGGCCCCTCATTCTATGCACACTCACTAATGTGGTAAACCAGTTCAGGTGACACTAAATCATGTAAGTTGGTGCGTGACTTGACAACCTTTACCTTCAAACAACAACTATGACTCATGGTTTGGGGACTGTCCCTGTGTAATGCAAGTGACAAATTGGAACTGTATGCTATTACAGAAACACCACATAAAGAGTGTATTTTGAGCATTACTCAGTAATTCCCATTCTACAGATTACAAAGTACAAAGTACAAAGTTAATTTATAATAAGATAACCTTGCCCTTTTGACACTCAGTCCAGTCCAGACCAGACCTTCTTCAGCTGCGTTGCAGTGGGGAACAATTAGAGGGGCGGACGGCCCAAGGTCTCGCGCGCTGGCGTTTGCCACCAGAAATAGAATGGAAATTCAGGCCTGGATAGCAGTGTGATTGGGCCCCATGTAGCTAAATCACCCATTCCCCACAGCACAGTGACAGGCAGACTGACACTAGACGCGCAGTGGCAGTGTGTGTGTGGGTGGATGTGTGTGTGAGTGTGTGTGTGTGTGTGTGTGTGTGTGTGTGTGTGTGTGTGTGTGTGTGTGTGTGTATAAATGAGTGCATGTACTTTAATGATTGTGTGCTTTTGAATGTTGGGTTGTCTGCACCTGTGTGTGTGTATGCATGCGGCGTGTGTGTTTGTGTATGTGTGTGTATGTGTGTGTGTGTGTGTGTGTGTATATGTGTGTGTACAAGGGCCACATTTGACAGCACACTCCCTGAGGGCCGAGGATTAGACCCTGTGGCTCCAGCTGACTGTGTAATTGTGAACCTGCATGAGTGATTTTCCTGATTCCAGTGTGTGGGCAGCGAGTGAGTCTAAACAGAGGCCGTCACAGAGATGGCCACCCACCGCTGGGCTGGGCTGGGCTGGGCTGGGTCACTGTCTCCCTTCAGGGACTGGCTGGACAGATCATGTGGGGTCCTACAGGCACCTCCACAGGCACCTTATATCTGTCTACTGTTTGTGTCATCCGTTTATGTCTGCTCTCTTTAATCTGCCTCTGATTGTGTCTGATAGTCAGACATGTTTATGGCATTCGGCTACCTAGGGCATGTGATAAAATAAACCACTGTGTGGACTGTGTACTGTGTGCACACCGCAGTAATGGGCAGAGAAGCAGTGCGTCTACTGATGGAAGTGAAACGCATGTTTACACAGGAGACTAATGTGCTTCCATTAAACGCAAATGGTAAATCACTGCATAAAAGCAGGATGTAAACCACTGTATGAAAGCATTTTGTGAATTACAGCATGAACACATTAGGCAAGACGCTGTATAAAAGCATTAGCTGAGCTGTTGTATAAATGCACTAGGTAAACCAGTGCAGTGGAGGTCTAGGATCTTTACAAACAAGTAATGTTACACATACGCCTCCAATGCTCTTGACAGTTTACTGATTTTTAAAAGATGTTCAAGGGACACATCTTTTTAGTTTATAGTTTTGCATCAAGTTTTGCAGTGTATTAGATAAATGGGTTTTGATTATTTTTTATCTATGTAAATGTTTGTAGTTGTGTTTATGCTTGTTCCCTGAAATTATTTTTGTTGATTTTCAGATTTACCCAAGTGGTTTTTGTTTATAATATGCTATGTTCAATGTACATCACTTTAGGCAAAAAAACATCTACTAAATGCCAACTGTAACCATATGCATTACCAATGGACTGGACCAGAAGTGCATACAGCTCATTCATTAGTAGCCTTCGCCAATCTCACCACCACCTGCCTCTCAGTCTACCTCCTGCATGAAGTGAATTGTACGAAAGCATCTACGGTATAAATGCAAAGGATGTCTGACTGTGTGTGTCACTCTGTCTGTTTCATGCCCAACTCTTGAACCATTCGTTCCCCGGAGCTCAAATTTGGTAGGTGTCTTGGTAATGGCATGAGCGAGTTTCATGTTGTTAGGACATAAAATGCCAAATATATTAGTAAAAGAACCATAGAGGCTCTGCACTTTTTAAAATCACTGTAAAAAGGCATTAGGTAAGCCAATGTATGAATGCATTATGAAACCAGTGCAGAATATCTAGCACTGAGCAAAGAAATAATGTTACACATACACCTCCACTGGACTGGATCACCAGTAACTTCAGCTCGTCTGTCAGCAGCCTCACCACCTCTCTCTCTCTCTCTCTCTTTCTCTCTGTCCCTCTCTCCCTCTCTCCTCCTTCTGCACACAGACCGCAAGTTCCTGATCGCCAATGCCCAGATGCAGAACTGCGGCATCATCTACTGTAACGAGGGCTTCTGCCAGATGTTCGGCTTCTCGCGGGCGGAGATCATGCAGCAGCCCTGCACCTGCCCCTTCCTGGTGGGCCCGGGCACCATGAAGAGCTCCCTGGGACAGCTGGCACAGGCCGTGCTGGGAACCGAGGAGCACAAGGTGGAGATCCTCTACTACTCCAAGGAAGGTAAGACACCCTGTCAGCACAGCACAGCACAGCACAGCACAGCACAGCACAGCACAGCACAGCACAGCACAGCACAGCACAGCACAGCACAGCACAGCAGCCCAGATAGGATTAGTGCTTTAGCACATGTGTAGTCACAGGGCTGCTGGGTGTGTGTGTGTATGTGTGTGTGTGTGTGTGTGTGTGTGTGAGTGTGTGTGTGTGTGTGAGTGTGTATGTGTGTGTGTGTGTGGGAGTACATGTGAGTGAGAGTGGGACAATTACTGCATCAGGAAGTTTCAGCCTGGCAGTGAATGGGCTCTGAGGAGCACAAGGTGGAGATCCTCTACTACTCCAAGGAAGGTACGGGAAGGAGATGGGAAGGATACAAGGATACAAGGATGTTTTATTATCACTTGCATAGACATGCTGGATAGATTAGGACATGCAGTGAAATTAGTGACTACAGGCCGTGCTGGGCTCCGAGGAGCACAAGGTGGAGATCCTCTACTACTCCAAAGAAGGTACGAGACGGGAAGGATACAACAATAATAATAATAATAATAATAATAATAATAATAATACATTGATTTTATATAGCGCTTTCAATGACACTCAAAGAAGCTTTAGAAAGGACAGTACAAACACACAGTGTTGGGACATACATTACATACAGTACATAAGGACAGTACAAACCCACAGTAGTGGGACATACATTACATACAGTACATAAGGACAGTACAGACACACAGTATTGGGGAAACTGAACAGAAGTAAGGGGAGACAGCAGGACAGGAAAAATACAAAGGGGAACAGCAGATTAGGACAGAGGAGGCTGGTGATATTGGTCGTACTGGAAAAGAAGTCTCAGGTGTGATAAGTGGTTTGAAAGAGGTGGGTGTTGAGGTTTTGGTTGAAGGACGGTAGTGAGTCAGACTCTCGGATGGCTAGGGGGAGGGAGGGTACAAGGATACAAGGATGTTTTATTGTCACTTGCATAGACATACTGGTTAGATAGAGTAGCACATGCAGTGAAATTAGTGATTGTTTGTCAAAAAATTGTGCATGGGGAGGGAGCAGTAAAGTGCATAGGATATAGTTTGAAGGAGGACAGGAAGAGGGAGACGGTCTAATGGGGGGCAGTGAAAAGGGAAATGGAAAAGTTGGATATTTGAAAAAGAATAACGGAATTTTGGAAAAGGAATAGAGGGAGTCAGGAGTAATGAGATGTGATAATCTGGGCAAAGCCATTGGCTTAGTGGTTCGATTGTGGTTTCTCAGTGGTTTCAACAAACAATTGCTATTTCTCACCAGCCACCCAGGCTATGCATGTACTATCTAATTCGGGATTAGTAAAAAGGTGCCAGTTAGCATGCTAGCAGTTGAAATGCTACTATCAGTGCCACCTGTGCTGTCAGTAGTGTCTGGAAAGGTTTAAAATGTCTTTTCTTCCAGTAGACTCACCACCTTTTGATGGTTTATAAATGTGGTCAACCTGATAGATAATCTGTCCATAGACACCATGTCAATCTAGTGCCACTAGTCACACAGAAAGTGCTCAGACTGAGAACTGAGGTCCCCAAAGTGTGAGAGAGGCTTTCACAGGACCCGACAGTGTACAGCAAGTGGGACAAGGTGGATGACAAAAAAAGTAGAATGGGACTCCTCATTAACCAACTACTGGTCATTAGGTATGGAGGCAACAGCATAGCAGCCTTAATGTTTCTTGAGGAACAATTGAATTATTAATTCAACAGAGATAACACAAACTAATCCGAGGAATGGAATGGTTCACATTAAGTGATTTTGTCAGTTTTGAACAAGAATTCAAATCAAATGGACAAATATTTAAGTTCAACTGATAGTTGATGAACAATGGTTAGCCTACTAGCAGTCTGCCTTTATAAAGTTTGGGAAGCCCTGAGTGAGAGGAACAAAGGGGTGTGGCCTCTAAGGGGTGTGGCCTCATCTCATCACATGACAGGCAGTGCGCTGCTTCTACTCCTGCTGCAGAGGGAGGGGGCACTCACCAAGTCCGTTACTTGTTCAGCAACTCTTACGGAATCAAACAACCCACATCCCTTCACCACACACCACTCCACCGCCCCCCATGCATGCGCGCCTGTGCACACACACACACACACACACACACACACACACACACACACACACACACACACACACACACACACGTAGACATACACACACACACACACACACACACACACACACACACCTCACATGTAGATTTCTTCCTACATCAGAAAGGGCTAATTTTTATCAGAGAAACTTTTCCAGGAAAAAAGGTTGCATGTAAATTGAACATCTAGAGTGAACAGGTGTTTGCGACACACCCTGACTGTGCAAACAGAAAGGGCGAAAACCAGAGAGAGTAAAATTAGGAAGTGCAGTGCACGTGTTTAGCAGTGTGAAGGGTGCATGTCAGTTTCATTTCCCTGTTGGCTTAAGGGAAACAAACTCCCTTTCATTTCTTCACTCTTCAGCGAACAGAGAAGTTTACTTCAAGGAAGCCACTGAAACAGTCCATCACTGGGGTGATTAACATCATTTCAGCCCACTATAAACTGTATGTTATTTAACATAAATCATTTAATGTAATTATTAAATAATGTTGCAGGGCTTTATTAGTTGTTAGCCGGGGACCCAACTGTGCTTTGGTTACGCTGACCAAGACACCCTGTTAGCACAACACAGCAGCCCAGATAGGATTAGTGCATTAGCACATGTGTGTGTGTGTGTGTGTGTGTGTGTGTGTGTGTGTGTGTGTGTGTGTGAGTGTGAGTGTGTGTGAGTGCATGTCAGTGAGAATGAGAGAGACATACAGATTCAGGTGAAGTGAGGTGTGGGGTCCACCCAGTGTGCATGACTTCACAAAGTTAGACAAGTATCTGAGCTGAAGCTCTACATGCAGAATTCTGCCGAGCCACAGTAAAAATTCAATCAAAAACACCAAACAATGCATGTAGGGCATAATTGGGACATTTTCCATTGGCTTTACCTTCAGCAGTCCCAAGAACACCCTCCATCCTGAGGCACTGAAAACCCAAGAAATGAACCCTGAAAATAGCCCCCTATGCCAGCTGATACTGAAGCTAACTAACCCAGTAACAAAACCCAACACACATCAAGCTCAGTTCAGCTCTGCTTCCCAAACATCAATTAGAGTCACAAACATAATGAACCAAGCAAAAGCAATTATTTACACTACAGCATTGGCAAAAGCCAATGAACACCCAAAGTAGAATGAATTACTATCTGATTATAAAAAGAGAATATCAATTGGCTGGGGATCTCATCTCTATCAGAGACACGAGGCAGAGGCAAATCCTGACCAAGTACAGGCTCAGTGACCACAGCTTAGCAGTGGAAATAGGCAGGCACAGGGAAACATGGCTGCCCAGAGAATAAAGAATATGTGGTCACTGTCAGGCAGAGAAGGTTGAAACAGAAAAGCACTTCCTTCTACAGTTGACAGACAGACAGACATATTTCACCAAACTCAAAAAGTATATTTTACATTTCAAAGAGCTTGGAGACAATCACACACTTCAGAGAGGGGCCTTCTGCACAATAAAAAGAAAACCATATATCCGATCACCATATATGTTATTTGTACTTGTTTATGTTATTGTGCTACTTGTAAGACAAGACACAGGGAGAGGGTGGGGTCATAGCACAACTTTCATCTTATTGTGAGTGTGTGTGTGTGTGTGTGTGTGTGTGTGTGTGTGTGGGTGTGGGTGTGTCCACTCTGGGTTTATGTGTGTTGAGAAAAGGGTGTATGTGGCCATATGCTAATGTCTTACTGTCTATTTTTGGTGTGAGTGTATGCTCAGTCACAGTGCATGCTGGGTATTTTTGTGCAGAGATCGTATGTATGCAGATACACACAGACACAAATACACAAACACACAAACAAACACACCTTTTAGCCACATACAACACATGTAGCCCATATTTCGTTTTCTGCCTCTTTCTCTCTCTCTCTCCCTCTCCCTCTCTCTCTCTCTCTCTCCCTCTCTCTCTCTCTCTCTCTCTCTCTCTCTCTCTCTGTCTGTCTCTCCCTCTCTCTTATCTTTCCATCCGGTTGCCTCTCTTAGGGAAGGGAGGCTCCAGGTGCATCTGGTCATGGTAATGTTATCACTGAGCTCTGTCACTACTGCTCAACACCTGTTTACTTTTGCTGTGACATGCTGCAACCAACACACATGTGCGCACACACACACACCACACACACACACACGCACACACATTGTATCTGTGCAAACATACAATATCTCTGCAAAGATGCACAGAGATAAACACACTCAAATGCGCAGAATATAGTATTGAAATATTATTCAAACATAAATAATCAGACATGGTTACAGACAGGTTATATAGTGGTTTGTATGCATGTGTGTGTGTGTGTGTGTGTGTGGTGAGAAGAGACATTTATTCATTTTTGACACCTGTTGCAAATGCATACCCCACCCAGCGGCACACACACACACACACACACACACACTGGCCCCATACAGCACATGTAGCCCTGGTGTGTCCCTGTGTGTGTCCTAGGTGCGTGTCGGCCATGTCTGATAGATGTGGTGCCCGTGAAGAGTGAGGAGGGCCTGGTTATCATGTTCATCCTCAACTTCCAGGAGCTGCTGGACCCCTCCCACAAGAGGAAGGGGGGGCTGAGACAGAAGATGACCCAAGGATGGATACGGACAAGTGAGTGTGTGTGTGTTTGTGTGGGCGTGTGTGTGTGTGGTTGCATGTGCATGTGTGCGTTTTTGTAAGTCTGTGTGTGTGTGTGTGTGTGTGTGTGTGTGTGTATGTGTGTGTGTGTGTGTGTGTGTATGCGTGTGTGTGGATGGTTGCATGTACATGTGTGTGTTTGTGTGTGTGTGTGTGTGTGTGTATGTGTGTGTGTTTTTTTGTGTGTGCTATCAAAGTCCAAGTCAAAGTGAGCTTTATTGTCAAAAACCATATGTACAGGTTGCACACACAGAATTTGAAATTGCAATGCTCCCTAGGCCCACATTGAACATTAAACATCTTATAAACAAGACAGGAAGACATGATGACAAACATAATATAGGGAGGGCAGGGCAGGGAGAGAGTTGAGGCAGGATGGGGATGACTTATTCGGCACAGGGATGATGGTGGAGGTTTGGAGGCACGTGGGGACGACAGCCTGGCTCAGAGATGTCTGTGAAGACATCAGTAAGTTCTGCAACACAGTCTTTTAGTACTCGAGCAGAGATGTTGTCAGGTCCTGGAGCGTTGCGTGCATTGGTCCTGCTGAAGGATGTCCTCACGCTGTCCGGGGATAGTGTCAGCCCCAGGTCACTGAGAAGGGGTGGAGTCTTCTGTGCTGGTGCCTCAAAAGCCCCGTTTCCACCAAGCAGTACAGTACAGTACAGTCCGGTTCAGTTCGGTTTGCAATTGTTTGTGTCTCCATGGTAAGAATTTTTGAAGCGTACCTAAATAACCGTACCGAACCGTACCAATTTCTGGCACCCTTGTGTTGGGGTACCAGTTTGTGGTACGGTTTAGAGACACGCCCGTTGCTGTGACGACTCTACTCTACCTTTGGCAATAGAAACACAATCCGTACCAAACCGCACAAAAACGTTCTGCACCAAACCGTTAGGTCCCGAATCAAACTGTACTGTACTGCTTGGTGGAAACAAAACTAAAGTGAGCGAAGAACTCGTTCAGCTTGTTCGGCAGGGAGGTGGAGCCGTCGGCAGTCTGTGGCGTTGGCTTGTAGTCTGTTAGGGACTGTATCCGCTGCCACAGACTCCGTGTGTCTCTGCTGCCGTTGAAGTGCTGAGCTATCATCTGGCTATACTGCCTCTTAGCCTCTCTGATGCCCTTGCTGTCCTTAGGCCCACCTCGTCTCTGGCTCTGAAGGTGTGCTATGTGTGTATGTCTGTGTGTGTGTGTATTTTTAAGCATGTGTGTGTGTATTTTCATGTATGTGTATATTTATGTGTGAGAGTGCATGCGTGCGTGATGTGTATCTGTCCGTTTGTGTTTGTGTGATGTTTTGCTCTACTGTTTGTGTTGACTGTGTCTGTGTTTACATATGTGTGTGTGTGTGTGTGTGTGTGTGTGTGTGTGTATTGTCACACATATGACTCTCCCCCTCCACAGCTCAGAGTCGGCGGATGAGTCGGTTGAGGTTCCCCTCTCTGCGCTCCCTGAGGCGGGCGTCCCTGTCCAAAGACCAGTTTGAGGGCGTCGTGGTGGATTACCTGCAGGTGTGTGCTCTTACTGTACGCATGTTGACACACGCAGCAGGTACTGTAGTCCGCAAAGTATGCCTGAGGCAAAACAAGCTTTTTAGCTTAAGCATGCTGTTTTCCTGTCATGTTTAATTTGCCAATGGACTTGCTGTGGCCGTAAGGTGTTTTTTTAGTGACACAGAACATAAAAAAACATTTTGCAGAAGAACTGTTTAGAGTCTGAAAAACTGCTACTTTAGAAGAACTATTCACAGTCAAATCCAGTACCCAGTACTTTTAATCTAATACTATTATCGTTTAAAACCCTCCAGGGTCATTTAAAACTATCAAAAATCAGATACTCAAAATTACCCACACCCTTGGGCTGACATGAGAGCTATTGTGCAGAAGAACGACTTAGGGTCGGAAGACCTACTTTAGAGGAACTATTCAGGATCAAATTCAGAATCACCTAGCAGTATGAAGAACTATTTTGAGCCATTTAGAACCAATCAGAATGAGATGTTCACAATCACCCACAGGCCTGAACTGTTTCGCTTTGAGCTTCCCTCTTCAACCACTCATAGAAACCCTGTGAGGCACTTTACTGTATGTGCTTACACTAGAACAACCTGTGGCTGTTCCAGCAGCAGTTACAGAAAGTCTGTTAGAGGCGGATGTGTCAGTGGTTCTCAGATTCGTCACAAAACAGTAAATAGCTAAAAAGTTATTGCCGTATTGGGTGACAGTAGTGCGATGCCGTCAGACATGTTCCTGCAGGCACCCTGAGCGAAGATCAGCGGCACCCCACCCCCACCCCACCCCCCAACAGACTTTAATTATCCAGTGATTATGCAGGCACTAAATCAAATCAGGGGGAATAGGCTCCTGGCCTACCGCCAAAGCAGCCGGCAGCTGATATCAGACAGTAATTAAACATGATAGGTGGCCTACTCTCTGTGTGGGTGTCTTATTCAAAACAGGCCGTTTGAAATTCATTTATTCAAAGTCTCATTGTGCTGTCTCATTGCTAATACATAGGGAGGCCTATAGAATGCTGTAGGTGTGGACTGAATCATTCCAGTGTGCGTCTTGTTGTTACCTAAGTCGCTACAGATATAAACTAATTTCCACATAGCTGTGTGGACTGGTTGAATGAAGATTAGGAAGTGTTGAATTGTTTTCTTGACTGTGGTTTATATTTGGTATAAACAAGCCCCAGGTGGCAACCTGTACTCACACCTCCCGTCTTGTCTGCTTGTTTGTTGGTCTTATTCTTCTTCAGTTTCCCAGCTTGTGATCAATAAAGTAAATCTGTCTATTTGACGATCCCCCCATCTCCCTCCTTCACCCCTCCCTCCCCCAACCCCCCCACCCAACAGCCCTCCAGTCAGCAGCTCTGGTCGTGTCTTTTAAACCTGTTAATACATTTGTCTAAATTTGTTGGTGTTACTCTTCTTCAGTTTCCCAGCTTGGGATCAATAAAGTAAATCTATCTATTGTATTTGACGACCCCCCTATCTCTCTCCTTCACCCCCCAACCCCAACCCCCCCCCTAATAGCCCTCCAGTGAGCAGCTGCCTCTGAAGGAGTTCCGTATCCCGTCCAAGGAGAGCTGTCTGCAGTCGGAGACCCAGGCCCTGATCCAGGAGGACCCTCCGGCGCTGGCCCACTCCTCCACCCACTCCTCGCTGTCCCGCCTGACCCTCACCCTGACCCCACACCCAGTCCAGCACCAGCACCTGGACCCCAACGGGCCCCTGGGCCCCCGCAGCCAATCACACGAGAGCGTGAGGAGTCTGCGACGGGCGTCTTCGCTCGACGACATCGATGGCATGAGGGCCGACTGGAGCGCCCGAACGGGAGACCCACGCTCCTGCAGCAGTGAGTGTGTGTGTGTGTGAGTTTGTGTGTGTGTGTGTGTGTGTGTGTGTAAGTGTGTGTGTGGGTGTGTAAGTGGGTGTGTGCGTGTGTCTGTGTGTCTGTGTAAGCCGATATTTACAAAACATCTTAAGGCATCTAAAAGCAGCTCCTAACTTAGGCACTCCTTCAATAATGGGTGTATCAGTCTTAACTTTAGGACTAAGAGAAACTTTCAAAGCATATTAGCATTTAAAAGTAGCACCTAAGTCTTTGAGAGCTTAGAAGTCATCCATACAACTCTTAACTCCCTAAAAGCTATTCACAAAGGATCCTAAACATCTGGCGTCAAATTGAAAACATGCCATCTCAGTGTAAAATCTCCATAGATGGACTGTTGAGTGAACCTGGCTGCAGTCGGTATCAAGATCATACTAAAATTAATACGTGTCCCTCAGGGCTAGGTCTCTAGATGAATTGCTGTGGGCAAGGATTGCTGTATAGAAGAATAACTGATTAAACATTGTGAACTGAGAATTAACCACATCCTGGTGCGCTTTTGAGAGGGGAAATGTAAGCACATTTCTTTATCAGGCCGTCTCAGAGTGACACCAGTCACCATGCAGTGTCAGTGTTAGACCATGTACATTTGTGCGTGTGCGTGTGTGTGTGTGTGTGTGTGTGTGTGTGTGCGTGTGTGTGTGTGTGTGTATGTGCAAGTGTGTGTGTGTGTGTGTGCATGTGTGTGTGTAAGTGTGTGTATGTGTGTATTTGCGCATGTGTGTGTGTGTGTGTGTGTGCGTGCGTGTTTATATGCATGTGTGTGTGTGTGCGTCCGTGCATGCATGTGTGTGTGTGTATGCCCGTGTGTGTATGTGTGTGTGTCTGTGTGTGGCTGTGTCCACTCCTTATCTATTCCCTATGGCCAGCATGGCTACGGATGACTGTGCTCTAGACCAGCCAACAGCAGGTTAGGAGTGAAATGGGCCGGAGTGGCTGAAGTGAGGAGTGCGGTGCCGTGGCGATAGTGAGGAGTGCGGTGCCGTGGCGATAGTAAGGAGTGCGGTGCCGTGGCGATAGTGAGGAGTGCGGTGCGGTGCCGTGGTAACTCGGTCCATTCCGGCGGGAAAGCCTGCTCTGGCCCCCTGGAGAGAGCCTGTTCCAGCCTGACATGCACGGCAGCCTCCACTGCTATATTTAGACCAGTAACGCCGGAGCATTGTGTGTGTGTGTCTCACATTGTGTGTGTGTGTGTGTGTCACTGTGTGTGTGTGTCACACTGTGTGTGTGTGTGTGTTACACTGTGTGTGTGTATGTGTGTATGTGTGTGTTTGTGTGTGAGTGTGCATGTGTGTGTGTGGGTTACACTGTGTGTGTGTGTGTCTGTGTGTGTTTGTGTGTGTGTGTCACACTGTGTGTATGTGTGTTTTTATGTGTGTGTGTGTGTGTGTGTCACACTGTGTGTGTGTGTGTGTGTATGTGTGTGTGTGTGTGTGTGTGTGTGTACGTGTACATGTGTGTGCACTCGTGTGCCTGTGAGCATGTGTTTTGCTGTGTTTCTTTGTCCATGTGGGTACATCGCTGTTTAAGAGCAAATGTTTGTGGCTGTGTATGACTTTAAGTGCACGTAGTCCATGTCATCACATGAATAACCAGTGTAGATTCTGGGTTCTCTTATGACTAATATAGACAGGTAATCTATGTAAGGGCTATATAGAATAAGCACGTCTATTATTGGCCGGTGGTGAGAGACATTTCGATGTGAAATTAGTCTAAAATAAACATTATAAGTTTACTCACTCAAACCCACTGGGGTTATATTAGCTTCTTTCTCACCAGGTAAAGCCTCATTTTAAGTGGAACCGCAACAGAAATGGCTGATAATAGGCACTATGCCGATTAGGATCACTTCTGCCAAATGTTTGCCAAATACTCTTTCAATTATTTATCTTACAATCTTATAATTATCAATCTTTCAATTATTAATCTTACAGCCTTATAATTATTATATTACTAAATAGATACTTCAGTTTTATTACTTTTATTGATGTTGCCAGCAGGTTTACGTATACACCTGTCGCAAACAGATGATTCACATATTCCATATTAATTAAGCAGAAGAGAAGCTCCTGACAGAAAAATAAATCTGCTGCTTTCCCTCCTTCACAGTCACAGTCACAGCACCATGTCCCCAGAGACTCACAGTCAGGGCAGGAGAGCACTGAAAATAGCACAGAGGGGATTAAAGCCCAGACTCAAAGGAAAAATAAAGTGCCCTCGTGCTTCATAGAGAATGTTCTAGATAAATGCCCTATGCTGTACCATACACATACACACATCTCATTGCCCATCTCACACATGTCATTGGATTGAACCAGTATGTAATTGTGTGTGTGTGTGTGTGTGTGTGTGTGTGTGTGTGTGTGTGTGTCTGTATGTGCGCTCGTGCTTCATAGAGAATGTTCTAGATCAATGCCCTACGCTAAACCACACACACACCCCATTGCCCATCTCACACATCTCATTGGATAGAATCAGCTTTACCTCAGTGTGTCTCAGTGTGTCAGCGAGTCTTAGTGTGAAACCTCATGCCACTGCCATAGCTGTCCACACACACTCATCCTCAGTGACTTATATTACAAGACATATTTGAATAGCACAGTATAATGTTGGTGTGCTTCCTGACTGTGTGGACTTGGTCATGTGGTGCACCTTGCTGTACCAGTTAGGCTGTTTCTATTAGTAGTATTAAATTTAGTAATTAAAATTAGTTTGTGTGTGCCATTGAAGGAGAATATTGTACAGTTGTGCTCATACTCAGTTTACATACTCAGGCAGAATTGATGATTTATTAAACATTTTTCAGAGAATATGAATGATAACACAAAAACTTTTCTTTCACTCATGGTTAGTGTTGCCTAAAGCCATTTATTGTAAAAACACCTGTGTTTATTTTATTTAAATCATAATGACAACAGAAACTACCCGAACGACCCTCTGAAAAATGGTTAAGAAATTATCAATTCTGCAAGGGTATGTACAACGGTATATACCGGCAAATAGTGAATAAATTCCCAAATTGTGCTCGTGGTGCTTGCTGAACAGATTTAAATTGTAATCAAATAAAGTAATACTTTCAGTATTTTGGGGGTAAAGAGCGTTTTCTGCATGCTCTGCCTTTTGGTTGATGGTAGAGGCTCAAAAAAGTCATCAAACTAAAGAACTAATAGATTGGATGAAGATAGAGCTTTCTGTGCAGTTGTAAGTTTGCACAGGAGTGAAATAGTTAGTTAGAGCTTTATTGATCCCAATGGGGCAATTGTATTTGCAGTACAGTCGCTGGCACAAGACATGAGACACAGACAGGCATATCAACAACAAAAGAACACATACACAGCAGAAAATTGCTATTCACACTAGCACACACTACATTGGATGATATAAATCGGATGTATAAATGATGTATCTGATGTATAAATCTGAGGCCTCGATGCAGCTCTAACATTTCCCACGGTCTTGTCCCGCAGACCTGAAGCCCAGCCTGCTGAACTCCACCTCGGACTCGGACCTGATGCGGCACCGTGCCATCAGCCGCATCCCGCAGGTAACGCTGTCCTTCGCCTCCGACCGCCTGCGTCCCCCCTCCCCCACCGAGATCGAGATCATCGCCCCCAGCAAGGTCAAGGACCGCACGCAGAACGTCAGCGAGAAGGTCACACATGTGACTCAGGTAAGACTTTGGACATGGCCGATGCCCGATGTAGCCATCGAATGAAGTGTTGCTGATGTTGTGTGTGTGTGTGTGTGTGTGTGCACGCGTGTGTGTGTGTATGTGTGTGTGTGCGTGTGTGTGTGTGTGTGTGTGCAGCTGCAATGAGATTTGTTTCTCTTGAATCCAAGCCTTTCAGCATTGCATGGCTGCACTTTCTGTCTTTGATGGTGGCTTAAAGTGTGAGGCTGAGAGGCTGTGTATTGGCTCAGTCTGAGCAGAGAGCTCTTAGCCTGGATTATCCCATCTCTCCTTTATGAAAGGAGAAACATTTTAGTGCACAAACACCAAACCCATTACAGACAGAGATAACAGAGGCCAGTGTGTATTTAAGGCATCTGCTCTGTGATGAGAGGCTGCAGGTAAACAACGATGGGATGAACATAAAGACATTTGCATGTGCCATACAACTTTTTTATGTTTAAGTAGTTCACTTACAATATCTCATTTACCCTTTACTTGCAAGAATCTACACATGTGGGGGTGCTGTGGTGCAGTAGAGCACCCATACCATGAATGGGCAAGTGCCCATGGGGACCCAGGTTCGAATCCAGCCTGGGTCATTTTCCAACCCTACCCCATTTCTTTCTCCCCCAACTCATTTCCTGCCACCATCTTCACTGTCCCATCACAATAAAGGCAAACCCCCCCCCCCAAAAAAAAAAAGAATATACACATGTTTGTGTTTCTGTGAGAAGCAATGCAGCCTCAAAGGAGCACAGCTCATCTCCTCTCCAGCTCCAAGCCGTAAGCAGCTGTGACAGAGACAGTAAGGTAGCAGGCAGGTAACAGGTGGCCCTATTCCAGTGGGCACCTGTCTGGAAAAAACATTATCGAGATTCAATAAATAATAAATGACTCATTCAGACTTATTCTTTTGAATTGATGACCCATCCCACCGCAGGCTGTTTCATGCTTGCACAGGTTCACTCATGAATTAGACAGTGGAAAGAAAACTCAGAATGTTTGACAATGCTGGCAGATGGATAAAGGTCGAATGATTGATTGATTGTCTGTTTGCGATGAAAGGATGAAAGGGTGTGTGTGTGTGTGGTGGTCGAAAGTGTGTGGTGATGTATTTCTGGCAAGGTCTGCCCTGGTGTGGACAAAGGCACGAGAGGTAAGGGAGAAAGAGAGGGGGAGAGAAAGAGGGAGAGGGAGTGAGAGAAAAAAAGAAAGCAAGAGAGAGAATGCAAGAGAGAGGGAGTATGAGAGAAACAGAGCCAGAGAGAGAAAGAGTGAGAGAGAGAAAAAGAGCAAGAGCACGACAGAAAGAGTGAGAGAGAGGGAATGAGAGAATAAGAGCAAGAGCATGAGAGAGAAAGAGTGAGAGAGGGAATGAGAGAAAGAAAGAGAGCGAGGCGTTCGTCACGTTCGGCTTCGGAGCAGCCAGCTCAGCTCAGCACGTCTGGTTGATGGCTATGGAAAAGTGACGGCGATGGAAAGGTTGGAGCTGCACTGCCCACCCCACATTACAACACCCCTACCACAGTGACCCATATAGCCCGTCAGTGGGAGTCAGTGGGATAGGGGGATGGGGGTGCTGTGTATGTGTGTGCGTGTGTGTGTGTGTGTTTGTTTTGGGGGTGTGAATGGGGGTTTGTATGTGTGTGTGTGTGTGTTTCAGGGATGTGAGTGGGGGTGTGTGTGTGTGTGTGTGTGTGTGTGTGTGTGTGTGTGTGTGTGTGTGTGTGTGTGTGTGTGTGTGTTTGTGTGTGTGTGTGTGTTTGTGTTTGTTTGTGTGTGTGCATCTGTGCGTGTGTTTGTGAAAGGCTTGACCATATTTCCTATTGATTTCCCCATACTGTTGGTATGGCCATTAAGTTATAAATATCAGTGACCTTATACATTGACCCCATAATGTTCCTAGTACAAACATAATAGAGGGCATTGCCTTACCTTTGGTCATTTTGATTTCCAATCATGCAATATGGCATGAGGTCATATAAGTAGGTCCAGGTAGCCTGAATCTTGCCTGAGTCTAGGTAGCCTGTGCGTGTGTAACTCAGGTGTAGCTCTAGCTAGCTCAGGTGTTTATAGGCATGGAGGAAAAGAGACAGATAGAGAGCGAAAAGGAGAGAGAGAGAGAGAGAGAGAGATAGAGAGAGAGAGAGGTTCAGTATGAGAGAGTGCTATTGATGAGCAGCTGCTGTGTAGAGGCACATGGTAAGCAGTGTGTTGCTGCGGCCTGTGGAAAAATCCATCCTGCTGATGCACATTACTCTGCATCATGGCTAAAACAATGCATGCTCACACACACACTAGCATACACACACAGAAAACACAAACACACACACACTAGCATACACTCACAGACATGCGCACACATGCATCCACACACACCTGCATAGATATATACATACAGTACATATGCACACAGAAAAGACACACACATTACTTGCATACACTCACAGACACACGCACATGCATAAACACAAACACACATACAGACACACACCTCTTAAGACATCTGTTGTGTGTGTCAGTCGGTCTACTTCAGCTTATGTAAAACTATATTGAAAAGAAACAGTTTAGAAAAAACATCATAGATATCAGACATAAAGCATCTGAGTCAAGCTTTCATTTTAGCGGCAAAGTGCAGCCTTGCCAGATTATGGATTTGGCCTCCTTTAATTACCTCAGATGGAGAGCTCCAAACATCTGTGCCAGAGCACGATTACCTCACAACAATAACCTCACAAAAGTAATAATGTCATAAAGTGTTGGCCAGTTTAGTAGAGGGCTGTGTTGTCATACTATCTAGCTGCTGGTATGTTGGAAATCGAAGAATCGAAGAAGTAGCAAATTGAAGAATGCTACTACAAAGAGTACACAGTTAGCTCAACTATTAGTGTAATACTGTTTTGTTAGAAAAGTGCTTTAAGGCCATGGCTATGGTTATTTTGCACTATAAATATCATTAAACTGAATTAAAAATTACACTGCACCCAATGACATGGAAAAGGACTGAGGATGACAAAGATGCTTTTCCCCACATCGTCAAGACAACTGTATACCTGCATCACTAAGGCTGGGTGCTGGAGGAGTAGAAGACTGCTGTTAAAACACACGCTGTTAAAAAAATGACTTTTCAGAAACATGTGACTTTCACTGCTACATGGCTGTCTCCAACAGAAACGGGGCTGTCACCGCAATTTCTCACCAATAATGACAAACTGTCATTGTGTGCCTCACTATATAAGACACAAAAAAGGATTTCAAGTGTGGGAACTCATTGTTCTTGCATCACTTGTTCACTGCCATCTAGCATCTGTGGTGAATATGGAGATTCTTCTCTCTGTCAGCATCGCAGTGCTTTTGTTGGTTCATTATCGACGCAGTCAGATTCAGAGCTGTTGGTGTTGTGGGTTTGGGCCTGCCAGACATGAATGTGTCCCTCTCTCACCTCAGAGCTGCGTGTGTGTGTGTTTGTGTGTATGTGTATGTGTGTGTATGTGTGTGTGTGTGTGTGTAGGTGTGATTGTGTTTGTGGTTTGTGTGTGTGTGTGTGTGTGTGTGTGTGTGTGTGTGTGTGTATGTGTGTGTGTGTGTGTTGGCTATCACCCCCATTCACCAGTGCAGAGACTGATTCAGCAGTCTGTGGTAGAAGGCGCAGAAGAGGAGGAGAAGTGAGGAGTTAGAAGAAGGAGGGAGCGAGGAGGTTCATACAGAGGAGGTGGAGGGCGAGGGAAGAGATATAAAGAGGGTTGGTAGATATAGATCCCTCTCCCCGTTGGCCCCACCCACTTCACAAGGTGTCCTACCCATGACCTTCACCCCTCTGTGGGCAAATGGATGCAGAGAGTGGCAGTAAAGCTCTCTCTGTTTTTTTTCTCTCTCTTTCGCTCTCTGTTTCTCTCTCTCCCTCTCTCTCTCTTTGCTTTTCTTTGTTTTTCTCCTTATCTTTGCCATGTATCCCTTCTTCTTCTTTTCTTACTTCCAGTTTGTTTCTCCCTAAGCACAGTCAAGTCTGTCTCCATCTCTCTACAGCATTTCCTTGTGTCTCCTTCTCCTGACTGCTGAAAATGTGTGCTGTACACAGAGCTGTTGCTTTGAAGATGGTCTCCCTTGTTGTTGTTGTGGTGTGTGTGTGTCGTCCTCTGCTTCACCGCTGTCGTCATCTTTGTTTACTCTCAGTGAGGCACTCTCAAGCTCAGTGTGTTTCTGTCAGACAGCCTTACCTCCTGTGATATAAGGTACACACACACACACACACACACGCATACAGACATGCACTTACACACACACAAAGATTCGCATGCACACACGCAAGCATGTACGCACGTCACACTTACACTTACACACACACACATACACACACACACACACACACACACACACACACAGACATACACACACAAAGATTGGCATGCACACACGCAAGCATGTACGCACGTCACACTCACACTTACACTCACACACATACACACACACACACACACACACACACACACACACACACACACACACACACCTCATCCAGCTTATTCCCACTTCTATAATTGGATGTCGATTGGCGTAGGTCACCAAAGGGGAAATGGCTACAATCATTGATTCTTGTATATATTGATTAGTCTGCATAACATCAAGCACATTATGTGACTACCCTTCTTTCTGGCTGCACTTTGTAGAACTTGATGTGTGTGTGCATGTGCGTGTGTGTGCGTGCATATGTGTTTGCGTCTTTTTAAAAATACTTTTTTGTGAAAGATGATCAAATAGGATCCTGGAGTGTATGTTTGTGTCTATTGCAGTTTGGAAGAGCATAGCATGTGTTTAATTTTTAATTCTTTGTGAGAAGTATTTTTTAAGAAAGAACAAATGAATGAAATAAAAGAGAAAGTGAAAGACAAACTAAAAAGCTGCAGCCGTATGTCTGAGGTTATGACAAAAGGGAGGAGATGGTGTCTCTGGCAGACACCTCTCTTTCTATCTTTTCCCTATTTCCCCCTCTCACCCTCTTTTAGCCACTCTCTCTCTGTCACTCTCTCTCTCCCTCCCTCCTCCGTCCCTCCCTCCCTCCCTCGCCCTCTCTCCCTGTAACCCTCTGTCTCGGATCCTTCCTCCTACGTCTGTAAATGTGTGTGTGGGTGTGGGTGTGAGTGAGTGTGTGTGTATGAAAGTGTGTGTGCATGCATGTGTGATGTGTGTGTGTGTGTGTGTGTGGTGTGTGTGTGTGTTCGCTCACGCTTGTGAGAGCAGGCGGTCAGTGGACTACTGCTTTAGCTCCTAACACCACTCAGAGAATGTCAACATGAGCTTCAAACAGAAACTCAAGCCCGTAAGTCTTATTTTGCTCAATTTGCACTCTCTCTGCCTCACTTCACATTTGTCTCTGACCTTCTCTGCGCATATTCCCTCTTTTGTCCTTCTCTCTCTCTCTCTCTCCCTCTGTTTTGTTCCCTTCTTCTCTCTATCTAGCTTCACTTTAAAAATTGGTCTTGTTGGACGTGTAACTTGTAGTGTTAAAGATTTAGCACTCAGATTTGGCCTGTGTCCTCCCACTTCAATGAGCAGATCCATTACCGTTGATCGGTGGCAAGTTGTTTGTGAAGAAACTCCTTTTCTTTTTTTTTTTACCAATTTTGTCAAGATGTGAGAAAAGCAGTCTGTGTGTGGGGATTCATATTGCACTCAGCCACTCTTACTTTGCTTGCGGGGGATTTGTGAATTGAAGAAGTTGAGTGAGTGGGCTTTGATGGCCGGTCTTTGTGACTTACTATAAATGGATGTAAGGGTGCTTGTTGAGGCACCTTGACTTCGGTGTTTTATGTGTGCTTTTGAATAGGTCTCTGTGTGGTCAGGTATGCTGGCACTCTGTATATACATATGCTGAAGTGTGTGTTGACATGTAATTCCTCATGTGCTTGCATGCATGTGTGTGAGGGTTAATGTGTGTGTGTGTGTGTGTGTGTGTGTGTGTGTGTGTGTGTGTGTGTGTGTGTGTGTGCGTGTGTGTGCATATGTGTGTCTTTGCGTGCGTAGGTGACAGAGGGGGAGACCTCCGTGCAGACAGTAGAGATAGATTAAAAACTGGGGCCATCATTATGAAACAGCCCTCTAGATTATATCGATAACCTCCAATCCTGCGCATGAGTGGGTTCATGTGCAGACGCGTGTCTGACTGTGTGCGTGCGTGCATGTGTGTATCTTTGTGGAAGAAGGATTTATGTTGGTTAGGTCTGTGTGCGGGATGGATTTTCTGAGTGCATATGTTAAAAACCCACAGCTAGACATGTGATAATGGGCCTGGGTGCCCTGCACTGATATTGATGGCTACTTAACATTAGGCACGGTTCAGAGTTCAGTCCCTACACTGTATAGAAATAGCCTGAGAGTTTCAAAGTGACTTTATGTCTGTTTTATGTTTGTCTTTCTCTCTCTGTCTCTCTCTGTCTCTCTCTCTCTCTCTCTCTCTCTCTCTCTCTCTCTCTCTCTCCCTCCCTCTCCCTCTCTCTCTCTCTCTCTCTCACACACACACACACACACACTTCTTGTATGTGTGTGTGTGTGTGTGTGTGTGTGTGTGTATACACACGTGCATGCATGTGCATATATGAGTCGAGGTGCACATGTGGGCTATGTATTTGTGTATGTTGAAACTATTTGTGTAGGTTTATGTGTGTGTGTGCATGTGAGTGTGTGTGTGTGTGTGTGTATGTGTGTGTGTGGGTGTGTGTATGTAATGTGCATGTGTGCCTATGTGACCCAGAAACAGAGGAAGAGAGTGGAGAGTAGAGAGTGATCATATCAGAACACCCTGAGCTAGAAGTGCAAAAGAAAAGTCTGATACGATCACCTCCTCCTCCCCTGGACGTCCTGTCGCCTGTTCTGTACAAGTGCTTCAGGTCCTGTGCGTCACACACACACAACATCTGAACCAAGAAGATCCTGACATGCTCACATCTTAGAGAGGAAATAATTAGTTACTAATGTTAATAATCAGGCCGTGTCACCTTAGTAACTGTCTCGTTGATACTACACATACAGGTTATCTCTCCTTGTATGCAAAGCAGCTGATTTGACTGTGTGTGTATGAGGGGCAGGGGGTGTAGACTGAGCAGGTGTTCATTAAGGGGGAGGAGGTTTTGCATAAAACTGTGAGATGCTGGAGGTAGAGAAACAACTGTAATAGTGTACATGTGTGTAATTTAATATGTTCAAATGAACAGCTGAGACCTTACAGTCTACTGCTACGGACAGTATCCTCTGCTGAAAACCTGTTTTACAGGGAGGTGATATTTATGCTGTAATAACATTTACATTGTAGTCATTTAGCTAACAATGCTGGCTGACAATGTACGTATAACAATGTAACACAGTACAGTGTGGATGTACTGTACGTTAACATGAGTGTGTCGTCTTGGAGTGTTGGACCCCCTTGTTTGCCAGTGTTTGAACCTCGATCTCCGCTTAAGCAACAGCAACAGCAGCCGCCGCAGAAACACGTGTGGGTGTAAGTCAAGTACATCACGCGAGCACAAGAGTACAAATTGTGGCTGAAATGTGACGGGCTGCCTTTGACCTTAAAGTTTAGCTGTGGGTGGTGATGTTACTGTCGCCATCAGAATGAATCATTCATTTCCATTAACATACACGTGACCTACCCCGCAGGGGGGTCAGCTCGGCGAAAGACCTCAGAGACCTCCCAGAATGCCACACTGTGCCATGACGCATCCATCCTGGGAGGCAACAGGGGGGTAGAGGCCATACTGTCCAGTGGGAAGAGAGGCCATAACTAATGGGGGAAAAAAAACGTGTCAAAAAGAGGGTTGTGAGGAACACTGAGTAACACTGACTGTTGTTTGGGTCAGTCAGTCTGTTGTCACACCAGTGTGTTATCACATTAATATGCGTGGGGTTTTCTGTGATGTGGTGAAGTTGTCCATTTGTGGCTGCCTGAAGGTGGACAGGAGGAGATGCCAGTCTCCAGTCCAGTTCAGTCCAGTCTGTCAGTGATTTCTGCAGTGGTTCAAGTAAAAGTGCTGAAAGTAATGACAGCTGTATCCCTGAGTGGACCCATCAGTGGATGACAGTCAGGAGAGATAAGAGCTGGGGATCTGATGTTGCAGTGGTTTAAGTAAAAGTGCTTAAAGTAATGACAGCTGCACAGCAAAACTTAATTTCCCAGTGTTCAGCAAAAGTGTTAATTTTAAGAGTGTAAGTGTAAGATTAGGAGTTGAAATTGCACTGCAAAAAAAGTTGATTAAACTGTAAAGGAGTTAAATATGTAAGGGAGGGGTGTTAAATTAACACTACAAAGATCGGGACAAAATAAACACTGGCATGGTGTTAAAACTGACTCTCTCAGGGTTGATTTAACACTATAGAATTTGCCTTGAGTGGACTCATCAGCGGATGGCAGTCAGGGTAGATAAGAGATGGGGACCGGATACTAGCAAGGGAGGATGTTGCACTAAAAATGATACTGAGTCAGAAGAACAGAAACAGAAGAGGCTTTTTAAAATTAGATACACAGCAGGCATCCGTCTCTCGGCGTAGACATCCAATGTACAAATGTACGCTTACACAGATTGTCAACCACACTACCTTAAACTTCACACTCCCACTGCTTTTACTTTTACTTTTCCAAATAAATGGAGGAAATGATTGTTAAAAAATAGAAACAAAAATGACAACTCAGACATAATTGACAGCTGATCCAGATATAGTGTGGGAGGGGAAACAGTTTGACAGACTGTATCTATAACTGCAAATCAAATATTTTTATATCAAAGTCACACTGCAGGGTGAATTTACATAATATATTTAGGGCAATATGTCGGTGTAGAAGTTTTTCTTTAGAGGATTTTTTTTACTGGCAGTAGCATTAGGAATGGAACTGCATTTTTGTCAGAGTTGTTATCTTTACATGATTACTAAATAGTCTCTGTTAGATTTACATTGCTGTGCAATGGTTTTTGCCTTTTTTTGTTTTGTGTGTGGTAAGATGTCTGTTCACTTTTTCGAAGCCGGTGAATGTGTAAATCGGTGATCCTCATCAAAGAAGGTTTTCATTGTGTTTAGAAAGATGAAAAAATGCATGGGTACAACCACTGTTTTCACATGTTTAAAATCATAATTTGCAGAGTAGAAAGCATGTTTACTTTACATTACATTACATTACACTTAGCAGACGCTTTTATCCAGAGTGACTTACAAAAGAGAAGGACATATGCTAACAGAGGTGTAGAGGAACACAGAGTAGGCAGACTACCTTCATACATACAGGGAGATGCATGTGCCTAAGTAAGTTCACCAGAGCAGGGACACTACAGACACACATATTTCCTACACAGGGAGAATTATACAAGCATGAGCCACCTGTTTGCCAAGGTCTCTGAAATGCACTGGGCAGATAGCACTGCACACACATTGAGAGGTCATGAGCCTAAAGGTCATACGGAGCCTCCCATCTACCTCCAGCTGAAGAGGAGGAGAGAATGTTGCGGGGGAAGAGAGAAGCTGGGCAAGGAATGCTGGGTAATCTGGGTATAAAATACTGGAAGTCTGTAAGACATGCTACATGTGGCAAATGTTCCCCTCTCCTCCTGAACCTCATTTTTTTAAATAGAGGACTATGTGTTGAGCGCTTCAAGTACTGTCATTGGTTACCATTTTAGGCCATTCAGTTGCTTGTATGGGATTGAGCTAGGATTTTGCTAAGGTTAGACATGAGTTGATCCTATATCAAGTAAATGAGTGGCTTGGTGTTAGGGTGTAAAATTGTTTGTATGCTTGTGGTTTTGTGGTATGTGACACCTTCAGGAAACATGATGAAATCGGAAAATGTGGGTATGGTTTTGAGACGTGTCAAATCAATAGTAAAAGTGGAGCCATTCTTGCCTCTTGTATATTTAGGGTATATTTAACAATATGGAATGATAAAGTCTCTGCTCAGTTAATCTTCTTAAACTAAACCCCTGATTAATCCATGTATCCTTGCATTCAACACATGGGCACACACACACATACACACGCACGCAAGCACACACACACGCACATGCACACACACACACACACACATACACACACACACACACACACACAAAGACACACACACCCAAACACTCAGACAGACCCCTTTCTAGGGCTGTCCTCGACCAAGGATTTTCTTGGTCGACCAGTGGTCGTGCATTCACCCCGACTAATCGATTAATCGCCCCGTCCCCTCCAAAAAAAAAAAAAAAAAAAAACGAAATAACGTGATGGGCTACACAACTGCGAGGCGGCCGTCTCTCTGCGCATTTACCACTAACGGCGAGGGTAACCTATGTTATGTTGTCTGATTGCCTGAAATATGTGATGTAGGCCTACAAAATGTTTCCTGGTTGATTTACATAACTTAACTAACCTACATAAAAATGAGTTGAATGCCTAGTTCTCCCAGTCGGAGTTAAAAGGAAAAAAACAACGTTG
This sequence comes from Setipinna tenuifilis, assembly GCA_030347295.1. NCBI lineage: Eukaryota > Metazoa > Chordata > Actinopteri > Clupeiformes > Engraulidae > Setipinna > Setipinna tenuifilis. The sequence goes on from CM059266.1 coordinate 8,597,798, forward strand.
TGACCTTGGCTGACATAGTACACTAAGCGCACATCACAGTCTGCCGTCTGTTACACGGGCAATTATTTCAGATGTGTCGAAACAAATTAATCAGAAAGACTGGCAGACTTTTATCATTCTGATGAATATTTATTTAAAACACGTTAAATCCCCCCAAACCTCCGCGGGTCATAGAAGTATGGGAGGAAATATCTTCAATAATTGTGTCCTCCTTTGGCAAGAAGAGAACTTTCGAACAGTGCCCAAAGCGGCAACGTTAGAAGACGTGAAACAAAAGCTTTAAACTCAAAGGAAACATCAAAAATAAAAGGTGGAGGTCCATTAAACCATTAGTCCACTAGTTTTCTTTTTGATGATTAGTCCATTTCATTTCTTACAACTTGCCACGCTGTTTATTAAATAAACTGCAGAGCATTGCAATCGCTGTTTATTTAAAAGACAAAAGAAACTGCAGAACATTGCTATAAACTGCAAAACATTGCTATACTCTTATTATTTGTGCCTGTTTGCTTATTAAAACATAAAAATACATGGCTATACAGGCTATATAGCCTACGTTGCAACTTTTCTGCCAGTTCAGCTCGCCTCTCTGCGGCAGCAGCAGGTACATCGGGGTTCAACGCGCTGTGCGCCGAAAGCGGTACAACAACGTTAGAAGACGGGAAACAAAGCCTTAAACTCAAAGGAAACATCAAAAATAAACGGAAGGTATAGGTCCATCAAACCATTAGTCCACTAGTTTTCTTTTTGATGATTTGTCCATATTATTTCTTACAACTTGCCACGCTGTTTATTTAAAACGACAAAATAAATCGTAAATAAACTGCAGAACATTGCAACCGCTGTTTATTTAAAACGACAAAAGAAATTGTAAATAAACTGCAGAACATTGCTATAAACTGCACAACATTGCTATATTCTCATTATTTGTGCATGTTTGCTTACTAAAACATACAAATACATAGCTATACAGGCTATACATGTTGCAACTTTTCTGCCAGTTCAGCTCGCCTCTCTGGCGCAGCAGCAGGTACATCGGGGTTCAAAGCGTTGTGCGCCTCTAAAATAGCTTTTCAACAATGCGCCAGTGACGAAAAAGCACCTTTTTATTAATCAAAAGCGCAAATGGTTTATACGTCCTCATAATAGCATCTGGTGCGCTTTGCGCCAGACCACACCTCTTCTTTTCGCTCACCGCCCGTCACGGCGCAATGTCATCTGCTATCTAGACAACGTGATTTTTTGCTTGAAAAAAATGAACATTGCGCTGGCACAGAATAGCAATGACAGCATGCGCATGTCGCGAATGCACAATGCGCCGCGGCAAAATAGGGCCCATGTATGCCGTCAAGAAAATGCCAACAGTAGGCTAAATTACTGGCACGACGACTTCCTCTATCATACTCGTCAAATTAAAAGCCCTTCAGCCCTTCGAAAAGACGCGTTTTTTTTCCCTCCGACCAATCGACCAATAGAATTTTAGTCGGCTAATATTTTTTTGGTCGACCAACGACTAATCGACTGTTTGCCGTCAGCCCTACCCCTTTCAGTGAAAATGTACCCAAACCATTACTTTGCACTTTGCTATCTGTCAATTTGTTCCAGGAACAGGGGGGTTTTAGCACAGAACACAGTGTGTTTAAAAGAGTTGCACGTTTTTCCAGACTCAGACTTTACTGAGGATAGCAAGAGCGAAGAACATGCGAAATAGATACGCTACTGCTTCACATGCAAACATTCACAAGACAGACAAGACCAGACAAGACACATGCACAGGGAAGAAACCCACACGCCATGACAACCAGGCATCCATCCATCCATCCATCCATGCTAACCCTACAGTTGCCCAGTGCTGCTAACCGGCTCTAGTGAAGCAGAAGGGGTGGTGAAGCACTCGTCCTGGCTGGCTGCAGTGGTGGTGGCTCCAGTGGTGGTGGTGGCGGTGGTGGTGGTGCGGATGGTGGGGTTGGTGGTGGGATGCGTGGCGAGCAGCGGTTCCTCCTCCAGGGCAGACGGGCCGGCGTGCTGGCCGCCCTCGAGACCTACCTGCTGAGGTGCTGCTGGGGCCAGGGCCGGGGCCTGCCACATACACATAGCAGGATGGAGGCACTGGATATGGAGGCCCTCATCGTGCTGCCGGTCAGTAGCCTTCCCTTGTAGGGGCAAGATAACCACAGCCGGGGGTCACACCAGGGGCTGGTGGTGTTGGTGGTGTTGGTGGTGGTGGTTAAGGGGGTGGGGGGATGCTGGTGGTTTATTTTAGGTTTATTTTAGGGTTTGTTTGCTAGTTGTGTGGTTTACAGCATGTGTCAAGCTATTGAGCGAAAGGCTTTTATTCCAGAGTGGCTCACAGATAAATGAAGGGAACTGTTTGCACGTTCACTGCCATGTTCTGTGGGGTGACTCAGTAATTCATAGTCTTGACATGCTACTGCCTGCTGCCTGCTAAATCATAGGAGCCATTGAGCCTGTCTGATTTAACTAACAAAACACAATCACTAAACCCACTCTCTCTTACTCTGTCCCCATGTGGGAAGTATGTGTGTCTGTAGTGTCCCTGCTCTGGGAAACTTACTTAGGCACATGCATCTCAATGTATCTATAAAGGTAGTCTACTTACTCTGTGTTCCTCTACACCTCTGTCAGCTTATGTCCTCCTTTTTGTATGTTGCTTTGGATAAAAGTGTCTGCTAAATGTAATGTAATGTAGAAAAAAACAGACACATGAAGAGACTCTGTCGTACACATTCATTCAGGAAACGTTACCTGTTTCCACTGATGGCGATGGTATATGCAAATTTGGTAAGTGTGGCAGTTGTCAGTGAAAGTAGAGTAAAGTTTTTGGTGCCGGTAATGTCACTGGCTATAGTCAGTAAAGCGTCATGTGAGGGGTAAAATGTGGCAGTAACATCATGTGTGATGATATATACATAATGAACAATATGGCGTAACTGCAATAGTGTATTTTGTAGCCAGGCCTTGCATATCAAAATATTTGTTGCATCTCTGCTTGCTGTCCTAGATGCCCTCGTCCATAGCACAGGATAGTCACTTTCTGGTGTCTTATTAGGTAAATAAATATGAAAATTATCTTGATGAGCCTGGCTCATTAGTATGGCAGTCAGAGCCCACCCACAACCCTAGTGATGGTCACTCCATCACAGCAACATTCAGCAGTGTTTTCATATATCACACGGTTCTCTGAGCCACTGTAACAATAACAGAAGAACTTTATATAAAAATATGACGAAGATAATTAGATGTTTGACTGATGTCACTCTTTCTACCCCTCTGTCTGCCTCCATTGACCTAAGTCAATGTAAAGCCTGTCAGAACTTGTGACATGGATCCTGGGTATCCGTAGATCAGTACAGCAAATAGCCTTGTCTCTGTGTCTTCTTCCTTTCTCTCTTCTCTGCATGTCTTTTTTTATTTCTCTCTCTCTCTCTCTCTCTCTCTCTCTCTCTCTCTCTCTCTTTCTCTCTCTCTCTGTAGTCTGTGTCTCTCCAGCCTTCTCTTTGTTTGTTTGTCCCTTCGTCTGACCCACATATTAGCCTGGATTGATCAGTATGGCTGTTAGCGGGGACAGGACAGGGCTGTGCTTGCTGACGTGACAGGCTGAGCTGACGTGTCATCGAGGACAGACCACAGACACACAGACAACACACTCACTGATGCTGCTGCTGATGTTGTTGCCACGGGGATGCACATTATGAGCCACCCAAAATAGCTACTAATGCAAAATTGCTAAATGCATATACACTTAATGGCCTCTTAATGTCTTGCATGTTCATGGGTGTACTGTAGCTGGTGTTGTTTGTCAGCATTAGCCTGTTGTACAAAAAATTCACACTGGATGTTTTTAATGTTGGGCTATATTAGTTTTAAAGTTTTAAAAACAGACTTTGGTGAGACCCAGCAAAGCTTGTGTGTGGTGCCTTTCTGTCAGTAAATATCAATGAAACTTAGACTTGATTTTTTCCTTAAACTTCTTCACAAAGTCTTCTTTTTCTTCCTCTTCTTCTTGTTCTTCTTCTTCTTCCTCCTTGCTGTGCAGCATGATGGTGGTAGCACAGAGGTGATTGTTCCCTGCTTCTGACTGTCATGTTTGTTCGAGGATTAAGTGTCACAGTGCAAACTTGGCAAGAGTTCTTGGCCTCTCACATGGGACTAGTTTATGTGAAAAGACTTTGAAGAATGCCTCTGTGTAAATATTTCCTGGGATGATCAGTGTAACCAAGCGCATTACTCATGTGTTTAATCTTTATGATCAGCTGAAATAGGAGAGACTTGAAATGTCTTCTTATTATTGCTCATAGGCCTAAAGTGTAGTGTAGCAATAGTACAACTCAGCATAACATAGTATAGTGCAGTATAGTATAGTATAGTATAGTATAGTATAGTATAGTGTTGTGTAGTATAGTGTAGTATAGTATAGTGTAGTACAGTATAGTATAGTATATTATAGTATAGAAAAATAAAGTATAGTATTGCATAAAATAATACAGTAGTAGTAAAAGTGAAGTGTCGTATTATGTTACAGTGGAGTGTAAGGTCTGCTATGTGGGTCAGACTAAGGGACAAACAAACAAAGAGAGAGAAGGCTGGGGAGACATAAATTAATTGCTTCATGACTGCTAGCTAACCATTACTATTGCCATTGCTCTCCTGTGTGAAGAAAGTGAAAGAAAATAAATGTCACATGTATGAGCTGGCTCAGGCCTCGAATGCCAGCGTGCGTCTGATGTGATCCCAGATGAGCCAGATAATGACTGTCTGGCCTGGAGCCCAGAGGGGCATCGGATGCAGCTGGCGGCCCAGTCACCGTTTACCTTTTGGGCATCTGTTTGGTTTGATCCCCCCGGCATTGACTGGGGTGACCTTTTTTCCTTTCAGTGGGAGAGATGTCTTTGTGGAGATGCAAATATTGCTGCTTTTTTGGAGCCCACAAAAAGAAAAGAAGGAATAAATTGTGTGTGTGTGTGTGTGTGTGTGTGTGTAGGTGTCTGTTTGTTTGTGTGTGTGTTCATGTGTGTGTGTATGTGTGTAAGTGCGGGCGTGTGTATGTGCATGCGTGTGTGTCTGCTGGAAGTTTTTGGTGTTTGTGCTGCAACAGTTCTGTTTGTGAAACTTGTCGCCTTCAGGCCAAGGTCACAATCTAATGGTGTCTGTTATCTCCTATCAGTTCAATGGCCACAGACTCGTTTGTGTGTTTCTCTGAACTAGCGCTCCCTCTGACTGGTGTTAAATACGATGCACGCAAACATGTGACAGTCAGTTTGCTGACAGTCTTTACTGTCACTGTCTTCACTTCCGGCTGAGAAGCATGACCAGAAGTCCGTCCCATGTAGATCACAGCATTGTGACTGCAACTACACACAGAAGATCTTGAAGTGACTACAAGTTGTATCACACATTTGGTGTTGGTAAAAATGATGTGAACCCATCTTGCAACATGACGAAGACTGTCATGAAATATTATATTTGTATAGAAAATATATTTGTTATCGGCAACAAGGAACATCAGTATACCAGCATGTTTTGTCACCTCTGCTTCTTAGTAGCTGCTTCCTTTTTTGCATGAGTCTTGTGAGAATGGTTCTAAGAAGTGCTGATGTCAGTGCTTCCTGGAGTCTCACAGGCCTCTTCAGCAGACGAAGATTTTGTCTCTGTGGTTTACCCGTCCTCCATTGCAGCCCTTAATATGCATTTCTGACTCATTTGCTCATTTGGTTTTGCATAACTATTCATTCAGTGTGCTTCCCTTTTTGTCTTTTTTCCCCCATTTCATTTTGTCTATTTCTTTGTGTGAATGCTGCAATTGTTTAATAGTAATATATATGTTACACTGAATTTCTTCTTTTTCCGGACAATGTGTTTGTTTGATAGTAATACATATGTTATAAATTGAATTTGTTCTTTTTCAGACAATGTCTTGTGTATGTCCATATCTTTTTCATTTGTCTATTTTTTATATTGTGTCACTATTGTGTGTATTCACTACCACATGTCAGTAACACTTTACAATAAGGGTACATGAACAAACATTTTTTAATATATTAACCACTGTATAAACCATAGTGTATTAATGTTTGACACACACTGAGTCCTACATGATTTACTATTAAATCATGATTTGAGGTGTTAATTACATGGTAGGATAGAGTCTGCCACTTTTACAATAAGGGTACATGAATATGCAAGTATTCCTTAACTATGATTTAGTAGTAATAATCATGTACGACTCAGTAGGCCTATGTGTTAAACATTAATGCATAGTTACTTTTTAATGATTCATGTATGTACTAATAATTTACTTGTGTTTTATACAGTAGTTAATATATTAATAAATGTATATTCATGTACCCTCATTGTAAAGTGTTACCCCACATGTCATTCACAGACTTATAAGCGATAAATTCGCTCTTCCAGTTTCTTCTCAGTAGGCCTATGTGATAAACATGAATGCATAGTTTATGCATGCAATGATTCATGTATGTACTAATCATTAACGTCTTGTTCTTGTGTAATAAATGTATATTTGTGTACCCTCATTGTAAAGTGTCATTAACAGACTAAGTGGTAAATTCCCTCTGCCCCTCCGCCCACCTCCATCACCCCATCCTGCTTCCCCTCAGGTCCTCTCCCTGGGAGCGGACGTGCTGCCCGAGTACAAGCTGCAGGCCCCGCGCATCCACAAGTGGACCATCCTGCACTACAGCCCCTTCAAGGCGGTGTGGGACTGGCTCATCCTGCTGCTGGTGCTGTACACGGCCGTCTTCACGCCCTACTCCGCCGCCTTCCTCCTCAACGAGCAGGAGGAGAAGCGCCGCCGCATCTGCGGCTACACCTGCAACCCGCTCAACGTGGTGGACCTGGTGGTGGACGTGATGTTCGTGGTGGACATCATCATCAACTTCCGCACCACTTACGTGAACCGTAATGACGAGGTGGTGAGCCAGCCGGCGCGGATTGCGCGGCACTACCTGAAGGGCTGGTTCCTCATCGACATCGTGGCCGCCGTGCCCTTTGACCTGCTCATCTTCCGCTCCAGCACAGATGAGGTGAGGGAGGGATGGAGGGAGGAAGGGATGAGGTGAGGGAGGGAAGGAGGGAGAGATGAGGGAGGGGGGCTGGGTAGGAGCAAGAAGTAGATGACAGGAAATTGGGTGTATATATTTACACATATGTATGTTTATATGTGCAGTAAGTACACATGTAATTTTAGAGGTTTACGTCTGTAATGTGATGATTAAAATTAGAATATAAATACACTATGTGTGGAATTTAACACAGACAGGTAGCTGAAAATGCATACACACATAGCATACCTGAGGTGGTCTCCCAGAGCAAGTAAAGAAAGCACACCCATGCAGATGTTAAAATTATATACACAGAAGTATATCAGTTTCTTAGTAGCACTCACATTGTTACACAGAGGTCCATTGTCTAACTCCAGTTCCTGCCTCTCTTTCTTTTCATCCTTCTGTCCCCTTCTGGACACCGACCACCCTCCCACCCCCCATCTTGCTCCGCCCCCTTAGCCCCACACCACCACTCTGATTGGCCTGCTGAAGACGGCCCGCCTGCTGCGATTGGTGCGCGTGGCCCGCAAGCTGGACCGCTACTCGGAGTATGGCGCGGCGGTGCTGTTCCTGCTCATGTGCACGTTCGCGCTCATCGCTCACTGGCTGGCCTGCATCTGGTACGCCATCGGCAACGTGGAGCGCAGCAGCTCGGAGCGCATGGGCACCATGAAGATTGGCTGGCTGGACTCGCTGGCCGAGCAGATCGGCAAGGACTACAACGACAGCGACGCCAGCTCGGGGCCGTCCATCAAGGACAAGTACGTCACGGCGCTCTACTTCACCTTCAGCAGCCTCACCAGCGTCGGCTTCGGGAACGTCTCGCCCAACACCAACCCCGAGAAGATCTTCTCCATCTGCGTCATGCTCATCGGATGTAAGTTAGCTTTCACACAGATCCACACACACACACACATATGCACCTACACACTCACTCACACATACACAGGGTTGGCTTCGGCAACGTCTTGCCCAACACCAACCCCGAGAAGATCTTCTCCATCTACGTCATGCTCATCGGATGTGAGTGGACCTCAGTGAGACCTACACACCTACACACCCAAGTCTTTAATTCCACTTTAATCCCAGTGCGTCCACATGTCAGTCGTTAATGGTAAGTTGTAGGCAACTGGACTTGTGTTTGGAGCTTGAAGACGTTTCAGCTCTCAGCCAAAAGGCTTCTTGGCCTGCTGAAGACCAAGAGGAAGTCTTCAGGTCTTAGGAGAAGGTCTTCAGATGCTCCAAATAGAAGTCCAGATGCCTACAACTTAGCACTTACACTTACTACCATGATCTGGATGAATGAAAAGCTTCACAGACACGTCTACATGTTCCACTGTTATCTGACCTCAGGCCTTCTACTGTCTGCTTATAATAATAGAGCAACATAATAACACATAATAGTGTACTAATAATATAGTTATTATTCCTATCAATGTAGTGGATTATAGGGGAGTAGGGTTCACGATACCATAGCTACTTTTCCTCACAGTTTTGTCTGTGAAGATTCTCATTCATCCAGGTCATGGCAGT
>CM059266.1:8611415-8703915 GCA_030347295.1 Setipinna tenuifilis
ACCGAAAGCAGTAATTTCCTCTTTCCTTCCTCTGGTGTAATGAAATGATTCTGTTTTGCTTGATGTACCTCTGGTGATTGAAATAACATCCCTACTTATTCTCTTACTTCTTCTCACTTACGTATACTTACTCTTTGAGGCTCTTGGGCTTCTGCCTCTGATTCTGGGTGGTAGGAGTATCTTCATGGTCTGTGTTTCGTAGTATTACTAATTATTGCTGTATTATTGTTGAAAAACTACATTTCCCTTTTAAGGGACCTATAATCAAGTTGAAGTTGAAGTTCTGCTTAGATCCTACCTTCTTTTCTCTTCCTCTTTGTTGTGAGTTGGTTACTGAAGGTAGTTTGAACTTAAGGTCACTCTCTCTCTCTGTCTCTCTCTCTCACCCACTCTCTCTTTCTCTCTCTCTTTCTCTCTCTCTCTCTTTATCTCTCTCTCTCTCTCTCTCTCTCTCTCTCCCCCCATCAGCTCCTCTGAGTGTGTCGGGGCTGTATAACTATTGGCCTGAGCGGCGGCCCAGTCAGTTCTCGGAGCCTCAGCAGCAGCAGCGGCGCTCCTCGTCGGTGAGGGCAGCCTACGCCCCCCACAGCCACCCCCCCTGCCCCGAGGAGAGGCCCAGCGAGCTGCAGGCCAGACTAGAGCTGCTGCAGTCCCAGCTCAACAGGTCACACACACACACACACATACACACATGCATACACACACAAACACACATACATGCATTCATGCATGCATACACAAATGCACACACACACATACATGCATACACACACATACACACACAAATAGATGCATACATGCATGCATACACAAACACACGCACACGCATACATGCACACACAAATACACACAGTGTGTAGAAGCATAGCATAGCAGCACATATGAGAACCAACCAATAGAGGACAGTATTGGAAAAAGACACAAGTGATATTGAAGACGTTGCAAAAAAATACTGCCAATTTGTTTATAGTGTCCAAAAAAGTGATCTGCACAATCATTTAAAAACACTTGGCTTGTTCTAAATCTCTCTGTGTTGATGTTTCCTTTCTGTCTGTCTGCAGATTGGAGACGCGCATGACAGCGGACATCAACGTCATCCTGCAGCTGCTCCAGAGACAGATGGCCCCCGTGCCGCCCGCCTACAGCGCCGTGTCCCCCCCACCGCCACCACCCCCCTCCAGCCTCTACGCCTCCAGCACAGCCCAGGTGCGCCACCCCCCCGCCAGCCATCCCGTCCCCCCGCCCATCCAGATCAACACCCTGGCCACCTCTCCCATCAAGGTAAGCCTGTCACAGCCTGAGTTCACCTCAGACACGAACACTGCAGGTTAGCTCCAGATCTTTGCAAAAAAACGGGTGAGCTCACTCACAGAGTATCTTTTAGAGTAATCTTTTATGAATGTCGTCTGTGAGATGCCTGTCACTGTGTACTTAGTCACAGTTAAAAGTGGACATACCTCCCACACATGCAATTGAGTGTGACATTTTTAAGGCACTCTTCCTAGTCATACTAGCAGGTAATTATCCAAATGTCATCTCAGTAAGTGTCCAAGCAGAACAGATCCCATTATCAACATATTGCGTATTATCAGCCACTTCCCTGCACTAAAACACTAAGCACTAAAACAGTGCTTCACCTGGTGAAAAACATGTTATCACAGTGAAAACAGACCTATTCTGCTCCCCATAAATGTTTCGTTTGAGCAAGTGAACTTTAAACTGATTTTACCATCAATTTTTTTTCACCAGCCAGTTGATACTAGACTTGCTTACGCTACCTTCTCTGTGTCTTTCTCCCCCCGATCCCCCGGCCCCCTCCACCAGAGCCCAGAGTCAGACAGCCTCCAGCACCGCTCATCCGACTCCCTCTCCAGCGGCATCCACCTGACCGTGGCCTCCGACGACACCATGTCCATCTCCCCAGAGACGGAGAAGCAGCCCGGCCTCTCTGCACCCCCAGCCCAGCCCCAGCCCCCACCACCCCAGGCCCAGCCCCTACCCCAACTCCAACCCCCATCCCAGGGCCAGGTTCAGGACGAGGACCCCTCCCAGCCTCACCAGCTCTCTGGACTGCTGTGCGGCAGCCTGCGCTTCCCCTCCCTCCCCGACAGCCTGGAGGCAGCCAGCAGCCCTGCCGAGATCCAGAGGCACGTGTCCGACCCCATCCTGCCCGGCAGCTAGAAGAGCCATCCCACCCCCCAGACCGCCCCAGACCCCACTCCCCAGTGTTCCTCCTCACAGCAGTACTCCTTTGTGGTCAACCTCTGCACACAGCGCCCTCTACTGGCTACCCAGAGACAAAGCACCATGATGCTGATGTTTTTAATCTCAGTCCACAGTCCCCTGCTTCCCTCCAGCGGAGACGGCATCGCCTGCTGTAGCCACTGATAGACAGAAGACACTGCAGAATAAGTGTGTGTGGGTGTTAGTTGCTGTACACAGACATGACTGTTTATTACAGAGCACTGTCTGATGAGGTTGCAGCAGGGGGTACACACACACACACACACACACACACACACACACACACACACACACAAACACACACACACACACACACACACACACACACACTGTCTCTGAGTATGAGAAAGATGAGGAGGAGGAAAGAGAGGAACAGATTGAGACAAAACATTTTTTTACAGATTTCATCCATGTCCATCCAGGTATAACTTCAAAATCCTGACATGTTGTGCTGTCTACTGTGGGGGCTCACAGTATACACATATATACATGAATAAGTTCCCTTTTTTAAGAATGCCAGACCTAACTGAGATACAAATGGGAAATTATGCTTTTATCGACACACGTTTGCTGTAGATATTTCTTTTGTAGCGTCAGTATTACTTTTACACCCTTGTGCAAATGAATTAAAATCAATATGTTTACTGTGAAATCCATATACCTAAAAAACAACTCTGTGAACTATTTCTCATCTTTGTAAGTCATAGATTGGTGTAGAATCAGATTTCACTTTCTGCCAATGAAGGTAATGAGGGTTTTCAAAGAAATTTGTTTCTTTTTTTTTGATTACTTGTTAGGCTTAGATTTCTCACAAGTCTGTGGAATATAAAGGTGTAGCTGTGTCTTCCCTAAGACAGAACCTGCTACATTTTGGACAAAATCTAAAACAGAGGTCAGAGCCTCAGATTTACTTTCACTGTCAGTGCTGTTGCAAGATGCAGCAATTAGGCTTGGCAAGTGGCCTTGTCATTTTAAATCATTTCAAGTGGTCTAATGCAAATTGACTGGTCAGATGCTGTTAAAACGGTAAATGCATCAGTCAGTATTGCACAGCAGTTTCAGAACTTGTTTCAATTAATTCACTTTCAATTAATTCATCAGTATTATGTTTGTTTGTTTTTTGTTTTGTTTAAGATGTTGCCTTATAAAGTCTGAGTAACACTTTGAACCTGTGAATCTAAATTATATAAATTAGATATTTTAAATTATTTTAGCTTATTATTTTTGTTGAGAATGTAGTGTTTTATTGTCATTTGTATACTGCTTTGGAAAAAGGCATCGGTTAAATACCATAAACATCATTTGCACAAGGGTGTATTGTGATTTTCAGCAGTGATATCATTGAAGAGTCGTCATGGGAACCAACCAGATCAGGCGAAAGCAAGCCAGCTGCCACACTGCCAACGGACAACAGCACATGCACACAGAAAATCATACTTTGATCAGGGACTTCGGAAGTTTCTTGAACTTTCTTTTCTTGAAACCAATCTAATGTTGTATACTATCTATGTATGAAAGATAACAGATACTGTTAATCTCCAATTAAGCTGACCCTCACATTGAAGACACAAGAATCTCAATAGAAGAATGTAGCATTTTTCTAAAGTTTGTGCCAGTTGTACTTTTGCTTAGACTCTCTGGACATTTTCTCATGTCCTCAGGGACATGGCCATCTCAGTGACATGAAAGCTGAAATGAAATGACAGTGATTTCTACTGTAATAGTTCACACAGCAGCAGACAGAAAGGCCATCCAATATGAAGTTTTTTGAAGCAAGTTAAGGGGACAGATTTATATGGGGAAATGGTACACATACGGCCATAACTAGTTTGTTGGGTCTAACCAAAGTTCTTAGGCCTTCATAGAAATTATATTTACTGGCATATGTTTATTTTTGTCTACATATGCAGCTTGTGTGCTACTAAAGTTTAAACTTGAGCTGATAACTGAACTCGTTATTAGCCAAGTTGTGTCTGTGTGGTTGTCCCTCGTTGGATAAGGTAAACTATTTAGTGTCCACACTTCCTTGAAGATCCAATAGGGGCAGTAGCACTTCTGTGTCTCAGATGACTGCAGATTTGACTAGAAGAAAAGCCATAACAGTTGTATTTTAGGTGCTGCTTTTTTGGGTCTTGATCCACAGCCTCATCTCCACTAGGACGTGATCACTGTAGACCCAACCAGGGCAAAGTGCATATAAAGCTAGAGCTTCACAGGAAGTGTAGGCCAAGAAAGTTCCTTTGTAATCCTCTGAATATCGAAGGACAAATTCATTTCTGAGGTGTCTAAGCACTCGTGTTTCTCAGATGAGCTGACGCTATTAAGAGTCTGAGGACAGGCTCTCACTTGACCTTGAGGACAGGCTCTCACTTGACCTTGTCTTTGTGACAGAATGCCTGTAACGCTACACAAAGGCAGCAGGGAGACATGGGTGATGGGCTTCATTGTATCTGTCTACCAGTTTTAGATATTTGCAACTTTGTGAAGCGATGACCCAGTGAGATTGGCATTTACAAAAATGCCCTCATAAGTTACATTTGTAATGTGTATTTGAACGTGTGTGTGTGTGTGTGTGTGTGCGTGTATATACAGCATATATTTATATATTTGTGTTAAATTATCCACACTCATGGTGAGTTGATTATTTAAGTTGTTTCACAATGTTTTTTTTTTTTTTTGGCGGCTTGTTTTTTTTAAAGCATATGCCCAGTTAACAAATGTGTGAGATGCCTCACGTGACAGACACTGCACCCATAGTGGGTGGATACTTCTTGTTCTGGAGCTTGCAAGACTTGACAGCAGTGGTGGACAGCAGCTGCCAATCACTTTTCAGAGGTTACAGGGACATCATGGTCAGTCCAAGACCTGGCGAATGTATCCAAGGTCATGACCTCTACTTGTGTGTGAAGGTTTCCTAAAGCACACGGTCATTGTTTCCTTTTTTTTTTTAGAATCAAAATGTATTTATACACACTGTAGTGAATATATGTAAATACAAATGTATGAAAGCCTTTGGTGTCATTTTTGCCATTGTGTGATGCAAGGATGTGTTTCTTTGTGTTTCAAGTATCCCTAAGACGTCATTTAAAATGGTCTAAATTTGCAAATCTACACAAATTAAGTTTCAAGATAGGGACATAATGCAGTTGATAGCATGATGTCCCTATCAGAAACATAAAATACGATCCAAATGAATGGCATGGGCCCTGATCAAAATGCAATGCAATACAAACAATAATGTATCAAATTAAAAATTATCAGCTGTTTTACTGAAATAAGACTTCAACTCAAACTGAGCGGAGATGAGCAACTACAGCAAAACAATTTCAGACAAGCATATAGAACAAGAATTGTTTATTAAAATACAAAACTCAGTCAATGCTTTGCACTACACAAATCCTTCACTTGCCATACTATTAGCAGAAGAATACAGTTATTAAAATAGCCACCGGCATGAAAAGCTTAGGATTTACAGACGACTTGAAAGTCAGAATTCTGTAGGCGACACAGCAACCACTCCAAGCTCCATCCTTCCACAGAAGCAAGCCTTCAGGAATTCAAACCATCAAGACTTGCAACAAAACCAGATAAAGTATATATACATACACAGACACATATAAAAACACACTACTACGCCAAATACAACATGACTGAGTTGACATAATATTTATACGAATATACACAATCCTTCTCTTTCTTTTCTACATGCAAAGGACCAAACCAAAACATTAAAAAAATAGAGCACAGCAGAGAAATAAGCTATACAGTTGTTCACAGAGGTGCCAATCCCAGCTTCAAAAAGGACAAAACCCTGACACATACTCCATCCAATCATTTTCTGAACCAGCTGATCCTGATGAGCACAAAAATCATCAGACAGGCAGACTGGCTAATCAGGGAAATCACCTGTGTTGAGTCCACAGGCAGAAAGAAACACGCGTTAGGATTTTTTACTTTCTGAGGCCGGGATTGACACATCTGGTCATTTTAGCAGAAAAAAAACAAAGTTTCAGTAACATCCTTGTTCTGGAACGAGGACGCTGTATCACCATTATCCACAATGTGCCAATGTTCCTGATGAAAGCATCTGGATCCAATGAAATGCTTTGACCTTAAGGATGCTTTAAGAGGTACAACCATTTGGGTCCATTGCATTCTTGTGGAGATTACATTATTTACCCTACAGTCAGTTTCTAAAGGGGCCATTCCCATAATTACTGCATCTTCTGTAGTTGTCAGTTTAAAAAAAAACAACCCACAGATGTGACCCCCGCAATGTGATTAAGCACATGACAGATCACTGGTCTGAATCAGTTTCTCTATGTATCTGCAACAGTTTGTGATGACCGCTTAACATGATCGTTTCATAATGGTCACAACATACAAAAGAATGGGCCACCATTGTGCAAGTTTGTCGCTTGCAGATTTACTGTGTAGAGGTTGAAAAGTATTTCAGTCGATTTTTCATTATGCTTTATAATAGACCCCAAAGGGTCACAAAATACTGCACAAGAACATTATGAATGGTTGAGAGTCCAGGTGAATTATTTAGGCTGTGCCATGGTGAATCCACACACACAAAAACAATTTAAAACCACACACATAGAGACACACACACACTCTCACACACACAGTCATGTGCTCCATGTCTCTCCCCAGCTTCTGGGCAAAGTAAACAGATTCACAGCTCCACACCCAGGAGCCTCCTTAAGTTAAGTCACCATTAAACTCCTCTACTACAGCATGCCCAAGACTCAAAGACATGCTGCTCTGGCAGTCCTTCAATACACACACACACACACGCTCTCTCTCTCTCTCTTTTGCAGCCCCTCATCTGTGAGGTCGCCTTCACCTGCAGGATCTCACTCACACACACACACACACACACACAACCACACCCTTCTTCTATGACGTGCCCCCTTACACACGCAGGATCTCCAGGCAGTTGTTGTAGCAGATGGCGATCCAGTCGGGCTGGGTGGAGGCCCACTGCACGTTGTTGATCTCGCCCTCGGCCGTGTAGGCCAGGATGGGGTCCTCGATGGCCCGCGGCATCTGCTGGATGTCCCAGATTAACGCCTGGTGGTCGTCCGCTACAGTGAGGGTGAAAGGGACGAGAGCGCGTGGTAAAGGCTACTGTATGGGGAGTCTACGGTATTTTGAGTTTGCCCACAGTAGGTGTGAGGAGGAAGGTTCTGTGTCAGTGTGAGGTGGGTGAGGTGCTGTGTACTAGTACTGATTCTGTATGTTTGTGTGTGTATGTATGTGTAATAGTATGTTGTGTGTGTATGCATGTGTACCTGTATGTTTGTGAGTGTATGCATGTGTGTTAGTATGTTTGTGAGTGTATGCATGTGTACCAGTATGTTTGTGTGTATGCATGTGTACTAACACGTTTGTGTGTATGCATGTGTACTAATATGTTTGTGAGTGTATGCATGTGTGCTAGTATGTTTGTGTGTGTATGCGTGTGTACTAACATGTTTGTGAGTGTATGTGTATGCGTGTATGCTAGTATGTTTGGGAGTGTATGCATGTGTACTAACATATTTGTGAGTGTATGCGTGTGTACCTGTATGTTTGAGAGTGTATGCATGTGTGTACTAACATGTTTGTGAGTGTATGCATGTGTGTACTAACATGTTTGTGAGTGTATGCATGTGTACCAACATGTTTGTGAGTGTATGCATGTTTTCTGGTATGTTTGTGTGCGTATGCATGTGTACCTGTATGTCTGTGTGTGTGTATGCATGTGTACTAACATATTTGTGAGTGTATGCGTGTGTACCTGTATGTTTGAGAGTGTATGCATGTGTACTAACATATTTGTGAGTGTATGCGTGTGTACCTGTATGTTTGTGAGTGTATGCGTGTGTACTAACACGTTTGTGTGTGTATGCATGTGTACTAACACGTTTGTGTGTGTATGCATGTGTACCTGTATGTTTGTGGGTGTATGCATGTGTACTAACATGTTTGTGAGTGTATGCATGTGTGCTAGTATGTTTGTGTGTGTATGCGTGTGTACTAACATGTTTGTGAGTGTATGTGTATGCATGTGTACTACTATGTTTCTGAGTGTATGCATGTGTACCTGTATGTTTGTGAGTGTATGCATGTGTACTAACATATTTGTGAGTGTATGCGTGTGTACTAACATATTTGTCTGTGTATGCATGTGTGTACTAACATGTTTGTGTGTGTATGCATGTGTGTACTAACATGTTTGTGAGTGTATGCATGTGTGTACTAACATATTTGTGTGTGTATGCATGTATACTACTATGTTTGTGAGTGTATGCATGTGTGTACTAACATATTTGTGTGTGTATGCATGTGTGTACTAACATGTTTGTGAGTGTATGCGTGTGTACTAGTCTCTCACCTGCTGTGCAGATGTGGCAGGAGGAGTGCGGTGCCCAGGCGATGCCGTTGACACACGCCCGGTGGTTGTTGAGGCGAGCGACAGGCGTGCAGGGCACACGCACGTCCAAAATCACCACCTGGAGGAGGAGAGAAGAGCAGGCAGGAAGCAGGGTGAGACAGTAGGCGAGATAAGCTACCTCAAAATTCTTGTTCCTCAATTGTAATTTACTCTTGGTAAAACTTAATGAACAAGTAATATAAAAGGAATTACAAACATTTCTAACTTCCTGACAAAATGATGAGGCAAAGTGGAAACCAGAGGTGTCAATTCCAGCTTCATAAAGTAAAAACCCTGTATTGTATTCCTTCTGCCCGCTTTTAACAAAGGTAATTCTGTTATTAGCCAATTATTCGTGTGCTCAGTAGGATCAGCCGGTTCAAAAAATGGTCAGACCAAATATGTGGCAGGGTTTTTTTTACATATTTGGTCAGGATAAACATCTCTTGGTGAAAGCCTACTTATTTCAAATATATATGGCTTTGGAGAAGAGTGCTTAAGGACAAGGGAAGAGAGTTTGAATGGATCGTAAACATGCTGGACAGAACAAGCAGGGGATGCAGGGGAAGCGGAGAATAGAGCGGGTGGGTGGGTGAAGTTGTTGGGAAGCGGAGGATAGTGTGGGTGGGTGGGTGAAGGTGTGGGGAAGCTGAGAAAAGCGTGGGTGGGTGGGTGAAGGTGTGGAGAGGCTGAGGATAGCATGGATGGATGAGTGAAGGTGTGGGCCAGCTGAGCAGACCTCCATGCCGTCCATGGCCATGGTGGCCAGGTAGTTGGGGTCCTGCTTGTTCCAGCAAAGGCGCAGCAGGGGGTGGTGCTGGGGGTCCTCGTACACACACACACACACACACACACACACACACACTAACAGACCAACAGACAGACAGACACACACACACACACACACACACACACAGACCAACAGACTGATCGACACACACACACACAAACACACACACACACACACACACACACACACACACACACACACACACACAGACCCACCTCCATGCCGTCCATGGCCATGGTGGCCAGGTAGTTGGGGTCCTGCTTGTTCCAGCAGAGGCGCAGTAGGGGGTGGTGCTGAGGGTCCTCGTAGATGATGGTGCTGTGCTCCAGGTGCCGCAGGTCGAACATGCGCACCGAGCCGTCCGCCCCCACCGACGCAAACATGTCCCGGCCCCCACCTGCACGACTGAAGGCAATGTCGTACACCTGCGGAGAGGCAGTCAAGGATACGTTTATATGGCAGACAATGCAGTGAATAAGTGACAAATGTTCCACTTTTCCCTGCCCCATGAAGGAATCATCATCATCTATTATTGATACAATTATTATTATAAAAAGGGGATGAAGGAGACATAGGAAAGAGAAAGAAAGCGAAGTACGTTCACCTAGTAAAAGATGATGAGAAACATTAAGGACAGAGGCAAGTTATACAAGCAGCACTTTAATACTACTGTAATACCCGAGTTATTTGCTGACAGTGCTAAATCACTGGCTTGACAGTTTTCATGTACCCCAGTTGTCTAATAAAGTAATGTAATTTTTCTATACAATAATTTGCGTTTGTACACAGATGTTCTGTGTGGCAACTGCTTACCTCTTTGTCGTGGGCGATGAGCTGGGTCTTGACGTGGCCAGACACCAGGTTGACCCTGCCCAGCACCTGACCTGTCTCCAGTCCCCAGATGGTACAGGTGGTGTCGATACTCGAGGTACCTTAGTGAGTGAAACAGATACGATTACAACCAGTCCTTCACAAGGGCACACATGGGTGCCTAACTACCACCAAATGCTTTTTAAAGTGTAACAGATTAGTAGTAGACTATTATTAACCTATATAAGTTGCTTTGGAGAAAAATGTTCACCAAGTACCATACTAGAACTACATAGTACTTCATAAATGCTTTTTATAACAATGAAGTCAACGCAGAATATTCACATATACTGTAACTACAACCAGTCTGCACACACTCAAACACACACACACACACACACACACACACACACACACACAGGATTTTATTATGAACAGACAGAGAAGCTGGAGTTGGTGTAGTTTCTCACCCAGTAGATTAGGGTCCACCTCATTCCAGTCGAAGGATGTAAGCGGAGCACAGAAGTCAGAGTTCTTGTTGTTATTCAACAGGCACTCAAGACGAGTCTCTGTGTCACTGACCTGTACAAAACAAAGACTCTCTCTGGTGAGGCCTGTGGTCTTTATATAACCCTGTGAGACCATCAATGAAGATGTTTTTAATATTCACACAAACTGCTCACCCTCCAGATGCGTAGGTAGTCCCCACTAGTGGCGAGGAGGTCGGGGTACATGCCCTTGGTGTCTGGGATCCACATGATCTTGGTGGTGGGGTACGGGTGATCAAAGGTGTTCCTGCAGACAAACTCAGAGCTCTCCTCCTCCAGACCCACGATCTGCACCTGCCATTACCAACAGAAGCACAAATACTACATCCAGTAGCTGTAGTATACTGCCAGACACAGAGATTTAAGGCATATTCCATTATTTGTGGGTTGTCTTTCACAATGAACAGATAATAATACGATACTACAGAATAACATATGCATTATGTTTTGCAGCAAGCTCCAGTTGTTTGACACCATTGCAACGCAATATCAGTGTTGAAAGATAACATTTCTCTAGCAGTATGTGGTGCAATACATTTTAGCAACTCAACAGCCACGAGTTGTACTTGTGGGTCAGAGTAATTTTCCAAGTCCTGGACAGACGCAAAAGTTAGATGCACTTAGATCATGACGCACTAATAATTAGCGGTCACAGGGTTCAAGGCATGTCATAACAAAACAATGTCACATCTCACCTTGTTGTTATACTCCTCCACAAAGCTTCCCAGCGCCAGCCGAAAGCGCTTGTCGGGCCTTACGCTCCAGTTCATACCATACACTGTCCATGGCGCCTCGTATTTGTATATTTCTTTTCGCTTGCCGTGGAGCGACATCTTTCTTGTCACACAAAGTTCCACACTTCAACACTCGATGGTTATCTGAAAGTACCGGTTAAACAAATACTTTAGAAGCGATTTCAAAAACAAGGAGCAAAATAACATTGCTTGTCATCTACAAGGCAAGTGATGGTTAGCTAAAGCATGTTATACCACCTGCAAAGTATAGCTTGGCTATATAACGTTGATCAGTATATTATCCGTACCTGCTAGCTGTGCAAAGTGCTAGCGGCAGACAAAGAAACGAATCAGTTTCGTTGGCATTAACCTGTAGTCCGCTCGACCGTAAGGATTGCTGATAAGATGCACAACAAACCTCCGCTCAGACTTCTCGCTATCCTCCCATAACACTTAAATATCGGATAAAATCTACCTTGTCCCACCAACGTCCACTGATTGCACCCCTGACTTTCTTCTTGGATTTCTCTGGACTTCTGTGAGCCTCCTCCCCTTTCCTGCCCGTGAATGTGGCGACAATAATTTTGGTCAAAGGCCTGTTCCGAAAGAGGTCAGATGACCTAACCCTAGCCTAGACAGAACCTTTCTAATAGCCCTTGGTCACATATCTATTAGAGGTCAGTAGAAACTTTAAAGATTGAGACCACAAACACAAAACTATCCCCTTTGAGTACAGTCCGCCCATAGGTCACAGCCAGCTACATTTCAGTAAATATTCCAGCCTATGCCAATGGCGCCTCCAACGTAAACTAAGAAAATGACATGTTACCACAAATGTTCTAAGACGACCAGATATGCCACTCTCGGTTTCACAACACGTGATTTTGTTTGCAGTTCCATCGTCAACCACGCGGGGGCGGTCACATTCTGGAGACCAGAATGAATGGAGTCCTATGGAGCAATACCCCTTTACCTGCCCTTATCTCGAGATATACATTTTTGTCTACTAATTTGAATATTGTTTTTCAAAGAGAATGTCTATAAAATGCTCCTGACTGAGTTGTAGATTTTTACAGTCATACATTCTCTTTAAAAAGCTACTTAAAGTGTCGATGACGTCATACATAGCTCATACATTAGCATAATGCTAGCGCGTTGTAGACAACAAGAGGCAGACCTGTAAGAAATCAAAGGGACATATGCACTCGTCCAGTGGATTTTTTATTGAAACCCCATTTTTGCTCAAAGAAACTACATTCAAATCTGAGCGCACTTGAAGAGACTTGGGTGAAAATGGTGATTTTTAGCATCTAGCTCCATTGGGCCCCATTCATTTTGGTCTCCGCCGACGCCCCCAGTGGAATTCTGATGGAACTGCGGCCAAAAAGCCGTTACAATGGGCCTTAATAGGGAGTGGCATATCTGGTCGTCTTAGAACATTTGTGATGTTACACAGCACATGCTCACTTTACCTTACTCATTTTTTACTATGCATCTTTGTATTAGAACACATGTTACAAGTTGTATTATTCGATTTGTAGAGGGATATATTAAACACCAAAGGCATGTATTTGATTCCAAAATGAAAGACTGCACTTTGCCTAATGTTGTCGTATCATATGGAGTTTTACATTTGCTAGAATTTGCGATAGCTGTCCCTTTAAATGGAACATGGTGTAGCTGGCTTCACGCAACATGTGATTGCGCAGAGACTGGAGTAGGGAGTAGCAGTTCGTCCCTAAATATAAGCCAGTGCTAAGTATTTGAGGAAGCCAGTCTCCGTGCTTCCTTGAAAACCACTAAGAACGGTTCAACAAGGTAATACTACGTCCATTGAATGCCACCAATATTCTTTGAATTATAGCTATTTTGTAACATTGAATGGAAATGTTTTCCCTTGTATGCTGACTTGTAGTACTTGTTTTACTAAGCTACTTCTAAGCTACTTATCGTATGCTAACCAAGGGCAGGCTAGCGTTTCGCTATACATCATGTGGGGGATGGGTCTGCTAACTTGGTTACTGTCAACAGTGCAGTTAGCTCAACCACACACGGTATGCTTAAGCTGTCTGGATAGTTAATTACTACTGATTTCAGGATTTGCCTTTTTTTCAAGTCTGATAGGCAATTGTAGGTCATCTGTGGTCGATGTGACCCAAAAAATACTGATCGGATAGTACTAAATGCACTAACCTGTGTGGTTTGGGTTATATTAGCCGGGTAGCTACGTGATATTAGCCACCCAGCTGGTCTGCGTAGAGAAGTCTGTCAATGGTCTGGTCTGTCTGTCACACACTAGCTTTCGGGCAGGTTAACCACATTCGTTTGGCTTGCTGGTCCCATGTCTCAGTTACAACATGACAGCTGTTAACGTCACTCCTCGTAACTCTTAACCACTTTTTAGCCGCAGGTTACTTGGAGTGTTGAACTGTTACTATGGATAAGGAGATTATGTATTCCTCTGGTGATGCCTCCCTGATCGTTAGCCAAGCTAATCATCCTCGATGCCCCATTCACACCTCGTGTGGGGCAAAACTTGGCGATTAGTCCAAACCATCTGTCATTTAAAGACCAAACGTGTGTTGGCTTGTGTGTTTCTAAACAGATTTAGGTGAATGCTCTAGGTATCATGGGCATCTACACGAGAGAAGGGATGTCAAGATCATATAGAAGACATTGCATTATATGACTCTGTATTCTCACCATGAAAGTGGTTCAAAGACATTTGGGGTCAAAATGCTGTATCTCTATACTATCTTAGTGTAAACGTATTGTCCATGTTTTGAAAGTAATCATGATGATTTTTAAAGATGTACGTACAAAGACGAAGAAGTCGGTAATGTGCCCAATGGATATGAGGTTACTCAGTCTTAAAACCATAGACTCTATATAGGTTAAAACAAAATCATTTACAAAGGTGTCGGCAGTGGCAAGCTTGGGGGTCTAAGCAATTTGGAGTATAATCTCTCCCTGGTCGGAGTTACTGATAAGCCATGGCAGCTGCCTACTGGATAAATGTTAACACCCTCTGGAATGCTATCCTTTCAGAGATGTTCAGCTATGGGCCACATGTATGATATGATGCCTGCCATATGTGTAAAGAGAGAGAAAATAAATTTATCCTCACACATAAAAGCATCCAGAACTGAGAAAGGATAAGTGCTTGCTGTGTTTGTATTTTGAAGGTCATGTGATGACTTAAGGCCTTTTCTGTTTTCATTTGCATGACATCCTACGTAATCGAATACTGCCTGTTGTTAAGTTAGTCCCGTAGTGACACTGTCTGATGGGGAAGGTATGTTTTTTTCATGTCAAGGAAATATAACAAGCATGTGCCTGTTTCTGTATGTCCTCAGCATACAGAGTTTTCAGGGTCTCAAAGCAGTCAGTCTACTGTGGTCTGAAATGATTTTACTGCATTGTCAAGGGTTTATTTTCTTACTGTCTAAATACTTCACTCTGTTTCCAGGGTTTCAGTCTCTAAAAGCGGTTAGCACTGTGGTGTGACTATTTGACCCAGACTGTGTTGTTCCCCCCAGACCAGACCGGACCATGAGGAGTGTCCTGCTGCTGGTGGTGCCAGTGCTGCTGCTGGTGTTGGCCCTCCCGGCCACCACTAGGGGCCGCTACAACGACGACTTCGACGACGGCGAGGACCTGGCCGAGTTTGACGACAACGACTTCGCCGAGTTCGAGGACGTGAGCGAGGACCAGGGGGCGGAGGCGGAGACGGCTCCTCCCCCGCAGCGGTCGGCACCTTCAGCGCCCGCAAACGAAGAGGAGGACGATGACGAGGCCACGGTGGAAACGGAGGACGGTGGGGACGAGTTCTACGACGGGGACACTCAGGTGAGTGTCAAGGGAATACCTGTGTGATGGTGGTGAGACTGGTGTGTGCATTTGTGTTCCAGAGGTCAGTTAAGGAAACAGCCCCAAAGTTCACATATTGCTAAGGGTTTCGTTCTTTCACCTTGGATCTAGTTGCATCAAAGCACATGATGCATCTCTCCTCATGTATAGGTTGGATGGCTTGTTCAAATATTAAAGCTGTTCATGTTTCTAGAATTCACTTCTGTCAGATTTCTTGCAGCAGATCTGTTTATTGTCCACTGTGTATTTTCTCACTTTTCCTGCTGTAGGACCAGGACCTTTACAGCAAGTATGACAATGAAGAGTTTGAGGGTTATGAGCCCAAGACAAACCCTTCTTTCAAGGACCACACCCTCATTGTGCGAGAGGTAGGGCGCACTCTATCCATCCTTTAGTACCTCCACTGACCTCCACTGACCACTGACTGATTCAAAACTCAGAAACCCCCATACTGGTGATTGACTTACTTGAGGCCCATGTAGACATGATCGTAACTGTTAAAAGCATAGTGCATTGTTTGCTCTCAATAAACTTAAGTCTGCACAGTGTGCAGTAGAGTGTTCAGTTCACTTTAGTAGTTTTCGTACTTTCCTGCAAACTTACCAGCATCTGACCAAGAGGCTGTGCATTAAAACTCAGTTGTCTGATTTGAGGTTTCTGATCGTAATTGTGTCGACCGGTTCTCTTGGTCGTGCTGTTCTAGGTTCCGCCCCACCTGCAGAACAGCTGGGAGAGCTACTACATGGAGATCCTGATGGTGACGGGGCTGCTGGCCTACATCATGAACTACATCATCGGCAAGAACAAGAACAGCCGCCTGGCACACGCCTGGTTCAGCTCACACCGAGAGCTCCTGGAGAGCAACTTCGCCCTCGTGGGTAAGTAGGAGTCTCATTGTGAAAAAGCCCACGGCTCCTCACTAGCAGGGTGCGCGATGACTGGAAGTAGGGGTCGAAGTGGTACACAAAAAAGACCTCAAAAGTCCATGAGCGTTAGTAGCGTTAGTTCTGCCCTCTTCTTAGCACCCCCCACTGTACTGTACTGTACAAAGACATTAAACAGCAAGGCCACTAAGGTGCAAGATGAATGTAACAAAGTGTCAAGTACAAAAAGTACAAAGTAGGACACTTTAGACTGATACTCTTCTACTCTGTGCAAACTTAACAAAACAATGGGAGATTGCATGAGGGAGTATATGGAAGGCCGCAGTGAACATTTCACAAGGCCTATGTAGGAATTGCACATTATATTGCACAGAGAGAGGCTAACCCAAATAGAGCATGGCCAACAGCAGCAGTGGGGTAACAACCCAAATTACACACACACACACACACACACACACACACACAGCAGTTAAGTGACAATGAATGTTGTAAGATTAGACCGTGAAGTACAGTATAACATGTGGTGTTTCTGTGATGTGTGACGTGATGCGGTGTCTGTGCCTGCAGGTGACGATGGCACGAGTAAGGAGGCCACCAGCACAGGGAAACTGAACCAGGAGAACGAGCACATCTACAACCTCTGGTGCTCCGGCCGCGTGTGCTGTGAGGGCATGCTCATTCAGCTCAAGGTGTGTGTGTGTGTGTGTGTGTGTGTGTGTGTGTGTGTGTGTGTGTGTGTGTGTGTGTGTGTGTGTGTGTGTGTGTGTGTGTGTGTGTGTGTGTGTGTGTGTGTGTGTGTGTGTGTGTGTGTGTGTGTGTGTGTGTGTGTGTGTGTGTGTGTGTGTGTGTGTGTGTGTGTGTGTGTGTGTGTGTGTGTGTGTGTGCCATATATAGCAATAACACCATCAATGAGGACATCCTCATATTTTGTGTAAAAGCCCGCCTGCAGGTTCTCCCCACAAGGTACAATCTCTCTCTGTGGTTCCCCTCCACCCATTCCCCCTTCTGCTTACTGCATGACCCCCCACAACACCTGGAGTCAGTAGCCCACATCATGAACAGCTGCCCATCATACAAAGGACTGTATACTGCCAGACATGACAGACTGGTGGATCTCATCGCTGCCCAGATCCCCTGTACATCTGATAAGAAACTATACAAACACACCACTGTACAGTCACAATGGTTCAATTCACCTACAAATACTTTTTCAGGAATCCCCAACACACCGGACATTGTATGCTTATCAGATGCTGACAAAACAGTTACACTGTATGAAATATCATGTGCATTCGACCTGTTCATGGAGGACTCCTACTGTGCAAAAACCACAAAATATCAACCATTAATATCTGTCATTGAGAGCCTTGGTTACAGATGTCGGTTCATTGTACTGGTATTTGGTAGCCTAGGTCATATACATAGGCTGGTGGTCAGTGGACTCTGCATTGGGGGGTTACGTAGAGCTAGGGCCAGACAGCTAGCAAAGTACTGCTCCATCTCAGCTGTCATAGGAAGCATGTATATATGGAAAAGACGATGTTTCCTGTACCCATGAAGCTGCAAACACAAAGCAATGTGCTTATAGCCTAGAATCTTAGAACATTCAGAAAATTTGATTCCTAATGAATATTACCTTGTAATGTGGGATCAAATAAAGTATAAAAATGTGTGTGTGTGTGTGTGTGTGTGTGTGTGTGTGTGTGTGTGTGTGTGTACATGTACGCATACACTAATGGGAAAAGGGTGTGTGTGTGCGTGTGCCTGCATGGAAAAGGGAACCTTGCATTTCTGAACCTCAGCAAATGTTTCACAGACTCGTTTCACAGGTTTTGTGACCTTGAAAGGAGCTGTAATGTCGTTGTTGGATCTTGTCAAGGGCTCAGCTAGGAGTTAATGAATGAATGAATGAATGAATGAATGAATGTAGTAGGGTTAATGGCTCATTTAGTAATGGCTGAGTGTCTTTCTGTTCTCCCACCAGTTCTTGAAGAGGCAGGACCTGCTCAATGTCTTGGCCAGAATGATGAGACCAGCCTGTGACCAAGTGGTAAGGACTCACTTTCCAAACATACGGTGCTACATACCAAAACCATAATAAAAACAGAAGAATAAGAATAAAATAGTAAGAGTTGAATAAAATACAATTATAAGAATTACAAAGAGGAGAAAAAGAAAGCCATGAAGTTATTTAATTTTCTATACCTGATGTGAGCAAGCTTACGAAGAACTTTTTACAAGTGCCTTGTCTTGTTTATCTGCAGCAAATCAAAGTGACGCTGAATGATGATGACATGGACACATTCGTGTTTGCGCTGGGCACCAAGAAGGCCATGGCTCGTATGCAGAAGGAGATGCAGGATCTGGTAAGAGCCAGAAAATTGAGGTTGTAATGTGCATGACAGAGAGAGGGGGGTGGGGTGGGGGTTGGGGGTTGGGGGTCTATTTAGTTCTACTGGAACTTGTTTGCTGAGTAGGTGTCACATGCACATGTGCTTATTTTAAAGCCTACAGAACTTGGTCAAGGGGTTTAAAAGTGACTTTTATCTATAAAAATAGAGAAGCAGCTGTCCCAGTTCTGCTGTAGCGTATTGTAGTGTAGTGTACAGTTGTTTATGTGGGTCTGCTAGCAGGTGATGCGTCGCTCTTCGTGACTCTCTCTCCCCTGTCGTCCTCTCCCTCAGAGTGAGTTCTGCAGCGACAAGCCCAAGTCGGGGGCGAAGTACGGCGTTCCTGAGTTCCTGGCCATCCTGTCTGAGATGGGAGAGGTCACGGACGGCCTGATGGACAGTAAGGTGAGTGGTCAAGAGTGAAGTGGCAGAGTGAGATTGCCAGTAGAGGCCTTTTGGATGATGACGCTGCCAGCTGGACATGCATTTAATGGCCTTGCTGAGTGTCGTATTTTATTGTACAACAGTTCGATCCGGTCAAACTATTTAGCACTTTCTGATTGGGCGAGACCCATTCTAAGCGTCACTAGGAGTGAGGATATCCCATGGTATCCACGAACGCCCTCACTCCCACTCATGTTATATCACTTAATTAGTTATCTGGCCTGTGCCATATGCTTTTACTAGATGATTCACCTGTTCTGACATTCTGTTCTGAGTTTTTATTGTTTTATGCTGTATGGGTCTGTCCTTCCTCCAGATGGTTCACTACGTCACCAACCATGCCGACAAGATTGAGTCCATCCATTTCTCGGACCAATTTTCTGGTCCAAAAGTTATGCAAGAGTAGGTGATCTCACAACTCTCTCAGCTCTCTGTTACCTTATTGCAGTGTTGGCAGTGTTACAGGTGAACGTTTTGAAACTGTTGTCTGAATGTTGCCCAAATGTTTTTTTTAGGGAGGGTCAGCCCTTAAAGCTGCCCGAGACGAAGAAGACGCTGCTGTTTACATTTAATGGTAATTATCGCAACCCAGACATGGGCAAGTGCCCATGGGGACCCAGGTTCGAATCCGGCCTGGGTCATTTCCCAACCCTACCCCATCTCTCTCTCCCGCTCATTTCCTGTCACCATTTTCGCTGTCCTATTACAATAAAGGCAAAAAAGCCCCAAAATATACTTTAATACAAAAAAATTCTCAACCCTGACACATGCAAAACAATCCATAAACAATAAAACTAGTATGCATTTCCATCTTGGGACACATAGCTGTTTTGGATTACAAGCTAAAGTAAATGTGTGTGTCTATGTGGGCACTTGCTATATTCTGGACCTAGCTTTGTAGTGTGTGTGCATGTGTAGATCTAAAAAATATTAAAATGTGTGTGTGTGTGTGTGTGTGTGTGTCTGTCATCAGTGCCTGGGATGGGTAACACATCTCCCAAAGACATGGACACACTGCTGCCTCTGATGAACATGGTGATCTACACCATTGACAAGGTCAAGAAGCTCCGCTTGAACAGGGAGGTGAGTACACATTTCTGTCCAACACACACACACACACACACACACACACACACACACACACACACACACACACACACACACACATTGCTGCATTGTGAAATAGTAGATAATTTATGTCTGAAAACCTCTGACATTGTTGTCACACCACTTTTGTTGGCTCGAAGGCTGTTGGAAAAACTACTGCTCTTTGGGTGTAGCCTTGGAGTGCGTCATTCATTTCTACAGATTTCAGGGACGCACGTAAAGACGAGGAATAGAAGCATAGTAGTCTACCTGTGTGAAATATTATGTTGGTGCTCAATAGTGGCCTTTCATTCACATTTCTGCCAGGTAGTTTGGGATGTAAAATTAAAAACATCTCTCACCCTCTCTTGCCCTCTCTCCCTCTCTCTATTTCCTCTCTCTCGCTCGCTCGCTTGCTCGCTCTGTCTCTCTCTCGCTTGCTCACGCTGTCTCTCTCTCGCTCTGTCTCTCTCTTGCTTGCTCGCTCTGTCGCTCTCTCTTTCATCCTTTCTTTCTTTCTCCTTTCTCTCTCTGTCTCTGTGTGCCTCAGGGGAAGCAGAAGGCCGATAAGAACCGTGCGCGCGTGGAGGAGAACTTCCTGAAGCAGACCCACGCCCAGCGGCAGGAGGCCGCTCAGACGCGCCGCGAGGAGAAGAAGAGGGCTGAGAAGGAGAGGATCATGAACGAGGAGGATCCTGACAGACAGCGACGCATGGAGGTCTGTTTGTGTGTGTGTGTGTGTGTGTGTGTGTCTGTGGCAGTTGTGTTTGAAAGTCTTTGTTTTCTTTTCTTTTTTTGTGTCATGCCATGTTTTTTGGCATGCTGTATCCAGTTTTGGTGATCATGTATTCTCTTAAGAAACACTCAGTTCATTTTATCTTTGTCAGTAGATTTTTCTTTTAATTCAACACACAGCCAGAGTTATTATCTAGGTTTTTTACATGATGGTATAGAGCAAGTAGTTGTTTTGAACTTTAGAAAGGACAAGAAATAAACCTAAATGTAACAAACAAATGTTTAATGTGACTGACCCCCTGTTCTTCTCTCTGTCTCTCTCTCTCTCTCTGTCTGTCTCTCTCTCTCTCTCTGTCTCTCTGTCTCTCTCTCTCTGTGTCTGTGTGTGTCTCTCTGTCTGTCTCTCCCTCTCTCCCTCTGTCTGTCTCTCCCTCTTCCCCTCTCTGTCTCTCTCTTTATCGCGCTCTCTCCCTCCCTCTCTCTCTCTCTCCCTCCCTCCCTCTCTCTCTCTCTCCCTCTCTCTCTCTCCCTCTCTCTGTGTCTGTGTGTGTGTCTCTCTCTCTCTCCCTCCCTCTCTCTCTCTCTCTCTCTCTCTCCCTCCCTCTCTCTCTCTCTCTCTCTCTCTCTCTCTCCCTCTCTCTGTCCCACCATTAGGAGGCTGCCCAGCGCCGTGAGCAGAAGAAGCTGGAGAAGAAGCAAATGAAGATGAAGCAGATTAAAGTGAAAGCCATGTGAAGGGGCACAACAAAGCATTACACACACACACACACATATACGTTTTCAGATGACTGCTTCCATTCTTACATCTGTGAGTGTACACACACACACACAAGCACACACAGACTCATTGTTCTCAGTCCCAAACACACTCTGCATACTGGGTGAATGTGTGTTCTTTCTACCTGCTGCAAAAGATCTTCCATATCATAGACCTGTCACGTTGCCAGTATGTGTCTGTCTGGAGAGGCTCGTATTGGGCTTCTCACAGACAGACTGGGAGTGTTTTTAATTTAAACCAAGGGAAAGGTTGCACTTGTAATTTATGGACATGCTCGCCTTTTCTGCTTATAAAAAATGCCCATAACTGAAATCCCATTTTTTGTAGGCATATTGTTGGCATGTGGGGAGTCTTTTTTTTAAATAATAATAAAAAAAAAAACCTTAAATTGTCATGCTGGAATGGAATACTGTGTGTTTTTGTGTTAATTTAACGCTAATGCAATCTCTGCACTGCGATTTTTAAAATGGGGCCCTCTGACTTGATTTCATCAAACTTGTTGAGAGCTTGGTGAATAATGCTTTTACTATTTAGTGAAGAACCATGCAGTCGTGAGACCTTACGTTTGTCTGTTTTTTGTTTTTTTTTTTGTTTTTTTTGCTTACTCAAACTTTAAAACAAAATAAAAAGGTTGTGCACTGAAAGTGTGCTCAGAAAGCGTGGTCTTTTCACTTGTGTCCCACCTAAAACAAGAGTGGGGTTTGTGGCTTAAGGGTGAGACCTACACACACATGCCCTCAAGATCTTGGACACACCCTGATGCCACCCAGATAAACTACTCAGGCAGTTGG
Organism: Setipinna tenuifilis; assembly: GCA_030347295.1. Lineage (NCBI taxonomy): Eukaryota > Metazoa > Chordata > Actinopteri > Clupeiformes > Engraulidae > Setipinna > Setipinna tenuifilis. The sequence goes on from CM059266.1 coordinate 8,633,944, forward strand.
AGGAGAAGGCCATACTCGGGCAAGGTCAAATGCTTTATTTCATAATCTTGCAGAAAGTTAGACAGAAAAGAACAGATGTCCTCAAATGCCCCCAGGGCCTTTTATAAATAAACCTGGGTAAGCTACCTCAAAGTAAACCTTGTAATAGAAGAGCCCTGTGATGTTTCTTCGAGGAAAACAAAGCTTTAGGACACCACTATTAGATGTATTTCACACAGGGCCTTGATCTGGTTATGCTCGAACATCTACTGTAAATTCTACATGGTTTATGCTACAACCTACATTAAATTCTGTAAGTATGAAAAAAACTAACCACAAACAGGAACTCCTTGGTAAAAGTAACCAGTCAATATGTAGTTGATCTCACACACACACACACACATTGTTATACAGTAGACGTCTTAAGGTTGAACACTGGCTGATTTATGTGTTCAAGACCCTTGTCATGAGAATTATTAGCCTGGTAAATCAGCCCCTCGTACTTCATTTCATTGACATAGTTGTCTCAGGCAGCATCTTGCCTGACCAATCAGTGAACAGAGGGAGTCACAACCAGATGTTAGCGATTTGGTAAAGGCAGATCCAATTGTTTTAAATTTTAGCAGAGCCTGCATCTCCAGGAAGAAATTGTTTTCTGATTGGTCAGGCAAGATGTCAATGAAAAACACAGCCAGACCCTTTGTATGAAATGAAGTGAAGCATGAGGGCCTGGTTTACCAGCCTCGAGAATTATGGGCACCCATTTAAATATCAACAAGCAGGAGGGTGACAAATCATCTGGCAAGTGCACCTGCCTTACATGTCTGTGACTTGTATTTGTAATGCAAAGTTGTATGTTTACTCAACTACCACAACAAGGCGTTCCAGCACAGAGACATAGCCACCATGGGTTCTAAAATGTAATCAATCTTAGTGGTCTTGGGCAGGTATTGACTTTTTTTCACTTTTTTTTTTCACTTTTTTTTTTGCAAAAACTAAGCCAACATTTGTCAAAAACACAGGAAATGGTCACAATATTAATGTTTCTTTTGCTTTATACTCTGGTAATCTGTAGACTGGAGTAAGATATTTAATTGTTTTGCTTTGTTTTTTTTCTATTTGTCCTATTGACACCACATTTGCATTTCGCACATTTGCACAAGGCATGAAGATGTGGATGGATGGATGGATGGAAATGTCCCATTTGTCATTGTGATCACACATGAATAGTGATAACACATAAGATGTATAAATGGGTGCTTATGTATAAAGAATACAAGTTAAAACTGTTCAATATACTGTTCAATCTAGCAGCCTTCATTTGTGTGGTTACTGAGTGGCTGTTACACTGCAGAGATTGTCATAATATGTATAAAGGTTCATTCAGTTGAATGAAAGTAGGCATAGAGATATGGTTATACATTACAGTCCTGTTCGTGAGAGAATATTTTACTCATCAGTAACTTTTTTATTTGGACACCTGTTATGTTTACTCAAGATTTACTGGTTTTTAATGTTCTGTGTAGTGCAACCAAGGACAAACAGTGTGATTGAACTAAAATGTTTTTAACCACTTATCTTCTCTAAGGTCACTAGCTTTCACTGAGGTTCACTGAAGATGGAGATATTTACCTGGAGGACATTTTCTTCTCATGATAATGGATAAACTGTGCCATCCAACACCTCTGATTCTTACTGTGCTCCTGACCATCAAGCATACATGCTAGTCTGGACTGGCACTATCTGTCTAACTAGCATTCTGGCCCTTTCACCCTGTGTGGTAATACTGAAGGAGCTAGCCAGCAGAATCAGAATCAGAATCAGAATCAGATTTATTGGCCAAGTATGCTTGCACATACTAGGAATTTGACTTCAGTCCGCAGTGTCTCTCTTGTGAAAAAGTGCAAAAAGTACAAAAATAGTAAGTGCAAAAATATAATAAAATTGATTTAATATATATATATATATAGTATATATGATAAAAATGAATTTAAAAGAAGAAGAAAGACAAAAAAGTGATGAAAAAATAATGCCTCTGGTGCTTGTGCATAATAATGGCACTGGTGCTTGGGACATTCAGGCCAGGAAACACCACCCAGGTCTTCCTCCTCTTCCTCTGACCTCTTTGTTTTGAATGAGCTCCTGCTCATTCTCATCCGTTACATATACCTACCGCTTTTTGCTCTCAAGCGGCCCCAGGTCATCCCTACCATCTCCCCACAGATGCTCGATGCACTCCTCTCCTTACTTCTGCTGACGGGTGGGCCCTTGAATATCACAGCCCTTTCCCTGGACTGCTACCTGGCTGTAGTGCACTCTGCCAGGTACAGGGGCCTAAAGAAGTCCTGGAGATTCCCAGAAGTGTGTATCATGTTCACGTGGCTGTGCACTGTTGTCCTGGATACCATAATCATCGTCAAGGACCTGAGCATGCACAGCCCCTTCGGCCTCTTCACCCTCTACCTGCTCTATCCTATCTTCATTTTCCTGACTGTTTCCTGACTCTCCACTCCCTGAAGATGGCTGGCCCCAACCATCGTTGCCTGGCCGACCTGTGCCCTACCAAGTGCCATGTTTTCTGGCTGATTGTGTCCATGCTGGTGTCATCTTTGTTGTAGGCCCTCCCGTTGACATACCCGGCTTTTTTCGTTGAGGGCGAGTAAGTAGGGTTGCCTAGAATATTTAAATTAATGGTACCTATCGGAATTCCAGCAATGGCCTCACAACAGACTCACACACAGATAGAAGAGGGTTTTTAAATTTTTTATTATGTTTTCGATGTTGTTTTGACCATATTGTCAATAACCTTACATGAGCACGTTTTAACTATCTTACAGTGGTAAACAAGGCAGACACGTTCTTGTGGTTAGCTGAGTTCTTTCTCATACACTCATACAACTCCCAACACAACTTTCATCACTTCCCCCGCATACAGTAACCGTATTGTAACAGAAAGAATTATTTGGAAAAATAAAAACATAAATAAATAATATCAGCAACAATAACAGGCATAACATCTATTAGGAAATAATGTACAGGAATTATTTAGGAATGCTTATAGATACAATCTTACAGTACTTGGCCAAACACAGGTAGCACAGTACCACTACATAGAGGCACAGCCTTAGCGTTTAATCCCACACAGTTTCACACCTGTCTGGGTAAAGACTAAGAGTAGGCACATCACAGCAGCCTGAACAGTGGGAAACACCATTACTATGGGAAACACCACACATGTAAAGCTCACCGTATCCACCATATGCTCGTAGGTGTACAGAATTATCTGAGGGAGGCAGTACATTACATTGGACACCAAGATGGACAGAACCACCAGGAAGGCTTGACGTTTGGCAGGGCAAAGGTCGGCCAGGTGGCGTCGCCTAGGACCAGCCAGCCGCAGAGCTCGGAGCATGGAGACATTGAGGAACAACACAGTAGGCAAAGCCACCACAAAGGTCCCAATGCAGATGTAATTATTCGTAGGCAGGTTTTGGACGATGATTATGGTCTCTATTACGATGGTGTAGAGCCAGATCAAAGCGGTAAGGATCAGTGGGTATCTCCATTTTGTCTTCAGACGCGAGTACCTCAGGGGGTGCACCACAGCCAGGTAGTATTCCAGGCAAATGGACGTCATGTTGGGTGGTCCAGCCGTAAATACGACTGTGTTGAGCACTCTGAGGACATACGGAGGGAGATGAAAGGCACTGGAGAGGGACTCAAACGCATGGAGCAACATTGCCACAGAGTGTAAGATGCCAATCAGGCAGAGGCTGACGAAGAGGAGGTCTAAAGAGGTGGCGAAAGAACTGCAGGAGCTACCTCGACCTCTTTGACCCGACAGCAGATGCCTCTGGGCAATCGTGCACTGGATGATTACACACCCTGGGAAGCCCACAATAGCGCTTAAAATCTCAGAGGTGGCCCACACAATGTGATACACTTGATAATGGGATGAGCATTTTTCTATGGATGCAGAGATGTTGGTCGGCTTGGCTGTTCCATTATCATGAAGAAGAAATGTCCTCCACTGCTCCATTATCTTTCATAGAATGACCATACAGTGAGGAAAAAAGTTATGTGAGGGACATAGCAAACAGAGTTTCAGAGTCATTTTGTCAAATGACTGTCAAAAAACATCTTGTGCTAATTTGTCCAACTAAATGGACTGATTTTACAAGTACATTTTTCAACATGATTTGAGTTATGACAACAAAAGCTCAAACAGTCCTCAAAAATCTAAAACGTTAGCCTAAATAGTTGCTTGTTTGTTTATAATCTGTAAATATCTGTACTTGTATTTTGTATCTGAGTATGAATTTAATATAAACTTTATATGAGTTTTATGTCTTACTTCTGAATCCTTTTATGAGTCCAGACACCACAGGCAAAGGTGTTGTTAAGTCAATTGAGTTGATAGAGAAAATGAATCTGGTTGACTGGGTTGGGTTCTTTATTATTTTGCTAACCACAGTGCAGGTGTGATGGAATCATTGCAGGGTTGTGAAGAATTATATAAACATGCAAAAGTTTTGTATTCAAATGATCCACCTTGAACTCTAATCATAACATGACTGCTGTTAGGGAAACGATTCTGACCTGTACTGTCACACCATCTGCCACTATGCTCGAGGAAAACCAAAATTATGTAATGTGATATAATTTATGAGTAGTTTGATCATTAACAATTTAAAGTGACAAACCCAAAACGTTCTTTCGCGATTTCTTTACATTTTAATTATGTACATCAGTAAACACTGCCAGAACTCTGGTTCAGCAATTCATATGAGATTTCTATTATTAGTGGCACAGTTTCAGTCACTGAAATACCATTTAGTGCAGAAAGGATAACAGACCCATTCATATTGATAAAAGGCCCATTCATATTTTTATATTATACTTTTAGAAATTCAGCTCAGAGAGTAAAGAAATGGGGAAGTATCATCTTAACCCAGTTCAGGGTCTCAAAAAGTAAATGGCCAGTCATCTGGGCCAGACTGACATGCATGGCACACTACTGTTCAGTGGGAAAACTCTTGGTAGATTTTTCTCTCACAAAAACAAAACAAAAAACTGCACAAAAAAATAAGAGAGCTGCCAAAAGTCATAAACAACAAAATACCATCATCGTCGTCAAGGACCTGAGGATGCACAGCCCCTTCGGCCTCTTCACCTTCTACCTGCTCTTTCCTCTCTTCATTTTCCTGACTCTCCATGGCCTGAAGATGGCTGGCCCCAACGATCGTTGACTGGCCAACCTGTGCCCTACCAAGTGCCATGTTTTCTGGCTGATTGTGTCCATGCTGGTGTCATCTTTGTTGTACGCCCTCCCGTTGACATACCCGGCTTTTTTCGTTGAGGGCGAGTAAGTAGGGTTGCCTAGAATATTTAAATATATGGTACCTATCGGGATTCCAGCAAAGGCCTCACAACAGACTCACACACAGATAGAAGAGGGTTTTTAAATTTTTTATTATCTTTTTGATGTTGGTTTGACCATATTGTCAGTAACCTTACATGAGCACGTTTTAACTATCTTACAGTGGTAAACAAGGCAGACACGTTCTTGTGGTTAGCTGAGTTCTTTATCATACACTCATACAACTCCCAACACAACTTTCATCACTTCCCCCGCATACAGTAATCGTATTGTAACAGAAAGAATTATTTGGGAAAATAAAAACATGAATAAATAATATCAGCAACAATAACAGGCATAACATCTATTAGGAAATAATGTACAAGAATTATCTAGGAATGCTTATAGATACAATCTTACAGTACTTGGCCAAACACAGGTAGCACAGTACCACTACATAGAGGCACAGCCTTAGCGTTTAATCCCACACAGCTTCACACCTGTCTGGGTAAAGACTAAGAGTAGGCACATCACAGCAGCCTGAACAGTGGGAAACACCATTACTATGGGAAATACCACACATGTAAAGCTCACCGTATCCACCATATGCTCGTAGGTGTACAGAATTATCTGAGGGAGGCAGTACATTACATTGGACACCAAGATGGACAGAACCACCAGGAAGGCTTGACGTTTGGCAGGGCAAAGGTCGGCCAGGCGGCGTCGCCTAGGACCAGCCAGCCGCAGAGCTCGGAGCATGGAGACATTGAGGAACAACACAGTAGGAAAAGCCACCACAAAGGTCCCAATGCAGATGTAATTATTCGTAGGCAGGTTTTGGACGATGATTATGGTCTCTATTACGATGGTGTAGAGCCAGATCAAAGCGGTAAGGATCAGTGGGTATCTCCATTTTGTCTTCAGATGCGAGTACCTCAGGGGGTGCACCATGGCCAGATAGTAGTGCAGGCAAATGGACGTCATGTTGGGTGGTCCAGCCGTGAATACGACAGTGTTGAGCACTCTGAGGACATACGGAGGGAGATGAAAGGCACTGGAGAGGGACTCAAACGCATGGAGCAACATTGCCACAGAGTTTAAGATGCCGATCAGGCAGAGGCTGACGAAGAGGAGGTCTGAAGAGGTGGCGAAAGAACTGCAGGAGCTACCTCGACCTCTTTGCCTCAACAGCAGATGCCTCTGGGCAATCTTGCACTGGATGATTACACACCCTGGGAAGCCCACAATAGCGCTTAAAATCTCCGAGGTGGCCCACACAATGTGATACACTTGATAATGGGATGAGCATTTTTCAATGGATGCAGAGATGTTGGTCGGCTTGGCTGTTCCATTATCATGAAGAAGAAATGTCCTCCACTGCTCCATTATCTTTCATGGAATGACCATACAGTGAGGAAAAAAGGTTATGTGAGGGACATAGCAAACAGAGTTTCAGAGTCATTTTGTCAAAGGACTGTCAAAAAACGTCTTGTGCTAATTTGTCCAACTAAATGGACTGATTTTACAAGTACATTTTTCAACATAATTTGAGTTATGATAACAAAAGCTCAAACAGTCCTCAAAAATCTAAAACGTTAGCCTAAATAGTTGCTTGTTTGTTTATAATCTGTTAATATCTGTACTTATCTGTAGCTGAGTATGAATTTAATAGAACTTTATATGAGTTTTATGTCTTACTTCTGAATCCTTTTATGATTCCAGACAGCACAGGCGAAGGTGTTGTTAAGTCAAGTGAGTTGATAGAGAAAATGAATCTGGTTGACTGGGTTGGGTTCTTTATTATTTTGCTAACCACAGTGCAGGTGTGATGGAATCATTGCAGGGTTGTGAAGAATTTTCCTCGAGCATAGTGGCAGATGGTGTGACAGTACAGGTCAGAATTGTTTCCCTAACAGCAGTCATGTTATGATTAGAGTTCAAGGTGGATCATTTGAATACAAAACTTTTGCATGTTTATATAATTCTTCACAACCCTGCAATGATTCCATCACACCTGCACTGTGGTTAGCAAAATAATAAAGAACCCAACCCAGCCAACCAGATTCATTTTCTCTATCAACTCACTTGACTTAACAACACCTTCGCCTGTGCTGTCTGGAATCATAAAAGGATTCAGAAGTAAGACATAAAACTCATATAAAGTTTATATTAAATTCATACTCAGATACAAAAAACAAATACATATATTTACAGATTATAAACAAAGAAGCAACCATTTAAGCTAACGTTTTAGATTTCTGAGGACTGTTTGAGCTTGTGTTGTCATAATTCAAATTATGTTGAAAAATGTACTTGACAAATTAGCACAAGGTGTTTTTTGACAGTCATTTGACAAAATGACTCTGAAACTATGTTTGCTATGTCCCTCACACAACTTTTTTTCCTCACTGTATGGTCATTCCATGAAAGATAATGGAGCAGTGGAGGACATTTCTTCTTCATGATAATGGAACAGCCAAGCCGACCAACATCTCTGCATCCATTGAAAAATGCTCATCCCATTATCAAGTGTATCACATTGTGTGGGCCACCTCGGAGATTTTAAGTGCTATTGTGGGCTTCCCAGGGTGTGTAATCATCCAGTGCACGATTGCCCAGAGGCATCTGCTGTCAAGGCAAAGAGGTCGAGGTAGCTCCTGCAGTTCTTTCGCCACCTCTTCAGACCTCCTCTTTGTCAGCCTCTGCCTGATCGGCATCTTAAACTCTGTGGCAATGTTGCTCCATGCGTTTGAGTCCCTCTCCAGTGCCTTTCATCTCCCTCCAGATGTCCTCAGAGTGCTCAACACTGTCGTATTCACGGCTGGGCCACCCAACATGACGTCCATTTGCCTGGAATACTACCTGGCAGTGGTGCACCCCCTGAGGTACTCGCGTCTGAAGACAAAATGGAGATACCCACTGATCCTTACCGCTTTGATCTGGCTCTACACCATCGTAATAGAGACCATAATCATCGTCCAAAACCTGCCTATGAGTAATTACATCTGCGTTGGGACTTTTGTGGTGGCTTTGCCTACTGTGTTGTTCCTCAATGTCTCCATGCTCCGAGCTCTGCGGCTGGCTGGTCCTAGGCGACGCCACCTGGCCGACCTTTGCCCTGCCAAACGTCAAGCCTTCCTGGTGGTTCTGTCCATCTTGGTGTGCAATGTAATCTACTGCCTCCCTCAGATAATTCTGTACACCTACGAGCGTATGGTGGATACGGTGAGCTTTACATGTGTGGTGTTTCCCATAATAATGGTGTTTCCCACTCTTCAGACTGCTGTGATGTGCCTACTCATAGTCTTTATCCAGACAGGTGTGAAACTGTGTGGGATTAAACGCTAAGGCTGTGCCTCTATGTAGTGGTACTGTGCTACCTGTGTTTGGCCAAGAACAAGATTGTACCTATAATCATTCCTAGATAATTCCTTTACATTATTTCCTAATAGATGTTATGCCTGTTATTGTTGCTGATATTATTTATTCATGTTTTTATTTTTCCAAATAATTATTTCTGTTACAATATGATGTATTTTATATGAGTGTATGAGAAAGAACTCAGCTAACCACAAGAACGTGTCTGCCTTGTTTACCACTGTAAGATAGTTAAAACGTGCGCATGTAAGGTTACTGACAATATGGTCAAAACAACATCGAAAAGATAATAATAATAATAATAATAATAATAATAATAATAATAAAAACCCTGTTCTATCTGTGTGTGAGTCTGTTGTGAGGCCATTGCTGGAATTACGAAAGGTACCATATATTTAAATATTCTAGGCAACCCTACTTGCTTATGGAAAAAATATAGCCTACTGTGTTGATGCAAATAAAACTGATGAAATGCCTTAGTGTCACCAAAGATTCACAACAGCGTACACTAAATGTATTCACAGTTAAAGTAAACAAACGACAAAAAAATTGAAATCGGCTGACTATTCGAGAGAAATTAAGCAGATGATTGGCACAGCTTGGGCATGCCCACATCAGCCTCATAGAGCAGCCTTCAGGATACTGATCATGATGACCCGGATGTCATACGTCGGGAAATGCAATGAGCCAGCCGAATGAATGGCTGGCACAGGGCGCATGTTGTGCTTGGCATGAATTTATGCCGTCGTCGAATTGAAATTGTACTGTACATATTGGTAAGTTCCACACCCTTAGTATCGACGGAGTTCTGTTATGTCTTTTGAGACAGATATATTGCCGAAATCTGGAGATCCATTGCAAAGATGCATTCGGAGACATGGCTTACGTAAATGTTGAGGTCCATGCAAAGTTTAGTCTGTTAATGTGCTATAGGTTTGTCTACTAATGTGTCATGCGTAGTTAATTACATGATTTGAGTGTCTGTGGACTACCCATGCCATGGTGCTAATCTGGATGCATTTTGTATGGAATATAAGTCCGAGTTTATGAGGACGTCGCTTGTTTCTAACGAATGTTATGTTCTCTGTTTACTCAATGGCGATACCATAAGGACTCTACTTTTGTATATGTCAGCTATAGGCGGGGCGTGGCGACACATCCTATGACCGTTATCCTCTCCTAAAGGGGCCACGATGACTCTAATTGTGGACGCAATTTGGGCTGTCTGGAGCATCGGAGCCGGAGTGTATGACTACTTCCATACCAGTGCCATAGAGGAGCGCATCGGTAACCTGGAGAGTGTGCTGACCATTCACCAATGTGTCATTGGAGTACTGTCTGCGGGCCTGATCATCCTAATCACTTACACCCTCCTGAGAAAGCACTGACTGACTCCGGTGCTGATGAGGGATGCCGTAGCTACTGTGTATATTTACAATGGCTGCTGTGCCTAGGAGATGCTACCATTTGGATGATCATCCTTTCCACATTGAACGTCCTCAGTCAGACAGTCCTTTAATTGATTTTGATATGTTACGTCCATCCACCAAATGACAAGGCACGGTAAAGATGATTGAAAAAGAAAAGTTGTGTTTACATGGCTTAATACAGCAAAAAAGATGAGTTTATGTAGGAACTTGCACATTGTGGTCAAGCAGTTCGGGGCCCTGAAATGGAGAATAAGGTTATTTTTTTCTTGTTAGACACAGGGACAAGTCTTGCTTTCATAATCTTACATTGCTGCTTTTATATGAAGTTGTTACATATAGGGTGTGGACATATATGTATGTGGCCCTTGGAATCCAAAGCTGGCTATGGGGTTTGTTTAAGAAAAACATTTCGCCCCACACCTGGGGGGTATTCCAGAAACCAGGTTAAGTCACTTACCTGGGTATGTTAACTCAACGCAGGTGGTAAACCTAATAGTAGGGCCCTATGCTTTTGTTTTGCTAGAGAAGCCACTAGACCCTTATATTATATGGTTTACCATCCCCCCTTGACTAAGCTTAGCTGGGTTAGTCACTAAACCATCTACTTGGAATACCCCCCTGGTCCTACATGAATATCGTTCTATCCTGTAACAGACCTCATACTTTTTGTATGACAGCTTTGCGCTTCACAGCCTTTGGTTAATAACACTGATGGTTTAAATGTCAGTCGTGATACCCTGATAAAGCTATTTTGCACCAGCCCAGGTTACAACAGATCATGCTAGAATTTATTCTACAGCCATTCATGTTTTACATAACTGAAGTGTTGTCAGCATTTTTGTGTTTTGTTTTACATTTGTTAGCCCTCAATATAAATTTGTTAAAATTGTTATATCTTGTGCTTTCTCCTCTTGAATAGTGATTTTACTACTGATGTGAACAACAAAAATCTGTGGCAATGTCTGTGACATTTTTGTTGAAATCCACCATGCTTTAAAAGGGAACTACCTGAGGTCTGATATGGTGAGCACACATACAAGCCTCAAGGTTGTCATCATGTTTCTGTGTAACAGTGGACATTTTTCTGTGTCTCTAACTTGAAAATAAAATAATAATTTGATGAATTACTACTAAAATACAGTGTGCAACTACAACAGTTCATTGTGTTACAGTGTTACATCACACAACATTACACTTAGCAGATACTTTTATCCAAAGCGACCTACAAAAAGGGGGACATAATAAGCTAACAGAGGTGTAGAGGAACACAGTGTAAGCAGACTACCCTCATACACACGAGGAGAAGCATGTGCCTAAGTAAGTAAGTTTCCCGGTGCAGGGACACTACAAACCCACATACCTACTACACATGCAGATTTATACAAGCAAGAAGTATGTGGGAGAGATTGAAGAGGGATTGATTGTGAAGTTTTTATTCCTTCAATGAGAAATGATACTGAAGTCTGTATTCCACTACATTGTATTCTTTTCGTATGTATACGTGACAGCTGCATTGAATGACTCCTGTGTCTACTATATGTCGTCATACACAAACACTTATTTTAAAGCAGTATTTTAACATTGTTATCATACCAGCTCTATGCCTTTTGCATTTATTCTGCACCTTCAATAATTACAGCTTTTATTGGACAAACTGTCCAATAGATTAGCAACCTACAAAAATGGCCCAACAGTATTTTGAACATTCTGCAATCGAGTTGGCACTACAGCATGATATGGATATACTGTATATGGATGTCATGATATGGGAGTGAATAGCCAAGCCAGATGGTTGTCTTGTCTCACAGGACCAGAAAGTGGCCTTGGCGGTTCCGATCCAGGGCCTCCTTACACCATCCAGCTGGCCTCTACGAGCAGTGTAGTTTAGCGAACCTGAGGAAGCAACGAGCGAAACGCGTCGTTCACAATAAAACAGCAAAAAACTTTAAGTCTTTTCGGTGTGCGGTGATTCAACTTTTTCTGTCGCTGGATTACCTCAACTGCACTTCACCGGCACCTGAAAACTGGCTGTGCATAGGACTTGGAAATTGAACAGTGTAGTTTATTTGTCAAGAAAATAAACCACTGTAGTCTTAGAGTAAAGCAACAGCTATTTTCTTTGTTTGTCATAAACAGTAGGCAGCAACCCTGTTTAAAAGTTGGTGGCTGTAGTATTACATCACATTACATTGCATTTGGCACACGCTTTTATCCAAAGCGACTTACAACACTTTACAGTGGTATTGGTAGTAACACCAATACCACTTTAAAGTAAGTCAGGATGTTTGAAAGATGGAACTGCCACAACACTCATTCTCTGCTAACATCATGAACATGCAGCTTTGACCGTGAGCCCAGCCTTAGTGCCATCTGACACTGCCTGGGCTGCATAGCAGCTGAGTCACCCGATCATTTTTATTTTGGTGCACATGTTAAAGAGGGGGGCCTTGTATGCATTTCTGGTTGTTCACATTTCTCTACTGTGTTACAGCTGTTGTGCATGTAACAGTATGTTTTAAAAAAAAAACAAACAGACAAAAAAAAAAGTACATGTTGATGGTGTAACTGCTCTCCCCAAAGATTACTTTCATCACTTACCAAACATGCTAATGAATTTTTGCAATTCAAAGCATATTCCTCTGGGATAAGGTGATGTCACCTGGTACTTGTAGCACAGTCATTACAGTGTTATAAAAAACATTAGCTTATACAGTTAAAGAGCATATAAGAGTTTGTCTTTATTAAGGCATGCCTTTTTCAGTCTAATCTATCAATGTATTAATACATCTTATTTATCTAATCTATTAATAACACCCAAAAACGATGCTTTGAACACTGGGGAAAAAATAGCAATCCGTTTTAACAGGCTACGGCAGTCAACCAATAGATGGCACCCGTACACATTTCGATGTGAAAGGAAATTGCACGGAGACCTTACCGCTTTGAGATTGCATCACGACGTCCAGGAAGTAGCACAGAAGCAAAGCAATGAGCGTCCAAATCAGAGTCGAGTACTGGTGAGAAGTACAAAATTATTTTCTTTGTCAGTAGTAGTGTAAGCACTACATTCTCAGTATTAAGATGCTGCTGCGTTAACAGTTTTCAGGTCGTCATTGTTGAGGTGGTAAATCAGCCAGCAGCCCCTGTCTGAAAAAATGGTCAAGTAGCTAATGCTAGCTGATGTGATATCAAGATATCGCTAGCTGATAGGTAACTTTTTGCCTGGGTGTCGGCACACAGTTCTTAAGGGTCTCTAAACTGTAACCAGCCTACGTCCAGCGCCCAGTTAGTAGCCTGTCGTGCTGTCAGCTGTAAGAGATAAAATGAACTACCAATTTAAGAAATCCCCCCAGCATAGGTAGCTAGCTGTAGCAGTAAGTAACATCAACGTACGACGCCTTGTGAGCTGGTTAGCTTTAACACCCACCGTTAACGAACACCAGGCATCATCATAGAATGTATTTGGCGTTTGCCTTCCCTGATTATTATTGAGTGGATATATTAGATATATAAAGTACAGAGATAACGACAAGACAGGGGACTATACTGTCTATGGTTTGGACGTTGTCCTTGATGGCCTTACAGGTTAATGGTCCTCGAGAAGACAGTGTAACGTGATTTTAAGATGTTTCAGACCTCTACGCACTGTATTTAGATAGTGTTTAACATGTTCCTCAGTCTTAAGGTGCTTGTACACTGCCCCGACAAAACTCCAACAAATATAAACAGTTGGGTCAGTGTGCACAATCAGCTTGTCGGCTTTTGTTGGATGGTAGCTAGCTAAAAGAAAGTCACCTTTGCCAGTTTGCCAGTCTGGGTGACTCTGGGCAGTTGGTTGGTTTACTTAACATTCTAAGGACTGCCACCTGCCAATTTTAGAATGTTGGGTGTTTTTTGGGGCAGTGTGGAAGCAGCCTGTCAATCAGTGTCCACTGTGTTGTGGCCTTGACACTGTGAAAGGTGTTTTACACAGTCACATGACGTTTCAAACTGATATATTATTGATTAAGTGTAATATAGTCATAAACAGCACTTTTGTCAAAACAGCTGTGCCTGTGTTAGTTGTTATGGGAAGGTCTAGTGACACTGGTAAGGTATGGTGTTCAACCAGTTAGAAAAAGGGATAGGTCTGGGATGCCAGACATTGCTAAGAGTTGTGGAGATGTGATGGTCCTAATGATTCGGATGATAGGTGCACAGTTGATTACCTCAGTGATATGCTCATTAAAAGCCTATCTTTGTCATTTGTCTGTAGATGGGTTGGTGTTTCTGATGCACCGAGATCTGTTTTAGTACAGAGAGAATAGTTTGAGTGTAATGACTTGCATATGACATTATCAGGTTTGGTTGCTGTGGAAAAAAACACAAAGGGCTTTATCATGTTATTCTCTGTAAAACTGGAAATAGCACCAACATGGTGCTAGCGGGCCAAAATCTTCACATCTGACCAGTCCATACACACGCTTACTTTGCTCTGTCACCTGTGTTCCAGTGGCGGATGAGGCTACGAGCCCCGCTATCAGGAGCTCAAGCGGGTCGTCATCGCAGAGTTTCCTGAAGCGGAGGTTTCCGGCTTCGTTGGGAGGCAAGGTAGGATGACTTTTTATGTGTATATTTGTAATTTAGGGTATTTTTTCCTTTCAAAATCTGGTAAATATCATTGAACATATTCCAGGCTGGCTCTGTATGTTGCCATTGTTTCATGGTTTATATTTAAAATCTGGTGTGCATTTTGTTTTCAGGAAGCTTTGAAATTGAGATCAATGAACGGCTGATCTTCTCCAAACTGGAGACCAGTGGCTTTCCATATGAAGATGACGTGAGTGGCTCAGGGAAAATTACATTCTGTACCCAGTGATGGACAGTCTGGATTCAGAAGCTACATCCTAGCACCACGACTTTGTTTCAGCTATTTACTAAATCAGATGATTCTAATTAGCAGAGCTCTTTAGCCGGGTAGAAGAGTTAATTACTGAAATCACCTGTACTAAGTGCACAAGTAGAACCAGGTGATATGGAATATGTTATATTGGATTGTAGCTACTGAATCCAGGTTGACCATCACTGCCTGTACAACTCTTCTGATCATTTCTTCACTTATTTTACATTGAATGTCACTGCTGTTTTCCTCAGGTGATGGACGCCATCGAGAAAGCCAGTAAAGGCGTCCTGGTCGAGAAGATCACCAAGAGCCGGCCGCCGTGTGTCATCTTGTAACGGCGTCGGTGCACTCTGACCCCTGACCTATGCCCCCTAAACCAGAAATGCATTCCTTCACGCACTCACTCACCCACAGCCCACATCCTTACTGAAAAGCAAGGCATAGCTCAAACACTGCCACGATTACGCCTCTCTTATGATCCATACACACTTTGCCAGGTCATCCGATGTTTGATACAAGGTTGAGTTTTGCTGGAGGGAGGCATTTATTGGCCATCAGGTCAGTCCTCTCTCCCGCCTGCCCCTGTAAGGTGGGGTTTGGAGATTAATGACTACTGTAGCTTAAAAAGTCAAAGGCTACGGTACGAGGAGACCTCTTCAGACGCACCCAGTGCAGGGACAGCGCGAAAGAGGACACCTGAGGCAGTGGGGGCTGCATAGATGTCAGGGTAGGGGTGTCATGAGCATTTTCCCAAAAACCACTTTGCCTAGCCCAAGTATGCCATTTCGTTAGTTGTTTTTTCTATTCTTTTTTTTTAATTAACATCATTTGATCAGAATTGTTCGTTCATGAAGTAAGAAACATGCTGCTGTTGGATAGTCTTGTCTTATGTTAATGTCTGGTATGGAAGGGATAACACCATTGTTTGCTTTACTACTTTGTTCTTCTTTCAACAAGTGCAAAAAAACAGTCACGCACAAATTGCAAATGTCTAATAACACCAATGTAATGTGAGGAATAAACCTGTTGGTTTGCACAAAGTGCTCGCAAAAAAATCTCTTATATACTTATACAGGTTCTGTGTCACCTGTGTCTTTCTCTCAAATTGAAATGTGTAATTTCAACAAATCTTTCTTATGGAGCTGACTGATTTTTTTTATTTTTTATTATTAATTTATGCTACTGGTACCACAGTGCTTACAGGTGTGTGTGATTAATTGTAGTTTACCTGTATGACTCTTCATTGCAGTTGTAATATAGTGTTGATTGAGAGGCTAATGTACTGTCATCATATTTTTTCCAGACTTTTTTTTTTGTTTCTCTACTGTGCATAGACCTAGTTAAGACTTTAGTCCGCTGTGGTTACAGCTAACTTGGTTGTAGATTTCCTCAAATGCCCTTTTAAGACAAACTTTTCTAAAGAAAACTGCTTTGAGATGACTTCCATGTTACTAAATCCTGCAGACTAAGTCATTTCAGCAGTACATATTTGCATTCATTCAGTACTATGCTGCAGTAAAGCTGGCCCCTGTTCTGTTGCAAGGTTACCTTATTGATCTGTGATGTGTGATTGCCATCAGTCATTGGCCAATCAGCAGAAAGTAATTAAAAACCTTTGCAGGAATTCATTCCAGAGAATAAACTGCTGTTTGTTAAACACGTTGCATTTACATTGTGGTCCAGTGCTTTTCTCTTGCTTTCAGATGTATCATAACCAATGCAAGGCATATGCGGTAGGAAATGGAAATTACACTAGGAATTCTGCTCAGGGATTTTTTTGTTTTTCAAATATTGCAAAAGCCTGAAACGGTTCATTTAAATAAACATATTAAATCCTATTAATAAAACGATGCATTATGACAATTTGTTTCATTAAATAACACAGTCATCACTGATCCTTGGTATTTTACTTAAGATCTTTTGGAATTGAATATATTATGGCATACAACTTTTTAAAAGTTGTTTTTTAGGGCTTTTTTTAATCTTAAATTAGATAGGATAGTTGAGAGCGACAGGAAATGAGTGGGACAGAGTGACAGGGAAGCCATTTTAACTAGTAGGGTGAGCTTACTTTGTAAAAAAAAAAAAAAGCCACATTGCACAATATCTTTTGTTGATGTTGATTTTAATTCAGTTGAGACTTGAGGAGTGTGCCTTGGAAGTATTCCGATCTGGGGTCAACATCAGCAAACTATTTGATCTCTTATCCTCAAAGTTTGCAATGAGGAAATCTAATGAGGGGAGTCACAGAGACACCAAATGTGTGTTCCATGAAATCTTCACCCATTTTCTGAATGCAAAGGCAAGGCTAATGATGTATTTGCACTGCACATATAAGAAGTGAGGGGTCTTATGTTGAGGGGGGGGCAGATTGCTCAGTGCACCTGTTTTACCTGTTGAAATACCTGGGATTAAGTAAGTAAGTAAGTAACTAAGTCAGTGGTTCTTAACCTGGGTTCGATCGAACCCTAGGGGTTCGGTGAGTCGGTCTCAGGGGTTCGGTGGAGCCTCGGTGGAACCGTTAATGCACGGTTCATTTTGTGCACCAGTACAAAAAATCATATATATATTTTTAAAATTTTTTACTAAAGAAGGGTTCGGTGAATGAGCATATGAAACTGGTGGGGTTCGGTACCTCCAACAAGGTTAAGAACCACTGAACTAAGTAAACCCTTTATTGTCACTAGTCACAAGTACCAGTGAAATTGCTCATCAACCCATCCAACATAGATACAAACATACATGAATATGACAAGAGGATAGACAGAATCGGAAGACGTGTATGTAAAAGAAATTACAGTGGGAAACACAATGAATTACTTTGACATGACCACCAAAATGCTATCCCATTGCAAGCTCTTCACCACAAATACCTAGTCTGTCCCCTGTTGTTATCACTTTGGCAAT
Source organism: Setipinna tenuifilis (assembly GCA_030347295.1). Taxonomy (NCBI): domain Eukaryota; kingdom Metazoa; phylum Chordata; class Actinopteri; order Clupeiformes; family Engraulidae; genus Setipinna; species Setipinna tenuifilis. The sequence goes on from CM059266.1 coordinate 8,651,879, forward strand.
TTCAACCTGTGTTATAGTGGAGATCAATGTCCACTGCTTCCATATTGTCAATACAGCTGAAGAAAAAGGAATGGACTCATCTGGGGTTGAAATACACAACTTCAAACAAGAAATGAAGTCTGCAACACCAGTATCATGCTCCCAAACAAAGTTTTTATTACCATGATGTTTCGGGAAAAACTATATATTTTAGTCCCCATAATAATAAATCCCCATGTAACATACGTGATCTTTGCTGTTCTGACTATTGTGCCTGTGGAGTATTAAAGAATGACAAAACAGTTCAGTGGTCACTTTCTGTTGCAATCCTATTACTGTCTTGATTTAGAGACAATCAAAATGGATTAATGATCAGGCTGACTAATCTCTCTTACATGGAGTTCAAAATAAGCATATTGGTGTAATTGCCTGTTTTATCCTGAAGGGGGTTGGGAAGCATTGCGTGTATTATTTTGGTTTTAAAGACACAATGTTTGTTTGGCCAAGATAAAGTTTCCGTCCTGAATTTGTTCTGCGTTACATATTCTTGACGACAGAGATGTTGACCCACTCACTCTATGGCTATTGCATCGCATCCATAAATGACCTGTTACCACATGCCATCATAGTTTTTGGTAACATGCTCTGTAATTTTATTCTCAGCGTGAATTAAAAACACGTACACCATAAAATGTAGTCTGTAGAAAAGCTGTCAGCATTATGCCATCCACTGTAACATGTAAAAGTGCATGGTGTCACAGATAAATGTCCCCGGACGCAGGGCACAAGTGTAGTGCTCCTCACTAGGTGGGTCCCTTGTGTAGCCCCTGGCACCCAGTGATAACTGTGGCTCCTGGCTCAACAGCACTGAGATATGCCCTATCACAGAGAGCTCAGAGCCACACTGCAACCTCGCCCCCTTGCTGTCTGCCTATACCTCCGTCTCTCTCTTTCTGTCTTTCTCTTTCTGCCTTTCTGTCTCTCTTTCTGTCTCTCTTTCTCTTTTTCTGTCTCTTTCTCTCTTTCTTTGTCTCTGTCTGTCTGTCTGTCTGTCTGTCTCTCTCTCTCTCTCTGAAGTAAAACATTTTTTATAGTATGGTTGTGTTGTTGTCACCATGCCAACTCAATTTGATTAGGTGTTTAGGGATGGAATGATGATGGCTACAGTTGACTTAGCAACAGTCACATGGGGCCATTCACAGGTGCTAACAGTCCCAAGTGGTGACCAGTGCCACTGGGACGTTATCTCTAGCTGTCTTTGTGATAGCTTGTTGATCAAAGTATTTATTACAAATGGAGACCCTGGTGTTATGTTGAACTTCACTGCTTGTTGAGTTAGGTAACTGTGCAAATGCAATCGAGGAAAGTTGGATAAGGGTTAGGGTTAGTAGTAGGGTTAGTTAGAAAGTACCATTCTATTGAATTTGACTAGGGGTAGCTCATCTTGATAAAGCAGCTAAACTTGACAGAACACCAGCATCAGAAAGTAAACTTTCTGAAACCAGTTCTCCACCTCTGGTCTTTATGTTAGGGGTCTTGTGTATAGATTCACCTCCTTATGAAGCAATGAAAGTTGGTGTAAAATTACAACACAAAGTGTCAGAAGGGTACCAGTGCTTGAGCTGGTGTATACAACATCATATTCAGGATCCTTTTTCAGGAGACAGAGGTCATCATGAAGATATGTAGTACTTGCAAAACAAACAAACAAACAAACAAACAAACAAACAAAAATGCTATGTTCTGGTTACAGGTGTAATGGAATGTGGCGTGAGTGTGTTTGTGTGTGTGTGTGTGTGTGTGTGTGTGTGTGTGTGTGTGTGTACGTGTGTGTGTGCGTGTGTGTGTGTGTGTTAAGATATGCTACTGGGTGTGTAGTAAAGAAAGACCCTATATGTTACGCACATATGTACTGTGTGTGTGTGTGTGTGTTCAGATATGCTAGGGTAGAAATGAAAGATCCTATATGTTAAGCACATATGTACTCTGTGTGTGTATGTGCCTCAACGTATGTATGAGACGGGGAGATAATGGCAGCAAAGAACTATAGCTAGGAAGAGGACCCCGTAAAGGCCTCACGCTGTTCAAAGTGAAACGATAAGCCTGTGTCACCAAACCTAAAACCTGCCCGTTTACTTCTATCCTTTACTGTATGAAATTCATCCAAACATTATGGCTTTCTTGAGGCCATTAATGTTTTAAGAGACTGTGTGAATGATTTTGCTCTGCCCTGATATGTCACATATTTATCATATGATGCATGAGCATATGTATGATCCATAATCGCTAATGTCTCTGGTAAGCCATGTCATATGTTTATGTGGATGAGTACTAATTGAGACCTTGCTGCTCTGTTTCTCTAACAAGGATTACTCTCTCATGTTATAAGAAAGGTTATTCTTCCAAATAGGGAATGCTTTTTTGTTTGCTAAACTATTTTGTTCAATGACTGTTGGCGTACAGTACCAAAGACTGTTTTTTTGTTTGAATTGTCAAAAATGATTAATAAAAAGGAAAAATATTGATCACAAAATAAGAAAGGTTATTTGGACCAGTCAAATACTCTTCAGTATCACTGTTGGCTGGCTGGGAGAATGTGTGGTTCAATATGACCATGTCCATGAAGAAGGGGTCACTAATCACATGTAGTGGGCGGCTGCAAAATCTCCCTGAATTAGATGAAGAGGTATTGTGTCAGCAGCTCTATTTGGGCCTGCAAGGAGAAGCATTAACAAGGGACTGTGTGTGTGTGTGTGTGTGTGTGTGTGTGTGTGTGTGTGTGCTTGTGTGTGTGTGTGTTTGTTCATATTTGTGTGTGCTTATGTGTGTGGCAGGGGTGACAGATTAGTGTGTGTGTGTGTGTGTGTGTGTGTGTGTGTGTGTTTGTGTGTGTGTGTGTGTGTGTGTGTGTGTGTGTGTGTGTGTGTGAGAGAGAGAGAGAGAGAGAGAGAGAGAGAGAGAGACCTGAGAGAGAGAGAGAGAGAGGGAGAGGGAGAGACAGAGACATAGAGAGAGACAGAGAAAGAGAGCGAGACAGAGAGAGAGAGAGAGAGAGAGAGAGACCTGAGAGTTGAATTTGATGACTCAGTAGTGACTCAGTGGAAAAAAGTTGTCTATCAAATGGAAAATCAGCTAATCAGCCAAGCACCTCAGAAGGGGAGACCTCTACTCTGCCCCCTCATTGGACCCTACCAGAACCAGCATCACGGGGTCATCAAGGGATTCCCTCCTACGTCAGCCTTACTACATCAGTGTTCAAGATGCACCATGAAGATAACTGTCTAATTAAAAAAATCATCTCACTCAAGACCAACTCAAACAGACACACACGCACACACAGACACACACAGACACACACACACACACACACACACACACACACACACACACACACACACACACACACACACACACACACACACACACACACACATATTCTAAGGGCCTGACCTCTTGGTAGCAGCAACACTGGCCACTGAACCATAATACTTCTTTCACATGAAGACTTAACACTTGAAAATTCTTGATGTTTAGGCCTTAACCCCTTTTCGACTCCGAGTCAACATTAAGGCAAGTCAGTCACCCTCTTCTTTCCCTTGCCCAGCTTGGCCCCCTGTCACTGGTTGGCTGAGGGGTGGAAGGGCTGGGGTATCCCTGGCTCAAGGTGGGATGGGGCGATAGGGCTGTTTGTCTGCACCCTGGGCCTTATCTGCCCCGAGCCTCTTGGCCCGCTGCGCGCTTGACGTAGGGGCGGGGTTCTCCGTGGGGTGCCATTGCCGTCGCCCCTGTACTGAGGTACGCTGGCTGGCTGGGGAGGGAGGGGGGGCAATTTGAGTTACGTACTTACCTCTTACATGGGTGTTCCCTCGCTTTTTTTTTTTTCCGCTTGGCGCCCTGTCGAGTGTTCTTCTGTGGCCAATTTGATCACTTGTACGTTGGGCACGTCTCCATAAGCAGGGGAGACCCACACTCTGTGCCGTCAGGATCACCTGTCCACAGGTAAGGGAGTGGCTGTTTACAACATAGCTTTGTTCATTATGTGTACTAATATGTTTACTAATACTGGCATTGAATAAGGTTAAAGTAATAGCAAAAAACATGCTTGGGAAAGCATCTGATGTCATCGACTTGCTAGTTAACTAATATATCAGTTGAATTTTCAAAGTGCCACATTAGGACTTTTAGATCAGAAGTGTTTGATTGCAAAAATATTTTGATTTTTCTTCATTTATTATAATTTTTCACTTCATCAGACAGTATTGGTAAAAGAACTGATCACATATGCAATACATTTCAGTGTCTGACTAATTATACACCTAGGTTGCTTTTTAACAACAGCTTCAGTGCAATAATGAGGCCTTTAAAGGAAATCTCAGTAGTATAGCAGGTTGGCTGTAGGTCGTATTAAGACCTCTATGTAGTTTTGGAGGAAGATGTTGGTTTAGGAAAAAATCACCTCAGAGAAATAGTAAGTAATCAAAACCTTGAAATCTTTTGAGAGACAACTTCATATACCTAACCACTGTCTATTGTGGTACTAAATGTGTACCTACTTATGTGCTTAGAACACAAAAAAGGATACATTGCATAGTTGTAGTCAAATGCTCATTTGCATGGAGAGGCTGAAAAATTTCAGAGACGATGAAAAATGAGACCAAAATTCTGACATATTCTGTGTAACAAAAAATAACATTTAACATATTTTGTGTGTAAATAGCATTCAGTATTATTAATTATGGTATAAGGCCTCAATTCTTCTGCTTTTAAGCAGCATTATGTTAGCAGATGTTCGCGGAGATAATATTCAGCATTTGTGCCTGTTTTTCAAAAGGGCGTTGCAAAGAGATAAGACAAGCATTGGCTCCAACGTAAACTGTTTCAACATCCCCCAGTTTCTTTTTTTTTCTTTTTTGACCTGTTAAGATATATGGACTTAAAATGGTTTTCTGACAGAGTTTGTGTGTATTTTTTACGTTGTTGGTTATGAGCTAATTGCTAGTGTTCCCTTACAGGAGATAAGGAGGAGCACAGAAACACTTGCTGATGGAAGGGGTTCCAACATTTGAAGGGGTAAAGAATATGTGTAGTCACAAACACCATTAATAGACAAAGCAACTATAGTTTGTTTTTCATTTTTGAGCCTCAAATTATTCCCATATGTATTAAAATGTATTGTTTCTTCTCTTCTCTTCTCTTCTCTTCTCTTCTCTTCTCTTCTCTTCTCTTCTCTTCTCTTCTCTTCTCTTCTCTATCTATCTATCTATCTATCTATCTATCTATCTATCTATCTATCTATCTATCTATCTATCTAGGACAACGACTTGTCCTTTGAAGACAGCGATTCTCCCTTCCCATCCCCGTTGCGTTTGTAAGTCAACTGACACACACATACATGGGTTGGGGGGGACAGACAGACAGACACTCCTCTCACAATCCCAAAAAAAGCCTTCTGTCACATGGGCCAATTTAAATGAAGTGTAAGCATTCAAATGAAGTGAACAACACAACGCAAACCTTCATTGAGTCCCACAGTTTATTCTTTCTGGAGACCTGACCCCGAACTGTAACTGTGTAAGTGCAAGTAAGTAACAGGTCTTGCACCCCCCTGTGGTAGACAGCAGAACTGCAGGACCCAGTCAGTCTCCTCCCATCTGGAGATAAGGGGGCCCTGACTGAAGCCTGTCTCCCCTGTTTAGTTATCAGTAAGACTGGTCTCAACTCAGCAGCTATCCTACTGCGAACAAGAGCACAAAGATTGACAACTAGAAGGTGGACATTTTCTCTCCTTTGTCAGGGCTGCCTTTCCACAAGTCATAAGGAGACAGAGAGCAGTGTGGTCTGTTTTGCGTAAAATCTGGTGAGGCCTGGATGTGCTGGTGTGGTGCAGTGGTTAGTAGGACTGTGTGTGGCTTTGCCCCTTAAGGGTGAATCCTGCCTGTGTGTGGTGTGACTATCCCCAACCCCCCCCCACGCCCCCTCTTCTCCCCCCTCTCTTCCCCCGATCCCTCACCCTTCCACAGGACACCGCCGGGGCACCAGGGGGACTATGACCTGGAGCAGAGGAGGAGGGAGCAGGATGAGGAGCAGGCAGTGGAGAGCTTCATTGTCTGCGGTGACCATGATGGTAAGCTGCACACATGTGTATAAGCATCATAAACATCACGGCATCACGAGTCTCATCGAGTATGCATACAGTGAGTTAAAAACCTGTTCATTGTCCTATAATAATATCTTGCTTGTTTCTTTACAGCTGCACTGAATTACAACACCAATGCAACAACCAGAGGAGATGCTCAGGTATCTGCAACCTTAGTGTAGAGATCCATATAGACGTGCACATAAAAACATAAGCGCAAGCAGTTTTACTCATGCATACATGTGTTATTAATGTGTGTTTTTGCATGTGCATTTGTGTGTGTGTGTGTGTGTGTGTTTGTGTGTGTGTGTGTGTGTGTGTGTGTGCATTTGTGTGTGTGTGCGTGTGCATTTGTGTGTGTCTGTGTGCGTGTGTGTGTGTGTGTGTGCATGTGTGCCTATATTTCGCCACGTGTCCCAGGCCTATGTGGAGCTGAATGAGCTGAAGGGGGGCGTGTGGCAGGAGACAGGACGATGGGCAGGCTACGAGGAGAGCTACAACCCCGCCTCTAGGAAGTGGGGATCCTCTCACATCTCCTACCTGACCTTCAAGAGCGTGCTCCAGCTCCGCAAAGCCATGAGCAATGGTGAGAAGGGAGCGCCGGGTGGATCCTTAACACATGAAGTGAACACACCTACAGACATACAGACACAGGCACACACACACACCCACCCACACACACACACACACACACACACACACACACACACACACACACACACACACACACACAGACATACAGACACACACACACATACACACACACACACACACACACACACACACACACACACACACACAAACACACACACAAACACACACACAAGCACACACACAAGCACACAGACACTAACTTAGTTAACTAAGCAGCTTTTACTGCTAGTTTAACTGTCGTGTTAGTTTTCATTAGCTGCAAAACCACTGATTCCCAGCAGTAAATTAGCTTTCAGGAAGGTCTTTGTTAATACATGAACTGTAGCAGAATGTAAGCAATTTTCAGTTTTGGTTAAAAAACATTAAATGTTCTGTTTATTATTATTATTCCCAGTCACCACAGAAGTTAAGTATGTGCTTCTCTGTGCTCCTCATCTTCAGGTGCAATACTTCTGGACCTTGATGAGGCCAGTTTGTCTGGTGTACTGGAAAAGGTTGTGGATGAGCTACTGAACAAGGGAGAAATCCGTCCCAACGACCGCGATCCCCTGCTGAATGCACTGCGTCAGAAACGCAGGTATGCTTTTTTAAAACGATGGGAACGTCTGTGGCAAATCACTTCAGCACATCTATATGAATCATTTCACTTTCGAGTCATCATGTCTGGATGGTAAACCGGTAACACCATAAATTCACACTGCACCACTCTGTTCTCATGCACACACCTCTCTGTGTCTCTCTGCACTGTCTTAGTCAATCAGACATGGGAGTGACAGACGGAGCCATTGAAATGCAGACCTTCTCAGTGACTAAGCAGGTATCACTTTTACCGCCATGGTGCTCTCTTTATATCTGCATGGTAACGCTGTCTGCTCTGGTGTTGGATGACCTAATCACCCTGTCTCTCTCTCCCTCTGTTTCTCTCTCTCCCTCCGTTTCTCTCTCTCCCTCTGTTTCTCTCTCTCTCTCTTCTGTAGCGAGACACAGCTGAGGCTGTGGAGGCTTCTATTGTTCTCTCAGGTAAAGGGAGTTGTTAGTCTTTCATTGACAACTGTAGCACCTAAATGCATGAAGTGTGAATCAGTCTCGCTAGTTTTGCTTGGTATTATCCAACAGTCCTTATTTAAAATAAAAAAATAGGTGTTTTGTATATTTAACCTTGTTAGCAGTGTTAGTAAATGTGTGTGTGCGTGTATGTGTGTGTGTGTCTGTCTGTGTCTGCATACGTGTGTGTGTGTGTGTGTGTGTGTGTGTGTGTGTGTGTGTGTGTATGCGTGTCTGCGTGTGTGTGTGTCTGTCTGTGTCTACATATGTTTCTGCGTGTGTGTGTGTGTGTATGTGTGTGTGTCTGTGTGTGTGTGTGTGTGTCTGTGTGTGTGTGTGTGTGTCTGTGTGTGTGTGTGCACTACAGGGGCTCTGGAGACTCTGCAGAAGCCAGTGGTGGCCTTTGGCCGGCTGATTAACTCCGTGGTGATGGACTCCGTGCTGGAGACTCCGGTGCCGGTGCGCTTCGTGTTTGTGCTGGTGGGCCCCAGCGGGAGCGGGCTGGACTTCCACGAGAGCGGGCGTGCCATGGCCACACTGATGGCTGACTGGGTAATAACAATGATAACATTTTATAATATACTTTATTATATTGGAAATGTACACTTTTATGGTGCTTTTCCAGGTACTCAAAGTCGCTTTATGAAGTAGATTTGCACAGATGAGGATAATAACACAGGAAAAAAAAAACACATACAGCATGACACATAGAGACACTAAGGGGTAAAACACATAGAGACATTTTAGAATATACTTTATTCATTGTAAATGTACAGTTTTGTAGTGCTTTGCCAGGTACTCAAAGTCACTTTACGAAGTGGATTTGCACAGATGAGGATAACAACACAAGGAAAAAAAAACACTTTATTCATTGTAAATGTACAGTTTTGTAGTGTTTCTTATAGTGCTATAGTGGCAGAAACTGGGGATATTTTACGTACGCATAGCTCCTTTAAAGAATGCAACAGAAGTACAATAATGGGGCTAGGAAGAGAAGAGATGACTACCGTCCATCAATTTTTTGTCTATCCAACAGGTGTTCAGCTTAGAGGCATACCTGGCGCAGACTGATAAAGAAATAACCAACGCTGTCGCGGATTTCATGGACTGTAGTATTGTCATTCCGCCCACTGAGATCCAAGATGAGGAGATGCTGAAGCCAATCATCGGCTTTCAGCAGAGGATGCTGAAGGAACGACTGCGCCCAATCGACACCAGAATTTACTTTGGACAGAAGGCTCAAGGTCAGTCAGCCTTCTCTGCATTGTCAGAATGGGTGTCAGAATAGGTTCATAACATATTTCTCAATAGGAGTCTTATGTTTTACCCCTGATAGTACATGCGTTTCTTTAGGTATGGTTCTATAATCACATCATAATGTTTTAAAATATGAACGGTAAAGTTCATAATGACAAAAATACACATTAATTGATTGATTGATTTGTTAATTGGCTCATTAATTGGCTTTAATTGTTTCATTAATTGGTATTAATTTAATTTAATTATTAATTGATATATTGATTGATTCATTCATTCATTCATTTGTTTGTGCAGGAGCAGCAGGCCCCGAGGAACCCCGCGAGGACCCGCTGGCCCGTACAGGAATACCGTTTGGGGGCATGATCAGGGACATCAAGCGGCGCTACCGCCACTACATCAGCGACTTCACCGACGCGATCAACGCCCAAGTCCTGGCCGCCGTCATCTTCATCTACTTCGCCGCTCTGTCTCCTGCCATCACCTTTGGAGGTCTACTGGGTAAAGGAGATGTTTATTTATTTATTTGTTTGTTTGTTTGTTTGTTTAACCTTTATTTAACCAGGAAAGGACCCATTGAGTTCAGGAATTCACCCTCTATGTGAAAAGCTCCCCCCCGAAAACACATATTCAATGCCACTAACCTCTTGTCTCTCACCAGCCGACAAGACAGAGCACATGATGGGTGTGTCCGAGCTGATGATCTCCACCTGCATCCAGGGTATCATCTTCTGCCTGTTTGCCGCTCAGCCTGTCCTGGTCATTGGCTTCACTGGACCACTGCTGGTGTTTGAGGAAGCTTTCTTTCAGGTATGGGTCAGACATACAGGTAGCGGAAATTTAAATATGATTCTATTGGTTGGTTTTAGGTTTACTGGGTGATTTAGTTATGTCTGACAACTAAAATATGTTTGTTCTTTGGACATGGCCTGTGCCCTGAGTATTTATCATAGGGTACATAATCTGTTTTTTTATACATAATTATTTATAATATTGCTATAATAAGTTCATTTATAAACCACTTTCAATGCAGAGGAAGCAACTCAATGTATTATTTTAATTACTTTTTATGGTATAATTATTATTATTGGTAGTAGTAGTAAGTAATTCATCAATTACTTTCTCAATATACTGCAAGACTGCCCACATGTACATGAATTGTGCCCTGCATGTTTCCTTCCCTCAGTTCTGCAAAAGCCAAGGCTTGGAGTACATAGTGGGCCGTATCTGGGTGGGCCTCTGGCTCATCCTGATTGTGGTGATCATTGTGGCTGTGGAGGGCAGCTTTCTGGTCAGGTTCATCTCACGCTTCACCCAGGAGATCTTCTCCATCCTCATCTCCCTCATCTTCATCTACGAGACCTTTGCCAAGCTTATAAGGGTATGGAACTGTTTAAATAACAATAATATTTTAAAAAAAACAACTCCTATAGAAAGTATTTATATAGCTGTCCAACAAATCAGCTAGCTTAATGTTTTCTCCCTTCTTTCTTTTAATTTCATCTTATTATTATTTTTTTACCTTACTTTCTCCATCTTGTAGATTTTCAAAGCTCACCCACTGATTCTGAATTATGAGTATGTGAATGAGACGTGGGACGACCCTTTCCACCATCCTCCTATTTTTAAAAACGTTACACATGACGATGGAAATGTCACCACCATTGTTCATCACGTGGAGCGTAGCTTCCCCAACACTGCTCTGCTCTCCATGTGTCTTATGTTTGGATGTTTCTTCATCGCCTACTTCCTCAGACAGTTCAAGAATGGTGTCTTCCTCCCAGGCTGGGTAAAAAAACTATATTGCAACATTTTTTCCCCAAACATAAAAGAAATTTTACGCAAGAAATCTGTATGAATGAAAAATGCAAAAGTAGCCTCATCTAATACATACTGCTAAACTTATAAAAAAAAGTTTTTTTTTGCGCAAATAAATATTGGTTTATGTTCAACTATCAACTATTCGTTTATGCTTGACACATTTCCATGGTGTTGGCATATAAGAAAGTAAAGGTTTTTCATGTTAGATTTCTATGTATTTCATATAAGATAAGACTTTCACTGACCATTTTTCTATCTTTGCCACAGCTGCGTCGCATGATTGGAGACTTTGGTGTGCCTATTGCAATTTTCTTCATGATCGCTGTGGACATCAGCATCGAAGATGCTTACACCCAGGTCTGAATATGTCATTGTTTTCTTAAAAGGTCAAGTAACTTTAGTCAATTAAAATGCCAACAACCATCATGTGATATTTCCTCCCAACAGAAACTGGTGGTACCCAAAGGTCTGACCGTGTCTAACACCTCAGCAAGAGGCTGGTTCATCGACCCCATGGGAGAGAAGAAGCCCTTCCCTGTTTGGATGATGGCGGCTTCCTTTGGTCCAGCTCTCCTGGTGTTCATCCTGATTTTCATGGAGTCCCAGATCACTACGTGAGTGTTCAAGTTCAAGGAGTAATATCTACGTTATGTAATGTGGAAAATGTAGCATTTCTCCCTGTAAGAAGAAGAGATAGAAAAGAAGTTACATGCATTCTCACCACCTGTTATATGATTTACTAATAAATAATGACCACTTTTATATATATCGTATACAACATAAGCATACAACTTTTACTGTATATTTCATATATGCTAGAAGAATTCTACAGGTTTCCCATCACACCAATTCACTAAGGATCGTGTATGTGGCTTGCTAATATGATGTATCATATGATGATAATGTAATAATGCATGGGTGGGCAGAAATCAGTATAATTGAAAGGGGAAAAAAACAGTGCCCATAATTTCCAACTTTCTGTGTCACCACCTCACTCAGGCTGATTGTCAGCAAACCTGAGCGGAAGATGATTAAGGGGTCAGGATTCCACTTTGACCTCCTCCTGCTGGTGGCTATGGGGGGAGCGGCGTCAGTCTTTGGGGTGCCCTGGCTCAGCGCCGCCACTGTGCGCTCTGTGACACATGCCAACGCCCTCACCGTCATGTCCAAGGGTCCCAAGCCGGAGATAGAGAAGGTCCTGGAGCAGAGGATCAGTGGCATTCTGGTGTCCGTGCTGGTTGGTGAGTGCTGCCCCCTGCTGGTCACTATAAGCACTTCAGGACAGGAAATGAAGTACAGGAAGAAGTGCTTTAGTGACTAATGTAATGATGTAATTCTGACAAACTGCACAAAAATCTTCATTTTTGCTCAAACTTGCTTTCTTAAAAGGTTTTATGAGCTACTTTTTTTCATTACAAATAACATGATGGTGTTCAGGGGAGGAACAAAGTGCAGGAGGAAGCCTGTGCTTTTTGGTAAATGTAATGATATCTGGACAAACCCCATTAAGATGTTTAGTTATTCTTAAACTTGCTGTTTTTTTTGTTTACTTTTGATGAGATAATTATTAATTATAATTATTATAATAATTATTATTATCATAAGTTAATGGTGTGCATCACCACACTGTGACTGCATGAACACACTGTGCTTGTTTATGATTATATTTATATCGCTTACCCTCTCTAAGGTGTTTCGATTCTAATGGAGCCGATCCTAAAGATGATCCCCATGACAGCGCTGTTTGGTATCTTCCTCTACATGGGTATTACGTCACTGCAAGGTATCCAGCTTTGGGACCGCATGTTGCTCCTGATCGTGCCAAAGAAGTACCACCCCAACCTCCCTTATGCCACCAGGGTAATGCTCCTGTGCACTCACATTCCACCAGTTCTCTCTCTTTTTTTTACCTGCCACATGTAGAGATTTTTTGCCCATTTATAGCTCTTTGGACCAATCTTTTGAGTTAAAATATGCTATATAAATACATCTGACTTGACATGACATAGCAGCTGTCATAAATATCCAAATTGCTTTATTTCTCATGTCGGTCAGTGTTCACATTCTTGCTCTGCCAGGGGGTTCTCTACCAACCACCTCATGTAGCTAAAGTGTTCTGTAATATTTACTGGTTCTACTTTTGTTTCTGTACAGGTGCCCATCTTGAAGATGCATTTGTTCACAATAATCCAGATTGTGTGCTTGGCTATCCTGTGGGTGGTGAAGTCCAGCACTCTCTCTCTGGCCCTGCCCTTCATCCTCATCCTCACCATCCCACTGCGCATGCTGATGACCGGAACCCTCTTTACCAACTTGGAGATGAAATGTGTATGTGTTTCTATGTATGGGGTTTCTGGCAGGCACACATGGTCTGTGTCCGTGTGGTTTATTAGATACTCTATGTGACAGTAAGAACGCATAGAATGTGTGCATAAAATAGAATTGATATGTGATAGAAGCACCAAACATGATACATCTCCTCATGTGTATAGACTGTGTTATAAATCGCATTGATCAAATTAGAGTCAACTTTACTGCGCTTTTCCACATATAGGTGCAGAATACCAATGAAACACAGTAAAATAGATAAGATTTGTGCAAAATAAAATATTTTATTTCCTGCATTTGCACTTCAAAGCCAAAGATACAAACAGTAATGTCATGTCCTCTCACAGCTGGATGCCGACGATGTGAAAGTGGTGCTGGAGGAGGAGCCAGGCACAGACGTGTACTCGGAATCCACACTGCCCTAAGAGTCTATCCACACGCCACAACTGCATTATGGGATGCCTCATCGGGCTGCCTTTTGGTGTATGATATATCGCCACTGGCAGCAGTCTGATTGTTTTTGGGGAGGGCTTAAAACATTTGGCAACACATAATCAAGAAACAGTTTGCCAACTTACACATGTACATACAAATGTATCAGAGAGAATTTAGAGCATTATACATATTACAGGAACTCTCAGGTAAGGACTTGGAATTATGTGAATCTCAATAGGCTATTATTGACCGCCATCACCATAAACTTTTATAAGCAGTGTTTTCAAACACTTATTCCTTTATTTGTGGGATTTATTATGAATTCTATGCTGACAACAAGTATTAATAAACTGACATAACATCACAGTATTTCAGTTCTGTTGTGTAGCAGATTTTAGCAAACTATTTCAGTGCTTTAGTTTATTTTGCATTCATGTGAGCTTGGCTTTTGTTATGTTACATAGACTACTATACATTAGTTTACTTATACTTTGGGAGTGGTGTTCTGGCTGAGAGATTGTATTTGGTGCCTATGAACTTGGGCTGTCCTTTCTATAAAAAAATAAATAAATAAAGGTGACTGACAATAAATAGTCTGTGATGAATGACATGTTTAGGTTGCACATTAAAAAAGTCACATTGCTTTAGTGTGCCTGTGGATGAAGTTGTGGGGATATGCCGAAGTAGATGTTTTCTGTAAATACCTCTAATCACAAACTCCAGCATTTGTCTTTTATTTCCATCAGCTCATTGCCAATTATGACTGATAAACATTTACTCTGTATTTTCTACAAGTGTGCTGGTCATTGACTGTTGCCAGAGTTATAATTAAAGTTAACTAAGACCACTATGTTGTTTGTCATGTACGCCCTGTGAATGTACACACAAATACATGTCCACACCTCTTAAAACCCAAGTACCAAGCCAGGTGCCAACACGGGTGAATTACTTCTGTTTGTATTATTATGGCTTTATAGCTGTATTTTCTGCCAGACATTAAGAGATTGAGTAAATCAGCCTGACATATGAACAAACTCGGTGCTAAATCCACCACCCCTCTGATGTTACAACCAAGCTGTGCTCTTATTGGAAAGTCATTTGTTTTCACAGAGAAGCACTAACTTGATTGGATGGCGTAGGTGACGCCCACAAATAGACGAGGTGGAGTTGAGAGAAATTACATGGAGAAAAACTAGCTGTCAAATGGACTTTGCTAAATAAGCGGGTGGCATTTAAAAAGTAGCCTACATTGTATTTCAGGAATTTGTAACGCACCCAGAAGACAGTTTCGTTTTAGAAACCAAAGGAGCAAAAGCGTAGCCTACAACATTTAGTGCTCCTTTCCCACCTTCTCCCGTAAACAGTTCGTCTGTCGACTCACAACTTTGCAAATCGTTCCAGTTTACTTTAACAGGCTATACAACAAAAGAATATATCAGTCGTCATGTGAAGTTATATACAATTAAAAATGTGTGTGGTTGAAATAGCTAACGTAGCCTACGCTACAAGTTGTTCCAGAGAAACAGCTCCCGCAAAATCCGAATCGGCACTCTGGAGCAAGAGCATGATGCGGGCAGCAGCCGAGGAGAGAGCGAAAATGCGGATGCCTGAAGAGAAATGGTCGGATCGAGAAGGTTACGCGCTGAGTGGAGGGAGAGAGCGAGTGAGATGGAGGCGGGGGGAAGTTCCCATCTCTGCGGGGACTGGAACACCAGCGCCCTGGACCGACAGCGCAGTGCTGGCTAACATTCAACCCTCCCCTTGTTCCACAACCAGTTCCACACACGCAGCGACAGGTAGGGTTCACAGCCGCCTCCCACGTTCTGCTAATCGACTGTTTGATAAACAAAACTAAAAAGGGGGTTATTTCAGTGACATAAATGCAAAATCGTTGTTGCTGATTGCACCGAAGTTGTTGTGTTTATTTGGGCGGGTAAGTTTTAAATAATGCCTGATTTTAAAACAATGTACTGTGCGAGCGTGGATCAGAGAAAGCAGCACACCGCGGTCGCCATACCCGAATTTCTAGTCCTGTGACTCGGGTAAGAGAGAACCATTCTATATAGCATAACCCACGTGTGTAGTTTCGATAAATGTTCAAAGTCAACCAAAATGTGTAAGTGCATGGTGCATTGCCGCTATCCGTGTTCTTGAAAGTGTGTTGGAGGAGTCGACAACGTTTCCGCGCCGAGTCAGGTCTCCATGAGGCTGATCAAGGAACAGCCAGCCGCCTCTGGTTAGCCAACAGGGAGCTCGGTTAAATATCTCACCGTGTGGGTTTGCTTTCTCATGCACCCGTCTAACAACCGCCAAAGCCAAGTTTACAAAAATCCGTCTTTTCTCGGACAGTCGCATATATTGGAAGAAAAGGACAAGGTCAGTTTTAATCCATCATTTAACACAAATTTATGTTTTCTCGATCTCTGTGCATTGTGTCGACTACACGCACTATGTCTCGCTTCGGTTGAATCAGGCTCTCGCCATGCCTGGCTTTAGTATGGCGGCTCTAGAACCATCGTCACGCCAGAGCACTGGTATCCGTCTCGGATGTAACATTTTTTCCTTCGGTACACTAAGTAATTGTTACATTTACCACAGAACTTAATACTTTTAGCATATTTTGAAAGCTATTTTAAAATTCGACCGAAGCCATGTTTATACATTGCGTCCAGTCCGAGCTGTTTGGATTTATTTTGTAGTTTTTCCTTCCCAGGCATTGAATAGTCTGTGACCGCTGCCATACGGGTTCAACCGCCTGTTTCAATCCCTTGTGCATGGGTTAAGTTGCTATTACATTACAGTTTTGTCGTTACACATTAGTTACTGGTGAACTTTAGCCTAGGGTTTGTGGTATTTTGGTTATCTTTTAAATAGCTTTTTGAATAGATGCGCCTGTCACCATGGGCAGATTCAATCTAGTCGTAGCCGGCTGTGTGGCTGTAACCTTGGTCAGTGTTTGGGTCGTTGGAGCTTGAATGGGAACGCCAGTAACCATTAAAACATTTTTAAAACAGAAAAATACACTCATTCACGTAATTTACATGTATTTAATAAGTAAACTTTTGAAAGACACGAGGCAACTCGAAACTTGGTTCTACGTGTTCACAGAAACTTACTTTCACATAAACTAAACGTTTGCTTTTGCACATTAAGATTGTGAAGCAATTTCCAATAATTTGGTACGAATCTGTGTATACGATTTCCCCCTCATTTATACCGCGCTTATGTCCTAACAAAGCTACGTGTGGATAGTAAATACCCTCTAAATCAGGCAGTGAATTAAACAATATTTCGCTTAGAGATCATACTCTTGACGGTTATCAGTTTGGTCTGACGAATGATCTAGCTAAATGGTAAGATGGATATAACGTAATCCAGCCTAATACACGGTCTGTTTCCCCACCAAAGGTGGGAGAATTGGGCTGGGGAGACCGTCGCCATTACAGGTTCTCATTCGACAACGCCTCGCATGAAAAACGTCCATAATTTTTCAAGCGTAGGCTACTCAAACTCGACCTGCTTCGCAAAATGGTAGAATTGGGTATGTTCACAATGACGAAAATGCTCCAAATGAGCCGACAATTTTATTCGAAGAATGAACTAAGCTCGCCCTGTAGATTGTCTCGAGTTGAAGGACGAGGGCAGATGTCCATGGCGGAAGCGAGCTCCGCGCCCTGTTGGTTGTGAGGCTGTGTCGAGTGGTGCAGTATGGAGTAATGTTCCCTGGCCACCTTTCCCCCCTCGACGGAGACCGAAAGCAGAGCCCCCGTCCTTGGTCAGCTGGTTGCCTACAGCTGCCTGTCGTCCAAATGCTCGCTTCCTCTTTCCGTGGTTCCTCCCAGCGCCCATTCGTCCCGAAAAAATCCTCCATACGAGAACCGACTCCGGCGGAATGGTCGACGCAAAGGCGTATAAGAGTTGATGAGTGGCTAAAATCTAACGTTTGCTTTCCTATAGCCCAGAGAAAATCGAGAGATACAAAGGATAGCAGTAGTCGCTGCCCTCTGCTGAGTTATTTGAGATTTGAAGCCGTCACTTGCAATAGGCTATGTCTCACGATGCAGCGTAAACGGTTAGGGGCGGTGTAATGAACATCTACCATTATGTGTCGGGGTGGATTTCAGTTCCCCGATTTGAATAAGATGTAGTTGAACTCATATTAACTTTATTTACAAGTAAGTTAAAAACACTGTTAAATGTAGTTTTACAATCCACTGGGATTTTTTTTTAGGTCGTGGGGCGAGGAATTGTTAAACTATATGACGCCTAATTAATATGATTAATTACAGCAATTTGACTTGATTCCAAAGCAAGCATTCTATACATTTCATAAAGAAATTACAATTCACATTTGCCAGGGTCATTTGGTTATTTTAGCATATAAGGCAGTATTTATTTTTTTACTTTTATATTAAGACTGTAAAATGGATAAATAAAATATGTGTATATATTTGTTTACTCGTAGATTGGGGAGACAGTTGAGAATGAATGGAGACATGGACTCCTCCACAAAAGACCAAGGTAGGCTCTTCTGTTGGTCATGTTGCTTCTGTGTCTATTGTGCATGTAGCACCCATCGCCTTCACAAGTGGCATGGTAAAGTTGGTCATTTGACAACCACATCACTTTTAAACTCAATTGTGATTAATTAGATCAATTCGATGTATTTGTTTCCCTTGTACCTGAATGTATTTGAATATCAGTTGTGCTTGTACTCAAAACCTCTAATTCTGTTCGTAGTGTGGTCTCAAAATGATATGCTGAAACTTCTGGATGCTATGAAAGTGAACCTGCCACCGTTGGACATCACCAAATATAAGACATCAGAATCTCACCTGGACTGGGGGAAGGTGGCTTTTAATTCTTACTCTGCCGAGATGTGCAAGCAGAAATGGCAGGAAGTCTCAAAAGAGGTTTGTCCACAAGCATTGCTGTCAAAATTATTGCCATTACATTACATTACATTGCATTTGGCAGACGCTTTTGTCCAAAGCGACTTACAAACAAAGGAGGACATAAGCAAACAGGAGGTGTAAAGGGACACAGAGTAGGGACACACAGACATATGTAATTCTGCATAGGGACAGAGAGAGAGAGAAAGTTGGTTTAGTGATTGCTTCCCTTCCTAACAAAACTAACATAACTAACAGTCTCGGAAGAGAAGGGTTTTTACAAGTTTTTTAGAGATAGGGAGGAAAGATATTGCCAGGACCTTAAGATGTCTGATGTAGCTTTCATGAAGATGATCCACTTACCGTATTGGATTTTGGCCATTTTGTATTATGAAAAATATCTGTTATAGTGATTGAAGAGTGTATTAACAAATCTACATACTGAAATTAACTAAACTATTAAAATTAACTTTACTCTAGGTACGCAAATTCCGAACATTAACGGAGCTGATCTTCGATGCACAGGATTGCATCAAGAATCCCTTCAAGGGCAAAAAACTTAAGGTATGTCTTTGGTTTCACCTGCTATCTCATAACATGAGCGTTTTGTTAATCGCGAGCAATGGAGCAATGGTCTTGATTGTAAAATTATTGCTTTATGATTCTGTAGAAACATCCAGACTTCCCCAAGAAGCCCTTGACCCCATACTTCCGTTTCTTTATGGAAAAGAGGGCCAAGTATGCAAAACTGCACCCAGAAATGAGCAACCTTGACCTAACAAAGATCCTCTCCAAGAAATACAAAGAGTTGCCAGAGCGCAAAAAGGTAAGAGGGATTTGTCGAGTCAAGTGGATTTTATTGCTGTTTCAGCTATACATATAGTACATAGTGAGATGAAACGTTTCACCAGGAAAGTGGCAGAGTTCCCTTTTAATTGGTCATTCACCTGACTTGACCCTGTGTTTTGTTTTGTAAACTGTTGTTGAGTTTCATCTATGTTGTGTCTGATTGCAGTTTGTTTGTATCATTTTAGTACTGTAACTTCACAACTCAGCCAACTTTGTTTTGACTAGACTTTCTGTTCTGTTTGTTCTGTTTGTTCACAGGCAAAGTATGTGCAGGACTTTGTGAAGGACAAAGTAGTGTTTGAGCAAAGTATGAATAAGTTCAGGTAAGGACATGTGCTTTATCAGTACTTAAATAACTGTACCTGTGGCTATACTAAACTATACCTGGGATAATATGCCCCTGTGTGAGAATGTGGCCCTAATTGTCTTCATGTGCATGTGTGTTTTCTGCAGAGAGCAGCACCCTGATCTCTTGGAGAGCATGGCAAAGAAAGGATCCAATGTCCCAGAGAAGCCCAAAACACCACAGCAGCTTTGGTACAACCATGAAAAGAAGGCTTTCCTCAAAACGAACCCAACCGTAGGTTTTCTGACCCTAAACACACACACACACACGTCATCTCTCTCTGTCTTTTTCTTTCTCTCTCTCTCTCTCTCTCTCTCTCTCTCCCCCCCCCCCCCCCCCCCCTCTCTCTCTCTCTCTCTCTCTCTCATTGTTACTCACATTTTGTATAACCCTTGTTTTTAGGCCGGAACCAAAGATATCAAGGAATATTTAGGAAAGCAGTGGACACAACTCTCAGACAAGAAGAGACTTAAGTGGATCACTAAGTCTCTAGAGCAGCTGAAGCAGTATGAGGTACACCTCCCCTCATTTTCCGTCTTGCTCGGCAGTAAGAAAACAAGATGCCAGTACCCTAATGGTGCCTAATTCAGTCATAGAGAAATACCCTTTCACCCCTCTGAAATGTGGTTCTCTCTCTTTAGGAGATAATGCGAGATTTCATCCAGCAGCACCCAGAGCTCAACATGACCGAGGGGGACATTGTGAAGTCCACCCTGACCAAGGCTGAGAGGCAGCTCAAAGACAAGTTTGACGGCAGGCCAGATAAACCACCACCGTAAGTGCAAATGTGCTCTCTCTCTCTCTCTTTCTCTATCTATCTGTCTATCTGTCTATCTTTCTTTCTCTCTAGCTTTCTTTCTCTCTGTCTGTCTTTCTTTATGTCTATCTATCTATCTATCTTTCTTTCTTTCTTTCTTTCTTTCTTTCTTTCTTTCTCTCTATCTATCTTTCTTTCTCTCTATCTATCTTTCTTTCTTTCTCTATCTTTTGTTCTTTCTTTCTATCTATCTTTCTTTCTATCTATCTATCTTTCTTCCTTTCTCTCTATCTATCTTTCTTTCTTTCTCTCTATCTTTCTTTCTCTCTATCTATCTTTCTTTCTCTCTCTTTCTTTCTTTCTTTCTTTCTTTCTCTCTATCTATCTATCTATCTTTCTTTCTTTCTTTCTCTCTATCTTTCTTTCTTTTTTTCTCTCTATCTTTCTTTCTTTATTTCTTTCTTTCTTTCTTTCTTTCTTTCTTTCTCTCTCTCTCTCTCTCCCCTCTGTTTATTTCACATGTTTCTCTCCTGTGGGGAGCTCTGTCGGACACATGGACACAGGGGAGGGGGAAAGGAGAGCTAAAGGTGATTGTGGTGTTTGTGTTTGTCCTAGGAACGGTTACTCGATGTTCTGTGCCGAGCTGATGTCAAGCATGAAGGATGTGCCCAGTACGGAGCGCATGGTCATGTGCAGCCAGAAGTGGAAGCTGCTGAAACAGAACGAGAAGGATGCCTATCAGAAGCGCTGCGAACAGGTCTGTATGCCACAGCACATCAGGACAAATTATTCATTTGTAGATACATACAGTACAGACTCTCTCACACACACCCACGACTATACATGCCAATAACATTTTTGTTTTGGATTTTTAAACTAATGAAGTTGTGTTCTTTGTTTCCAGAGAAAGAAAGAGTATGAGGTGGAAATGAACCGCTTTTTACTTGTGAGTGACGCATTTCCATTTTACTCAGCTTTGTATGTAAATACAACTATTAAATATAATTTTTGTCACAGATACATATTTTTATACCCAATATGGTTGTATGAGCTTGTCATTTCTTTTTCTGCCATTACATGCTTACTAAGTTCTGTGTGTCTTGCATATGTCAGAGCATATCTGTCGAGGAGCAACAAAGAGTTCTGGGAGAGGATAAAATGGCCGGCTTTAAAAAGAGCAGTGGGGTCAGCAGCCCGCCCAATAAAAAGCCCACCAAAGCCTCCAAAGCCAAGGTGAGTCATCTTGCCTCTCCGTCACCACATTCTTACTTGGGGGTGCTGTTGCTGTTGTATGTGGTCTGGCTCTTCTTTTCTGATTTGAGTAGTGATTTGATTGAGTATTTTAGTTGTGTTTTAAATATATCTATACGTATTTATATATGTATCTATAGCTGTTTTTTTTATTTACCATTTTAGCTTCTTGTTATCCCCTTATTCTCTTTCACTTTTGGTTTTCTTCCCCTCTTCACGTAGGCCGCTGCTGACAAACCCAAACGGCCCGTGTCGGCCATGTTCATCTTTGCGGAGGAGAAACGGCCGAAGCTCAAGCACGACAAGCCCGAGCTCTCGGAGAGCGAAATCACCCGGCAGCTCGCTCGCATGTGGAACGAACTCCCCGAGAAGAAAAAGGTAAGAAACTGGTTAAACCAAACAAACAAATGAAATCAGAAGGTGGCCAGAGTAACATAGTGGAGACGGAGTGACATTTTCTTGTGTTGTATGCCTGCAGGAGAAGTACAAGAATCTGGAGGCGACTCTTAAAGCGCAGACAGAGGGAAAACGGCCCGGGGAGGAGAAGGGCAAGCTGCCAGAGACCCCCAAGAATGCCCAGGAAATTTGGCAGCAGAGTGTCATCGGTGACTACTTGGCCAAATTTAAGGTACTACCATGGCATAGCCTGCTAGAGTTGTATTTGAAATATGCACTGAGATGGATGGATGGATGGATGGATGGATGGATGAATAGAATATCTATCTATCTGGCCTGCTAGAGTCACATTTGAAATATGCCCTGAGGTTGTGTTAATGCTTCCTTCAACCAGTAGCCAGTAATTTAAATAATGACTGTGTGTTGTTTTAAAAGAACGACCGGCCAAAGGCCCAGAAAGCCATGGAGAGCACCTGGAATACCATGGAGAAGAAGGAGAAGATTTTGTGGATTAAGAAAGCTGCAGAGGACCAGAAAAGATATGAGGTGTGCAGAAAATCTGAACCCTGTGTATACTCTAGTTTAAAAATGCTGCTTTACAATAATTCAGATTCATTAATTTCACATGTTTTCCTAGTTAAAAAAAAAACCAAAAAACGTTAAAAGCATTGTACTTTTTAACATCTTTCCTCCACTTACTTTTGACAGAGAGAGTTAAGTGAGATGCGCTCACCACCTCCAGTGGTGACCCCGGGCAAGAAGATGAAGTTTGACGGCGAACCCAAGAAGCCCCCATCGTGAGTAATCTCTCAGCACTGTATGAAACGCTAACGCGTGTCCCCTTTGCACCAGGAATGTTTGGGGCAGTGTGTGGTAAATAATTAACAGCACTCCTCTAATGATGGCATAAGCAGTGTCAGTTTGCCAAACAACCAGTGCCTGCAACCAGGGATTGAAGTTTGCACCAACCAAATGCTGGGAAAACATGAAAGTGGCTGGTAGATTTTGCAAAATAATAATCGCAGATTATCTCACAAAATAATAATTTACTGCTAAGTGGCTGGTAAGATTAACTATTTATTCATCAGTGGCTGGTGAAGGTTCACATTTTGCAAAGTGAAATTCCAGCCCCTGGTTTTTCCCCCTAAGCGCGCACTCTCCTTCTCTCACTCACTGCGTCCTAAGCACTCTTGCACTTGTACCAATTGTTTCTGGTAAAACATCTTGTTTCACCATGTGCTACAATAACAATAAACTGTATTGTTGTATGAATTGTACTATACAAAGTGCATCAACAGTGCAGAGAAAGTTTATTCAGTTCCTGCTTGTGTCCATAGGGGCGACAGGGGTGAGGAAAAATATAAGTAAAGGAAGAACCCTCAGGCAGAACCGCAGCCCCTAGAAGAGCCTATCTGCTGGGGCTATGTGTATGGCTGAAACTTATAACAAAACTGACTTGACTTGACTTCTCTGTGCAGGAACGGCTATCAGAAGTTCTCTCAGGAGATGCTGTCCAACGGTGAGCTGAACCACCTCCCGATGAAGGAACGCATGGCCGAGATCGGGGGCCGGTGGCAGAGGCTCGCGCAGAGGGACAAGGATCGCTACAAGAAGATAGCCGAGGAGAAGCAGAGGCAGTACAAAGTGCTGCTGGAACAGTGGCTGGAGGTGAGTGCAGCTGCATGCCAGACAACAACACATTACATTGCACTACACTTAGCAGAGGCTTTTATTCAAAGCGATTTACAATAGACGTCACAAATCGAGCTACAGGTACGTAGATGGAGGAAACCAGAGTGAGCAGGAGTATAAGGTACAAAGAGTGTGCAGACAGGGTACAGGATAGTGTTGGAATGGAGGTTAGCTTTGTTAGGAAGGGAAGTACCCCCGGAAAAGGTAGAGAGGGATAAACCTACTCTCAGCACACAACATGACTACTGCACAACATGGCGCCAATGGTGGCCTGCTCCGCTGTGTAGAACTTGCCTGGGAAAGATTTGTGCTAAACATATTGTTTCAAGGCTACGTGCAGTTGAATGTTTATGTTCTGTATGATAAAAGGTCATGTGTATTTTTTTTTTCTTGCAGAGCTTGAGCTCACAGGAGAGGGCAACCTACAAAGAATATAACTCGCAAGTAAGTGTTGAATTATGTTTTACTCTGAAAGCATCATTTTTTTTTTTTTTTTGAAAATACACTGACATTTTTTAAACTACTGATGGGCTGGAATTTGTTTTACCCAAGCTGATCACAAAATGACTGATTGCTTAACTGACTTTATTTCTTCTTTCTACTCTTATTATAGAAAAGAAAGAGCACGGCAAAGCCTGGAGGCACAAATGCTAAAGTCAAGCCTAAGGTAAGGAAGAAGTCAGCGAGTTGTGTATATATTCTCTTTTACCTTGGAGCAAGATGTACAGTTGTGGCCAAATGCTTTTGGCAATTTTTATGAAACATGATGGTTCAGATATATTTTCAATACAGTATGGAATTGTATAAAAATGTGTATAGGAAATAACGCGCTATGTATATCTTACACAAAACCACAACTTGTCTTCCGA
The DNA here is from genome assembly GCA_030347295.1 of Setipinna tenuifilis. NCBI lineage: Eukaryota > Metazoa > Chordata > Actinopteri > Clupeiformes > Engraulidae > Setipinna > Setipinna tenuifilis. The sequence goes on from CM059266.1 coordinate 8,676,585, forward strand.
ATCTTACTATGACCAGCCTTTAGAAATGAGGCCTACAACTCAAGCAATACAGTGCCACATTAAAAAGATCAAGGGGACCTGGAACAGATTTTGCATGAAGCTTTTGTTGATATAGCAATGTTTTTTAAAAAGGAGGTCCTTATTTTGTGGTCCATGCCAGGTTTCAGAGGATGAAGAAGAGGAGGACGACGATGATGATGACGAGGAGGAGGAGAAGGAGTCTGAAGAGGAATCGTCCAGTGCAGAGGACAGCGATGACGAGGGGGAAGAGGGAGAGGAGGACGACGAGGATGATGTAAGCCTGTGTTTGTGTTGCATGCCTATATAAGTGGCGTCCCAGTGCCGTATCAGAGCAGGTGAAAGCGGGGGCTCAAATCACTTTGGAACGTGCCTGTTTAATGCATGTCTGTTCTTCCTTACATTTGCAGAATGATAACGACGATGATGATGATGACGACGATGACGACGAAGAAGAGGCAGATGACAAAGAGAACAAATCCGAGAGCAGCAGTGCCAGCTCTCAGGAATCATCAGGTTCCGGGTCGGACTCTGACTGAGCCAGGCCGGAGCGCCTCTGGCCCCCAAGAGACTTGAGAGCAGCACCCAAGCTGAGCCATGAGTTGCACAGATGGGCTTCCCGTGCCCGTCCTGCACTCCTCCCACCACCAGGGGGTGCACTCCCTCTGCACCACACGTCCACACATCAGTCAGCCTTCCTTGTCGTTCATCTGTTGCTTCGTTCGTCCGTTTGTTTGTTTGTTTGGAAAGTTGTTCTGTCCACCACAGTGGAATCATTGGGGTAAAAGGTTTTAACCAATGACGTTACACCAGCTTCCTCCTCCAGCTTTTCAAACACAACGTCCCATTGGCTTGTCAGTCGGCATGGCAGCGCTCAGTAGGTCCCTCTGTTTTCAGCGGGGAAACTGGCCTTAGTGAGTTTTGATTACTGTTGTATTTGGGACGCAGTTATTCACACCCCAACCTGACATTCAGTACATGTCTCATCCTGAGCCAAAGAATCTGTCTGTCCATATGGTTATGTCAAGAAGTGCAGGGGACCAAATAATTGCACTCAAAAAAAAAAAAAGAAAAAAAAGGAAAAAAAAAAAAGAATGTGCTCTGTTTGTTCATCTCCAACACCATTTTTTTTAAATGGCTGCTTTGTTACCTCCGGTCCATTTTTTGTTTTTGTTTTTAGTGAGTGTTTGTGTTTAAAAAACGATTTGGTTCTTGATGATGTGGTATCTTCAGGAAAATTGAAGCCATTTTGAATGTTCCCCTAGTGAAAAGGACACCGTTACCGGACTGCTGGTGCAGTTTATTTATAAGGCACCTAACCATGGTCTATGGTTTGTACAGACCATTAATCTGTCCCATGTAGGGACCCCACCTCATGTGAATGAGGAGACCTGGTTATTTTTTTTTAAGAGAGCAACGCTTTTGACCGTTAGCAGGCTGGATAGCTGTTCCACTGGCCTCAGAAGTGGTTAAAAATTAAAATAAGGAATGTTCAGTTTTTGGTATCATCGTAATTACGATCTCAGTGAAAAATGACTTCTATGACTATTTTTTTTTTTTTTTTTAGACTTGGAGTATATATATATTGTTTTATTTTTTTGGCGATTTGATGCACATGGTTCCAGCTACCATTTGTTCTCTTTCTTTCAACCACTGTTATTTTTGTTTTATCTGATACTGCTTACTTGGATATATTCTTTCAAGCTTTTGAGCTGAGGTGTTTGTTTTTAAAAAAAGTGACTGACATACATTGGAGACCCCCCCTCCCCCCATTTAAACGTTGTGCACTTAATATCGAATCTATAAGATTCACCTTTCCCACTGTCCCTCATTGTAGGTACAACATACACATCCCAAACAAAGTCCATGCCTGGTCAAGGAAAAGAGCCGTGTACAATTCATGAATGTAGATGGACACTTAACTTGAGGGAGGAAAAAAAAAACCTTATTCACACAGTGGAGAGTTTGAAAGCTCTGTCTGAAATGTCTGCATTAGACTAGCCCCTCAGATTATAGCCAGGTGTTTTTTCCACAAGATTACATTCTATCCCCAGCCATCAGGCTTTCCACCCAACCCGGGAGAAAAAAAGAGCACATAGCAGTCCATAGGGGAAGGAGGGTCATTTCTGTTTTCAGGGTGATGGAATAAGCCCACCAGGCTTAATTGATCTTACAGAGGGTGTTTGGTTTAAATGCTGTTGTAAGGTATTTGTAAATATTGCTTTTTTTGTAATTTGAGTAAATATAGTTGAATTTGTCCTTTTATTTAGCGACGCCCACCCACAGGCAGGCACTGGCTGTGGCCAATGAGGTTGTGTTTGTTGCGTTTAAGGGGGGGGAGAGGGGGAATCTTTTAATGTTATGTTTTTAGTTTTTAAAGGTCTCCCCATGATTGTTTATTTGTAGAAATTACTTAAAAAGAGAACAAAAATGGCTTTACAGATTTGTACTGCTGATTTAAAACATTTGGATGTTTTGTATAGCAAGAGGTGTGATGTCCCCGCAATTTACCATTTGGAAAATAAAATTTCTCTTTGACAGTGAGCTTTGCATTCCTTTTATTACTCACACACAGCCCATTTGTAATAATTTTAAAAAGGCCTTTGGCATGGGTAGTTCTGCAGAGGAACTCACTGGTCAACTCTGTGAAGTAACTTAATCTGGTAAGGAAACGGTATGAACTATGGAACTGATGTGACTGGAAAAAAAATCAGCTTTAAATAGAACCTTTCCCTGCTTTGCCCCATGTGAAAGTACATAAATGTGTGTGTGTCCTCTCTCTCTTTTTTATTAGTAACTGAGCGCTGATACCTTTAGTTTGTTTTGATCTGTCTCCAGCTTCGACACTGAACTGTGATACTGTAACAGGACTGCTTCTGTTACTTCCTGTTTTCAATGCATGCTGGGAGTAGAGTGTCCAAGTCAATGACTGTATGCTTATACACTCATTTATCCAAGTGTACTGCTGATGCGGAGTCTACAGGGCCACACTCTGGAGAGCCCCTCAGCAGTAGACTTGGACACCACTCCTAGCATTTCCGATAAACAGGAAGTAACAAAAGCAGTCCTGTTACAGTATTGTTTTGTACTTGATTGGGGTTTTCTGGGAATTCAAATTAATTGGTTTCAATTTTGCCAAAAAGAATGTTCTTTCCGTGTTGATCAACTGGTGTACCTTGAGGGTTAGTTCTTGGTGCCATTCTTGAGACTATCTACACCACATCTTTGCTAAGATTATCCCCTCCCATGAATTTACTCCCTTATCACTGTTTTGCAGATGGTATTCAACTTTGCACACTTTTGTAACCCAACAACTCCACAATATCTGGTGGGTCCTAGGGTTTCTGAGCCACGAGTGTACAGTAGGTGAGCTACAGATACAAACAGGGTTTCGTTTTTTTTGTCCTACTTTCGGTTACACTTTATTATACTGTTCCTGTTACATCAATTAGGTACAGTGTAACACTATGTAATTATTATGTACTTACACTGTAGGCTACCATAGGCATATCAATATTATTATTATTATGTTGTTACATGTATATGCACTAAAAAAGAACAGTAAAATAAAGTATCTCTATCTATCTATCTATCTATCTATCTATCTATCTATCTATCTATCTATCTATCTATCTATCTATCTATCATAAACTGTTATAGATTGTTTGACGAATGCTTGAGGTAGGCTACCTTACATTCAGTGCATTTCTCTTTCTATTTCCCTGCGCCACACCACTGCTAAACTGCTATCTACATTCACTAGTGCAACATTAACCAGTCTAATAAGGTAGTGGGTTAGCCGTATGCTTATTTACAGAGCATGTTTTAACAGGGTTTTGATTTGTTGGCTGAGGGACTAAACTTCTTTGCCACAGAAATGTCGACCAACGTGTTCATGTGTGGTTGACGTTTGTACGTTTTTGTTTACGATAGATTAGTGATGCCTTGGCTCAGAATATGGCGTAGTAGCCTATCCCTTTGAGAATTTTCACGGCTGTCACATTTTATTTAGAGAGAATTGATACAGAAACAAAGTATTTTCTTGACATATGACGGTGCGTTACTGATCAACTGGGTTGTTATAACTGACTGCTCAACTGGTAGATAAACACTTTTGGAACGTCGTATTGTTATTCGGCATGAACACCATACCAAGAGGATGCAAGAATTCATCACTATGGTCAATGTCTACACCGCTGCTGGATTCGCCCTGTAAGTTTGTTAGTGAACATCATTTATGTTGATGAACTGATCGAAATGTTTATATCCCTTGTCTTGATCACAACTCCCTTTCCAGCTGGTCATATTTGTAATACTGATACATTGTAACGTTGCCATAATAACCTCGGTGTAGAGGTCACGTCACCTCTTGGTGTACTTCTACTCAACGCAAACTACACAGGAGAGTGTAGCTAGCTAAATATGGATATTAAGCTAATAGCTCGCAGGCTAGTTAGCCAGCTAGCTCAGTTAAGTTGGTAAATTGTTGTTTTTGTCTTGCCGAAATTAATAGTGGTTCATTCACCAAATTACCTAAATCTAGACAGATATCTGATGGTAAAAGACAATTCAGTTCTCTGTGGGCAAAATATCCAGACACCAGTCGTTTTATTTTTTAGAAGCTTTCGCTTAGCTTAATTAGCTTCTTCGTTGTTAGCTATAGTTCTCGCTGAAGATGCCACAACGTAAGTTGATATTGGCAGCAGCAGCAGAGGCAGCCTCTGTAGTCAAGATGTTTGTTGTGCCGACACTAGTAGCATCAAGTCTTTATGTGTGCATGTTTGACTTCATTTCTACATTTTGTTAAACCTTTCGACACAAACCTTTTCACTCCAGCAAACTAACGTCTGGGGCTATATAATGAATCATAGATTGGCCAGTCGAAATATGTATTTGTCACCTGTCCATGAATTAAAACTGATTCATTAAGTGTTTATTCAAAAGATATTTAGCTGTCAGTTTTCAGTCAAACTGTTTTACGTTCGATCAAAATTGTATTTGATGTATGGCGCTAAGGTTTCCTCTTTACTTTTTGACCAGTTTTTGAAACGTTCAACCATTGCATATAAACATAACACAGTTGACAGACGTTATTAAGAACATTATTCTTCTGTTCTTCTACCCTCAGCGAACCATAGCCATGACGCCTGCCAAGTAGATCTTGCAGTCACCTCCATTTAGCTTTTCAAATGAAAATGGAGGATATGTCTCTGTCAGGCCTAGACAACACCAAGCTAGAGGTACGTGCTCGGAAACTTTATTTTTCTGTTGCCTGGATGATCTGCTGACAGTGGCCGGTGGTTAATTTTCCCTGGGTCCCTTCACAGGCCTTGGCTCAGGACATATACTCAGACCTTGTTGAAGATGCCTGCTTGGGGCTGTGCTTTGATGTGCACAGGGCTGTGAAACAAGGCTATTTCTTTGTGGATGACACTGACCAAGAAAGCATGAAGGAGTTTGGTGGGTGTTGTGTGTCAAATTTTGTGAAAGTTGAACCTGAAACAGTAAAAGATACACAGCCCATATATGTTTCTAAATACTTTCCTCTCGGTGTAGAAATTGTGGACCAGCCAGGGGTGGACATATTTGGCCAGGTGTTCAACCAGTGGAAGAACAAGGAGTGTGTTTGTCCCAACTGCAACCGAAGCATAGCTGCGTCACGATTTGCTCCTCACCTTGAGAAGTGCATGGGAATGGGGAGGAATAGCAGCCGCATTGCCAACCGCAGGTAACAGCTCATCAAATAGATGGGTAGACTTTTTTCCCGTAGGAAATTCTGGTATCCTTAAGCTTCTACAATATGGCATACACATGACATACATACATTACATTAAAAAATCCTGTTTCCTATACCTATCCCTATTCTGTACATTTCCACCTGATCAACTGATGGTACAGGTAACTCTGCTGTGACTAGGCCTGACTGTATCCCAGGCATCCCACATTCCTACAGACACAAAAATTAAGGGAAAGCCACGGTAGTTAGATTTTTTCATTTGCCTAAAAACAATCAACATTCTGTAACATTTTAGTCAGTATAGTAAGCATTTTCAAAGTTGTCAAATTTGACTTTGTCGCTTCAAAGTTTAAGGAAATGATCTTACTGTTGAAGCCTCTGCAGTATGATACAGTTTACGCTCAAAATTCAAAATTAGACTTAAAAAGAAAATAATGCAATAAGTCTTATTGAGGGTGGCTCAACTTTCAAAATTTCATGTGGTATTTTTTTGGACTGAGGGCCTTTTTCAGTAATTGAATCAAACCACTAATGCTGCTGTTAAGCATAGGGTGATCAAGAATGAGTGTGTGTATGTACCTTTTGAACATAGAGTAAGATGTAGACATTTCTCAGTCATTTGCATACTGTGTCACTTATGCTTTGTGTTTTGTTCCTCTCAGAATAGCCAGCAGCAACAACTTAAACAAGTCAGAGAGTGACCAAGAAGACAATGATGACATCAATGACAACGACTGGTCCTATGGCTCAGAGAAAAAAGGTTAACCACCCTAATGCTGTTACACCCCCCCCCCCCCAACACACACACACACACCACACACATAGCCTGCTTGTTCACCATCTAATTTTTATTATTTGTTTTTCAAAAATGATGACTAATATCAATGTCTTCCTTCCACAGCTAAGAAGAGAAAATCAGAAAAGGTATTTTTGTTTAGAAATGTATTTCATTGTCTTTGAATGTGTGTGTGTGTCTCCTAGGTTGGCACACATTTACAATAATACTATGGTTATAAGTAAGGTATTAACTAAGGTTATTGTACTTCTAATATTATGAACATTCTGTGTAACAGTAATATGGTTTAAGCACTATTAGAATATTTTCTTGTGTCCACAGAATCCAAATTCACCCAGAAGATCAAAATCCTTGAAACATAAAAATGGTAAGTGTTTTGTTCTTCTCATTGCTGGTACTGGCATTCTTGCTTAGATGTGCATGAATTATGTGAAGCACCTTTATAACTACTAAGAGTTCCGAAACTCTTTGATTTGAGTTTCAAAGAGTGTTAGACTTTTGATATTGCTTTAATAATCCAATGGTAGTTCATGTAGGTCAGTAGACTTGGGGCTCCCTGTATTTAGGCTACTCTATTGTAGTCAGTTCGTTCTAATCCATTTCATTCACATATAGACTTCAGTGTTCCAGTTTCGTGCGACACTGCATCCAAGTCAGGAGATGACATGCATTGTGTGTGTGTGTGTACATGTGTGTACGTGCATGCACTGTCTGGAATGAAAGGTGGTTTGGAATCACACATGGTCCTGGTGGAATTAGCTTGGTATTTTGGTGTGTGTGTGTGTGTGTGTGTGTGCATGCATGCTTACATGTGTGTATTATGGACGTTTGACTCTCATTTTTCGCAGTGCTTGGCCCAAAGCGTCATGTTGTGGATCGGGAGCCCCCGTGCTTGCTGTTAAGGGATGAGGATGTCTTTCCTCGGTGACGGGAAGTGGCCTGTGGCCACTGCCTCTCGATTCCCAACTCGCATCATGGGCCAAGAATTATTCGGAAAAAACATTCCGAATGCTGGTGGGCGTGTGAGAGAACTGAAGAAACCATTAGGCACCTTAAAAAAAAAAAAACCCAACTGTTGCCTTCAAAAGTTTGTCTCAAAAGATGACTTTTTACAGATCTTTGAACTCTGCTGAAGCATTGGTTCCAAAGACAACCAGTGGTCAGTATTGTTTTTAGCCCTGTGGACTATGGTTATCGCTTTAACAGAGATCCCTGTTGGTAAGATGGTGGCCAACTCCTTGTGGAGCACTTGTCATGAGAGTTTCAGGGTGCTATGCCAGTTTTGTGTGGCAGAGTGAGAGAAACTGGGTTGGGGAAGGGGGTGGGTGGGCGGTTGAACAGCTTGGCAAGAACCAGGCAGAAGCACAAAGTGCCCTTCTGCCTTTAATGTATACCAAGCATCATGAGAGCGCTTTCAATGGGGAAGATTATGGACATTATGGAGAAACAAAAGTAAAACAGTGTTTACATTACTGCACTTTGTTAGTCAGTGTTTGGTTGAAGAGTTTGAAGAACAGGGTACAAGATCATGTTTGTGACACTGGCAAAAACTGGCTCATGGATTTCTATATTCCCCTGCACTGAGTACTGCTTTGCAAAGGCCAACTCATGGTGTGTGTGTGTGTGTGTTGTGTGTGTGTGTGATTTAGTTTGTTGTCCGTTTCATTCCTGTTCATTTGCATTGTCTCCCGATTTTGTACTGACCATGTCATCATGCATACTTGACATCGTGACAGGACACCAATGACGTTGTGTTGTAATAATATATTAAAATGGAACACCCCCAACTGCCTCATAAAATAAATGAGCTGATCAACAAGCCTCAATTGTCTGACTGCCCTGTTATTTGACCTTTGGGCCCTCTCATATTTGCAGTCCTGCTGCTGTGCTCAAGAGATTGAACTACTTGGTAATGTTGCAAAGGATGTACAAGCAGTGTGCCAAACTTGTCTGACAAAGTTGTTGCACTAAAGGATGATGCACGTTTGACGAGAGAAAACAAGAGTAGCATGGTAAACTGAATCCGCTGGTTTCTACAGTCTAACCTATGAAAGGTATGGTAACTGTCATCTTCGCCAAGGAGATTATGTTTTTTGGTGCGGATTGCTTTTCTGGAGGATTAGTCAAGAACTACTGGCCTATTGTTCCTGAATGTTGATGGAGGGGGTGAAGCACTGGACCGACGAAAAAAAAACTCTTAACTTGTTGATCCAAATCTCAGGGTGGATCCACAAAAAAAAATCTTCTCACTCTTGACACCATCGCAGGACAGTGCACCTGGCCTTGACACAGATGTGTGCTCTTGGACTCTGTCTAGCTCCTGATAGATTCCTGCAAGCGAGCAGGGAGAGACTAAGGAGGCCGCAAAACCTGGAGATGTATGATATGTGTTATACTATACACATGTAACTCGCCAGAAGAAGTACACAATGGAGATTAATCACAAAAACAGTCCTAGTGGGGCTGATTTATACCTCGAGCAGCCCCTTACTGACTTGGCTTTGCAGTAGTAATACCCACTCTTCTCTGTTCACAGGGGAGTTCAACAGTAATGTCAGCTCAGATCTCTACAAGGTAATATTCACATTTGGGTATCTATATGAGACATCTTGACTATGCATATATGACTATGACTATGACTTGACTATGCAAGTGAGATAAGAGTTTATTTTGGAGGGGAGCTGGTGTTGGGGTGGTAAAATATGGCATTAAGTAGTGACTTAAGTAGTGACTTATTTGTGTTTTATGGATTTGTGATGAACATTAGTAAGTACATCACTGAAGGGTGTGCATGCTCTTTGCAGTATAACTACAACACGGGCATCAGTTATGAAAGTCTGGGTCAAGAGGAGCTGAGATCTTTACTTACTACGGTATCTTCAAACTCTTTTATCATCTTTTACATATTTTATCCATTACTCCATGTAATCAGTTTTGTGCTGTCGATAAAAAAAAAAGTTTAAACAGATTTCACGTTTTAATGGATGGAATTTGTTTCCATAGCAATGTGGGGTTGTGTCAGAGCAAACCAAGAAAATGTGCACCAGGTAAGGATGACACCATCACCATCGCGACCGATTTGCTTTAACGCGTGGGTGGGCTCTGTTTCTCTAACCCCTGTGGCTACACTGGGTGTGGAAGCAACTGCAGAGAGTATAGTGTAACTATATATTACACTTTAATCATCTAAAAGAGGCAACAGTAAATGCAAAAGCATTGTGTATGTAAAAAAAAACGGGGAAAAAACAGACCAGTCTTATGAACAGAAATTTGGCTCTGAAACCACTTCTGTGCTCAGTGTAGCCGGAGGGTAAGACCTGGAGTCAACCTCCCGTCAATGAATTTTTAACTCGTCTTCTAAAAGTCATTTACACTTCAAAAGCTAAGATTCCCAAAGAAGGGTACACTGGCACACCTAAGTGTGTGCCGTGCATGTAAATGTATGACACATTTTTGGCAGATCAGTAAAACATAGAAATGCTGCTTTTACTCTGAGGACACATGACGCATGTGTGTGCAAAGGCCAAAGCTTTGTGGTGTGTTTCTAATCTTACCACACTATCACCACACTGAGTTCAAAGTTCTTAGTTGTTTTCCCTAAAGAGCCAACGCCAAAGCCATCCAGCGCTGGCATATCTGATATGGGGAAGTTAGGTAATAACCTTTTAAACTTTGTAGAACTGTAATTTCTGCTCAAAACTATGGAACATTGGGTGTGATAACGTGTTTTTAGTTTTTCCTTTATAATCCTACCAGTGCAAAACACTTTGTGACTGTCTTGTCTGTAAAAAGGGTTATATAAATATATTTTTATTACTTTACCCATACAGTTTGCTTTATTTACTTGCTCTTTTTACACACTGGAGTTACCAAGCCTATGACGATGTAATTCAGAGGCAGTTAGCTGAACCTATTGATCACAGTCAGAGTTATGTAAAGGATAATGTAATACATAATGATTAGTGAGGTAATTATCATGGAATAAGCCCCCTAACAAAGTGATGTAGGACCTTACACAGAAATATCAGACCTTTCAGCATTGGTATGGCCCAACACCAATAGGGAATTTGTCACTGCCAAATGATAATATACAAGTAACGAGCAGTATAATAAGAGTGTATTACACTGTCTGATTTAAAAAAGAGAAAAAATACATAATCCACAGCAGCCACAGGAGTGTAAAAACCCTGTCCAGTCAGTGCCTTCTGATGGCCTTCCTACCTGTCTAAATCTCTTTCTGTTTCATGATTCAGAATTTAAACCCAGATCTGATCTCCCGAATGATAATCTCATTAGGGTAACAACAACAGTCCCCACTCACTCGACACCCAGATACCTGAGTTGAGGAAGCAAACTAGGTGTGGCCGCACCAACCAATTGTAGTATGGGTTGTGGGGGTAGGCCACGGAGAACCATCAAAGGCAATGTTTCAAAGTAATTATCATACAGAGTGACAAAAACTCTACAGACCTGTTTGAATGATCAACCTAGTTCATTTACATCAAGGATAAAAGGGGGAGTCTTAACAGTTCTGTTAAATGTTAAACTTAAATGTTTCCCATGCTTCGCCACTGCTTTCTACTAGAATAAAATATGATTGCTGCATTAACCAAGAGAAGCACACATTTTTCTTTCAGATTCAAAAGTTATAACCCAGTACCACATAAGTCCCCTAGTTTTACCTGTGCATTTATTACAGGTGATTTCACTCGTTAACTATTCTACCTGGCTAAAGGCCTGTAGGAAATTAGAATCACCTAATTTAGTGGATGGTTGAAAAAAATTAAAGTCACGAGTTTAACCTATTGTTGTGCATGATAATGTGAAGGCATGGTGCTTTTCATCACTGTTGGTGGAAATGAGTCAAGACAATTTATAAAGGACTATACCCAGATCCAGATAAGACAAATGAGAAAAATGGTTATGCCTGACAGTAGCTAAGTGCCATGAGCTGGCTGTGCTGACTGGGCCAAGCCTTTGGAGACCGTAACCTGGCAACACATACACATATGGGCAGAGACTGTAAAGGGCACTGTCAGCTTCCCATCTCACCTCTAACCTTTGACTGACAGCTCACCCCCTCATGTTCTCATGTGTAATTGGCCTGAGGGTGCCCTCTGTGTTCTCTTGCTGCTCTGGTTTCTCTCTAGTGTAGCCAGGCTAGCACCGCCGTAGTAGCTCTGCACTCCATGAGGCAACTATACAAATGTATGCCTATGGTGGAGTAGGCAGACTCTTTGTACCAACTGTAATGTTGTGAGAGAGTCTTGCCTCTCATGTAGCCAAGCTGTGCGTAACGCCACGTTGTTTCCTGCCAGATCCCACCGGTGTCCCCAGCACACGGACGAACAGAGGAGGGCTGTCAGGGTGTTCCTCCTTGGGCCGTCCGCGTGAGTCTTGCCCCACCTCAGCCTACATCACCCAACGTCACCTCACCTCACCTCACCCTACATCACCCTACATCACCCTACATCACCCCACATCACCCCACATCACCCCACCTCACCCCACCTCAACATCCATCACCTCACCTCAAACCATACCTACCCAAGTCATTATTTACCCTCTTACCCTGTTACCCCCCCTTATCCCTTATCACTCTCAAGTGTTCTGACAGTGAGCCTTTACCTTTTTAAAAAGGTTGTTGTGAGAATGTCCATAAGGCACTAAGTGCTCTTTCAGGGCTCTCAAGGAGAAAGGATGTATACCAAGAGTAGTCAGCATTTCTACAGACTAAACATAATAACCCCTCTCCAACTTTCCAACTTTGTTTTTAGCAGACCAACAAGCAAGTCCTCATAGATCGCATAGATGCTATGTTTTCCAAACGGATCATACTATTGTGATACTGTTTTATATTGGTGCTATATAGGTCTCTCTGTCTAGTTAATGTCCCTTTTAGTATTGCAGACCATCTCAAATATTTGCTGCGGTAGTTATTGACATTTAAAAGTTGATGATCAGTGGTGTAGCTGTTGTGTGGATTGCATGGCTATATCCTATGCACTGTACCCGTCCCTCCCCATGCACAGTTTTAGACAAACAATCACTAATTTCACTGCATGTCCTACTCTACCCAGTAAGTGCATGCAAGAGACAATAAAACATCCTTGTATCCTTGTAAAAACATCCTTGCACTGTGTCTTGTGTGGTCCATCTCTGGCAGACTTATGCAGGCACATGCACCTATCTGTATGTATAAAGGTTGCCTGTTTACTGTGTTCCTCTACACTTCTGTCAGCTTATGTCCTCCTTTTTGTACGTCACTTTGGATAAAAGCCTCTGCCAAATGCAATGCAATGTAATGTAATGTAATAATGTAATGTTCCAGGTCCACGCTTCCTGACCCTGACCTGGTGATGGAGAGTGACGGCTACGACGTGTCCGACGGGCAGATGCTCATGAGCCGCCTCCAATGGGACGGCTCCTCCGACATCTCCCCCTCTGACTCCGCCTCCTCCAAAGCCAGTGAGTTCACAGGCTTAGTAGCCACCGGCTCTTTTGTGTTTGTAGTGCTATGTTTCACAGAGACGTGCAGTACGTTTGTCAGAACACAATGTGTTATCTGCACCACTTTAGCTGCCTCTCTGACTGTGTCTCCTCCAAAGCTAGTGAGTTCACAGGTTTAGTAGCCACTGACTCTTGTCTTTGTAGTGCTATGTTTCACAGAGACATGCAGTACATTTGTCAGAACACAATGTGTTATCCGCACCACTTCATCTCCCCCTCTTCCTCCAAAGCTAGTGAGTTCACAGGTTTAGGAGCCACTGACTTTTGTTGTTTTTGTAGTGCTATGCTTCACAGAGACGTGCAGTACATTTGTCAGAACACAATGTGTTATCCGCACCTCTTTAGCTCCCCCTCTGACTCTGCCTCCTCCAAAGCTAGTGAGTTCACAGATTTAGTAGCCACCAACTCTTCTCTGTTTTTGAACAATTAGTGATTGATATTTGTAGTGCTATGCTTCACAGAGATGTGCAGTACATTTGTCAGAACACAATTCGTTATCTGCACCACTAGCTCTTCATTAAAAGTTAATAGCTAGCACAAGTGAAAGTTGTCAATTTAGGTGTAGCTAGCCTAGCAGTTATTTTTAACATACAGGATCACGTCAAGAAAGTTTTCACTGTCAAAACACTGATGCATAACTCTTTTCCTCTCTCCCTGATGTGCCTATCCCTTTTATCCCTTTCAGGTACTACAAACTCAGACTCGAGAAGGACAAAGAAGAAGAAGAAGCCCAGCTCTCTATCCCTGACCACAGTGGGTGCAGACAGGGAGGACAGGGCAGGAAGTTTGACTGGAGGAGTGGGAACCAGCTGCAGTTCCCAGAGTGCACTTGGTCATCCCGGCCGCAAGAAGAAGCCCAAACTATCCGCACCCTTGGCTCCCAGTATCTATGACGACCTGAACTGAGATCCTGTATTGCACTTCTGATCTTAACTGCCTGTATCGAGCATCTCTATGTCTCTCTCTATCCATCTGTCTCCCACATTGCCACATAGATGCCTTTGTGACAGATAATCAAGCTAGATGCACTGCATCAGTAGGTCAGAGTAGGGGTTAGTAATTTGTCTTTGAGGTATGTTAAGGGCACTTCAGAACTTGTTCAGAAAACAACAGCTGCAGTTAATGACCTATTTGAAAGGTGAGTTTGTCTTTGGAGATTAGTGTCCGGGCCACAAGGAATATATTTGTTCTAAAATATTTTATAAAAGGCGTCAGATTCTGTTTTAATACAAGGCGATTATGTATATGTGATTTTACTAGTTCCAACATTGTTATTTTTTATTGTGTCCGCTAAGTGTGACTACAGGCTAATGCTTTTTCGTTCACTGGCTTATTTTATTTGTTATTTAGTGCAATTGCTGGGCACCTTTGCGTTTGACCTGAGTGTGCTGGTGTGTGTTAATAGAGGGTGTAAAATCCTACGCTCAGTGTTGTGTGTGCGCGCGTTTGTGTCTGTGTGCGTGCGTGCGTGTGTGTGTGTTCCACATGGATCATGAGAGGAAAAAGCTGTGCAATCACTGAGTTATATACTATCCTCAAGTCACTAGGGGTGTCATACATCACCTGTCCTTCCACAGCTGTTCAAAAAAAAAAAAAAACTGTGTCACTGGAGTCCCATGCTATTCCATTTAATTTTTACTAGTTTGGTTTGTGTAGTTCTGTCATCCTCTGTTCTCCTGCACTGTGCCATACACACTGTACTGAGATGCTGGAGACAAACAAACAGCAGCTTACTATTTTTTTTTTTTTTGCACCAAGAGCTCTTTATGTCCCTATTTATTGAAGCACAGAATTTTGAAGTGATGTTTGTTTGCCTGTGCATGTAATTATTTTCTAAATTAATTATTTTGTCCATAATATTGTTCAAATCAACATATGCACTTGACCTAAAGATTAAAGCCTAACTATATATTTTTAATATGTATATTTGGTGGAGGTGATGAACATTTTGTGATTACTTAAATGTAATTCCAACAAAAACATTGATATTTGTAAGGTCCTATTTGTAAGGAGGCATGTTTTAAAAGGATGGCGTCTGTATGAGTGTTTCTTGTTCTTTTGGGTATGTCATTGGATGCACGAGTGGTACATTCTGCACCAGTTTTTCATGCAATATTATAGCCAATGAAACTTGTAGATACTGGAGAAAGAAAAAAACAGAAAACAAAAACAAAATTATTTTTTAATGACACATGCATGTGTGCGGCATATGCCCATGCATATTGCAATATGTGTGTGTGTGTTTGTATATATACATTTGTGAAATATATAGCAGCTTGCCATCTTTTCTTTATCTTTTTCAGACTGACTGTTCTGGTCAAGAATAAAAGAAGTGTCTTAGAAGTGGCTGGTGTTTTCCTCCCTCATTACCTAACATTTGTGTTCACCCAACCAGGTTGTAGGACAAGGTGATTTCACAATCCAAGATGGCTGTCAGTACAATTAGAGGAATAATTGTGAATATTGGGGTTTAATCCCACACTTGAAACCCACCTTTTATTTCTACCCTAGCCTTGCAGTTAGTTTAGCGTGAGCTGTCCTGTACTTACAGGACTTCTGTAGCGTGTAAACAAAATAAGCACATCACCCAAGACCACATTCCAGTTGAAACTCCTTTAATCAAGCCTTACAATAATGGAAGCGGCACAGCAAAACAGGTTGCGTTGTCTCACCCATCTGAACCTCAGCTTATCTACTCCTAGGAGGACAGTAATGACAAAAGGAATGACAAGAGCTTCTCAGATCTTGAAAAGTCCTGAGAGATGTCTGTGATAAAATGTGAGAATCCAAAAACTTTTAATGCTTTTACAGCTTTGCAAGAGACAGCAATGTTCTTACATCTCTGCAGGGTCAAAATCCATAAATGTCCTTACACATCTGGTAGACAATAGGTATATACAGTACATAATGTTTAGGAGGAACACTGCCTCTGCAGTCTGTGTTAGTAAATAGAACTGTAAGCATTAGAATACAACTTGTTTTTGCCAAAGGAAATACATTGCACCGTCAGTACGGATGGTGCCTTTAAACACCTGCAGAGGTGAAAAGTGGCTTTAGAAAGAAAAAAAAAAACTACCATGTATTTGTACAATCTAGTAACCAAACCAGTTTCTAGGTAAGCTCTAACAAGCACAACTCATCTGGTAGGTGAGCCAGATAGTGAAATCACCTATTTGTGAACAGGTAGAATCCACATATGGTTAGGAGTACTATACAACTTTTTGAAACTGAACACCTGTAATGATGAAACTGTGAATGATTTGATTGATCTCTGTCTGACCATACGAGCACTCCTTGGCATGGGATCAGAAACACTCTGGAGGCACAATAGAAATGTGCGCTTCTACTCACAGCCTTTACAACCTGTCCCTGTTTACACGAACGAAAAAAGCCTAAACTTGCCAGATTTCATTTCTCTACTACAGTACAATTTAGGGTAGCACAGTAACACACAAAGCTAAACTGTGTGTTGGCATATTATTGCACAAATTGTATTTTGGTTTAATGTTACTTCCCTAAAGACATAGCTACAGTCTGTAACAGAGTTCAGATCCAAACGTTTCCGCACGTATGACCCTCAGGCCACGAGCTGGAAAAACAACTCTGTAATGATATCACTGACTTTCTTAATCTTAATTTATTGCTTCCGTTCAGAATCTCTTTTCTTAAATATCTTAAATGCTACCATAACAATCTTTTCCACCATTTTGTTTTTTTTTTCCTTTTTTTTAGAAAACCTTTTTATCAATGCAGACACACATGCTGTCTTTCTTTCATTCACAGTAGTAGGCGTCACTGGCTCTGCGGACTAGTGGTCTTGCTTATGGCCCTCTGCCACAGACCGGTGCACTTCGGTACTGTCTGGCACTGTAAGGCAGGAGACGAGCAGCGGAGCACATGTGTGGCTCTGCATTGGAAAGAACTCTTTGTATTGTGAAGGTAGGTGAGGAGTTGGCAGTTGTAGGTTGGGGAATTCATCTCACATGTCTTGTTGACAAACAACAGTGGAGTTTGGAGTCAAGTTTGAAATGTTTTTGGTGTATTTCCTGCTAGCTATTGCTTGTACATGTATCATGAAAGATACAAGAAATAGACTGCAAGCAGCAACAGAAAAGACCAAAATTAAAAAGTCCAGGAAGTACTACAGGAAATGAAGAGGGAATGTTAGGGTGTCTGATGATATGTAAACGCACAGTATACCTAGTTAGGCTACCTTACTCCAGTGCAACTGTATATGCCTGGCAATGCAAAAACAGACAGCACACATGTTGATGGTTCTGAAAGCAAACACTGTTTAGCAGAAAAGGGCCTTTTGTGTGCCAAACCCAAGACAGTACCCACAGCCCACCAACCCTTTAATTCATCTTTCCATCCATCTATTTATCCAGCTCTTCTCCCGCCTCACCCCCTGCCCTCCCCTGCCCTTCTCTCCTCTCCTCCCGATCTATTCTCCCTGTCACCGGCTGTGCATTCCGAAGATGAAGAAGCTGAAGAATACCGTGACGCCCACCAGAGAGACGGTGGCGGGCGCCGTGAAGAGCTGCCGGTAGTGGATGCGGAAGTACCACACCACCGCCAGGAGCACCACGAACACTGGCACCACCAGGCTGCTGGAGCTCAGGGCCAGGCCCGCCGAGCGGAGCCCGGCGCTGAGCCCCGTGGTGGGCCGGGCCCTCTGGCCGCTCTCCTCCGGGTCGTCGGAGGCCTCGTGCTGGGCGGGCGCCTGGGACACGTGGCAGTGGAGCACGCTGTTGTGCGTGATGTTGAGGGAGAGGAGGGTGCGGCGCGGGTCCTGGAGGAGCTGGCCCTGCCAGATGAGCTTGATCTGGCGCTCGCGACCAGAGAAGTATTTACTGGTGGGGAGAGAGAGGAGAGAGACATGATGCTTTCAATAAGGAGAACAGCAATGAGTTTCAGCAGACACCTCTTTTTCTTTTGGGCTTTTTTTTAGCCGGGGCAGACATGACAGTGAACAATGACAAATAGTTATTGAGAAAGAGATAGAAAGAGAAAGAAAAAGACAGAGAGAGAGATGGAGACAGACTGGGAAAAGACCTCAATCTGGACTTGTACCCAGGTTCCTGGATTATGGTATGGGTGCCCTAGGGTCTAGCCAACGGTGCCCACGGTGACACCTGTAGGCCACCATGTAGGCCTCTTTACCTTCTTTACGTCTACCTTCTGATCAGTGTAACTGATTAATCCTATACTGTTTTTTGCAGCATTTAGTGGATGTTAATCTGTTTCTTATAGTATAATGTGAGTGTGAGTTTGTCAAATCACACTCCCGGTGGAACACTTCTCACCTCTTTAGCAGGCCAACTGTGTCATGAGGCTTAAGCACAGCCAGCTCTTCTGTATCATTCAGATACTTCAAGCGCACCGTAATGTTTTCTGATTCATCATCTACTTCTTCTTCTTCTTCCTCCTCCTCCTCATCGTCATCATCCACCTCTTCAGACTCCTCCTCATGGTCTTCTCCCTCCATCAACTCGCTGCTCTTCTGCCTTCGGACCTTCCGCCTCCTCTTCCTCACCCTCTGGATGTCCAGGAGCTCGTCTTCCTCTCCCTCCTCTGCTCTGCTCTCCGCCTCCTCTGGCTTCTCCTCTGGGGCCACCACAGTGTCGGGCTGGTCCTCCGCGTCTGTGCTGGAGGGGGTGCTGCCCGCGTACCCATCGTGGCCTCCCAGACCGATTAGGGAGGCGTGCGCGCCCACCGTGAGGATGGTGCCCAGGATGTGGTCACCGCGGTCGGCCACGTGCGTGGACAGCCAGGCCAGGATGATGGCCACCACCAGGAGCACCACGCCGCCCAGAGCGGTCACCTCCTCCCCGACTCCATCCAGCATAGTCAGAGCACACACCGCCATGCCTTCCCCCTCTGTACACTCCTGGAAGGAAGGGTAGGGGGCAAAAACGCAAAAGGGATGAGGGTTGAGGAGAGGACACAAAGAGCTGGTAAAGCAGCAAATGTTGCATGGTTATTAGAACTGTAAAATAATCTAATCTGAGAAATAATCCCTAACTAGGTTAGTACAACCTGTTAACGAGGTAGGAAAAAAAGTTACTAATTTGTATAATATTTCACTATTACTGTAGATATTACAGTATTCACTCAGGTGAAGAATATTACCTTTATGTTAGCTCTGGATTGTTATAAAGCACTACCAAATGCCAACAAAAACCAGAGCCGGGCTCACTGAATTGTCATTCAGGGCATACTTAGCTGCAGTGACAGTCAAGCTGTTTAAGACGGCAAACAGTCTTCGTCGCGGCCAGTACTTCTGCTACTGAAATTAGCTTCTGGTGCAGTCTAGAGCATTGGCCTTCTTACCCGAGATGAACTGAGGACGTAACTAGTACTTAATCCTACACGAACATGCTAACATTACTGGTAACTGGATCATCCAACACGTAGCTAAACTACCTGGACTTCAGAAAGCTAGCGTCAACTATCCAGTGCCCCTATTCGCCTGGTTACAACCAAAACCAGAGAAGAAGAGAAATAACAAAAGGCCCAATCTTCAAGTGGTTATTTTCTTTTTGTCAAGTACTGCGGAGGAAAGGATCCGTGTACCAAATCTGACAGCAAGTTTGCTGTACTGCTCGTAGCCTAGCTGGGTTGCTAGCGGTTTGACTAGCGAGCAAACTCACCCAGCTGACAACAACAACCTTCGTGTGTTTATTAGACACCTGTCAATCTACGTTTCAGTTCCAGGAAAGATAATATTATCTCCACATGTTAAAAAGCAATAAGAAACACAACTTACCGGATCGTTCCTCAATTCATGGTAAGGAGCTCGTAAGCTAGCAAGTGGACTTTCTGTCAGGCTACTTTGTCCACATAAACAGATGATACTGTCTAATGACGTCACACACGCTAGGAGATGGCTGCGCGCGCAGGCACGTACGCGACCAAAGCTGCATTTAAGCCAAAGGTGATGTCTGGGTCTTTGTAAGAGTGAAGTGATCATTAGTAACTATACGAGAAAAGTTACATCAAACAACAGCTCAAAATATGACTGAATTTATTGTAAATATCGATGAACCATGAACAGAAATGTGAACAACCTGCAACTGCTGTATCGACTGCAGACAAATGAACAAACAGACAAATAGGCTGAGAGTGTGGAATGGACAGACTGTGTTGTTTCTTATTGACAATCTTTTAATCTTTTTAATATTTGCTAATATTTATATATTTTTATATTTATATAACATATTGTTTTACCGTAAAATAACCATCAATTATATTCACACTCTACAGGAGCAACTGCATCACATTAACATGTTTACTTTACTGAAAGCTATTTGTGGGGAGAGGCTGTTTTATTATACCTATCGAATCACCCCTTCTAAGCATAGTAACAAGTAGTCTCTCATAGAGCTGGGGATGGTGAGGTCATTTATCGCGGAGAGACATCGTCCTTCCAAACAAGATCGGAGAGCACAGCGACACAGGTGTTGCAAGGACCGAGGCTGTCCTGTCATTCTCTGCAAAGACTCAAAAAAGGAGCAATTTGCCTGAAAGAGAGAGAGAGAGAGAGACAGAGACAGAGACAGAGACAGAGACAGAGACAGAGACAGAGACAGAGACAGACAGACAGGCAGGCAGACAGACAGACAGACAGAGGGAGAGGGAGAGGGAGAGGGAGAGACAGACAGACCGAGGTTATAAACGGTTTTGAACTAGGGTCCTTCTGATCATTGAACATGGGAATTTCCTTCTCTCCTCTCTACATGTTTCCACTGACCATCTTAACATCTTCAGGGACCTCATCTATCCAGTCTTCACAAGGAGGGGCAACAGAGTAGGAATTTATCATCACTTCCAAGGTGGCTGGAGACAGGACACAGAGCTTCAGCATCTATTGAGAAAATACAGTTATTATTCTGCTGCACTCATGACTGTTTGTCACACTGTAATTTTTTATTTTTTATTGCATCTCACTTCTTTCCTTGCCAGAGCAGTTTTTTTCCTTCCTCTTACTGTCATTACTATCCTTCTCTCTCCCTCTCTCTCTTTCTCTCTCTCTTGCTCTCTCTCCGTTTCCCTCTCTCTCTCTCTCCCTCTCTCTCTTTCTCTCTCTCTCTCTTGCTCTTTCTCTCTCTCAGTTTCCCTCTCTCTCTCTCTCTCTCTCTCTCTCTCTCTCTCTCTCTCCCCCCCCCCAGAGTAGGAATTTATCATCACTTCCAAGGTGGCTGGAGACAGGACACAGAGCTTCAGCATCTATTGAGAAAATACAGGTGTTATTCTGCTGCACTCATGACTGTTCGTCACCTGGCTGAATGAACCTCTGTTTAAGACAGAAGCTGACTCTAAAGGAGGTATGTCCTTAACCTGGAACTCATCCACCAGAACGGGCACAAAATTATATAATGTGCATAATCAACCTCACACCAGGAATTAAAGCAATTAAACACGTTTCATGAGCTACTATTTGTATCAAATGATGCATTTAAATCACATATGGCCGTTTGAAAGACATAACCTGTCTTTCCCACGAGTCAACCAAGTTGTACATTATGTAGTTCTAGGAAACACACAAAATCAAAAGAAAGCCTTCAGAGTATAAAACTGCCAATGATATCACCAGAAGAAGCTAGACGGCTTGCTAGGAAGTTCCTTTTCTAGTTTTAGATGCTTTAACTGTCAATGATTTAAATATAAACAAACAGAACTCATTCAACTACAGCCGTGTATGCACCAATGGTGCACAATGACAGATCAGATGACTCGCATTCAAATGTGTTTAGGAAATGACACATTAAATTAGATGACACAATTTTGCTTAGGTAATACCACAGAGTTGTACTACATTCTCACCCTTGGTGATGGTGGCTTGGCCCCATAGTTAAGAAGGCTGCGGGCTATGTCCTCAGGCTGCTGTTCAGGGTAGTCCTCCACCACCTACCCCAGGAAGGACAAAGGTCAGAGATCACAGCATTGACATAACAGCAAGTTATGGACCTATATTCGTTTAGAAATGAGTGAGACTGAAATTATTAACTGCTTATATATCTTTAAAAAACACATGTAACTATATCTCTGGAGTGTGAAACTGAACATAAAGTTGATGGGTTGACGGGTTGATGGGTGTATCCTAATTTAAACTGATTTCATTCTGCTTTATACATTCAGTGTCCAGTGTCATGCTAATCCATCTGACACTTCTATATGGGGTCACTCTGTACACCAATCAAAATCCATTCCATCCCCACTGCCCCGCCCTCCCACCTGCAGCAGACAGTCCATTGGTGTGTAGCCGAAGCAGTTGGCCGCCGTTGCACAGGCCCCGTGCTGCAGCAGCTGCTGGGCGATGCGTGGACTGCAGTTGCCACAGGCGTTGTGCAGTGGTGTATGCTGCTTCTTGCCGGCCTTCTTGGGGTCGGCCCCGGCCTCCAGCAGCCTCTGGACCACACGCAGGTACCGGCCCGCCTCGGAGGCCCTCTCTGCCCCAGAGCAGGCTGCGTTGAGTGGGGTCTCGCCCTCCAGGTTCTGGGCAGCGACATCTGCATCGTGGGAAATCAGCAGCTCAACGTGCTTCTCCAGGCCACGGCGAGCTGCCACGTGCAGCGGGGTGAGTCGACTCTGGCGGTGGGAGATGTTCACGTCTGCGCCACCTTCCACCAACAGTTGTGCACACCTGGAAAAAGACAATAGGGATGTCCAAAACAACCTATGCACATGTGGGCATGGTTTTAGTATGCCTTGTCTTGCATCAACGAGACACAGTATTTTATTTTCATTGTACTATTGTACAAAGTATGACTGTACAAGGCTGTACTGGCAAGCCTCATTTCAGGCACATGGTTAAGATAGAGCCATAAGAGCCTCATAGAATGAAAGCAGGTAATAATGCTGGACTGAAACTGCAAGCAGGCAATATAAGTCTCCATAGAAAATCTCCGTTTGGTCTAGCATATCACAGAGTGAAACACAATTTTTTTCTGTCACTGTCTTGCTCTCTCTATCTGTTTTTCCTGTCTCTCTCCATAGCTTACTGATAGGTGTCTGCGGTGTTGCACAGGTGAAGGGGGGAGTTGCCGTCGTCAGCCAGCACATTGGGGTCTGCTCCGTGGGTGAGGAGCAGCTGGACACAAGTGTCATGGCCACCTGAGCAGGCGTCGTGCAGAGCAGTCCGGCCCCCGGGGTCCGCATCCACCTCTGCCCCACGAAACAGCAGCTCCTCCACGCAGCCAGAGTGCCCTCTGCTGGCAGCCAGTCGCAGTGCAGATGTCTGCTTGGTTTTGGTGGAGAGAGTCCACATGCCTTGCAAAACAAACACAAACAAACATAGACCACTGCAACTTCTGTACACAAAAGGAGTTCAGTGTGTTTTGCATATTTGCACAACTTTGCATATTAGCAGTGTGTCTGTTTTGAGGGACCTGTATTTGCGTAGTTGTTTGTCATGGTCTTGGTCTTTACTTGTTTGTTTTGGGGGACCTGTATTTGTGTATTTGCTTGTCATGGGGATTTGTATTTATGTATTTATATAGTATAGCCATCATACAATGTCATATGTCTTGTGGAAAAGTATGTCTTAATCTATCTGCATAAGAATGGACAGTATTTATGATACATGTATTGACAAAATGTGCTTGGAATTCAAAATAGTATATTGTCATTTGTATTTTATTGAGTTGAGTAAAACTGCTTCATCGTACTTTTGTGAGAAGTTAAATTATCAGAGAGTGAATTCTCTTTTTGGTTAGGCATCTTCCAATTTGGCAACATTTTGACTTGATTGATAATACTGTAACTGTAATAGTACTGTAATACTGCAATAGTACTGTAAGCAATAATTTAAAAATGTTACCCCATGTATCACGTGAAGCCCGCATGCTGTGATTGTCAGTAGGTGTGGTGGTTAGTTAGTACCACTTGTCAAGCTCAGTTATGACTTTCTGTGTACAGCTATGTTCTGGTTACAAAATGTAAAAGGCAGGCCACCAGCTCAGCAAGTAAATATAATGGTGTCTTGCAATTCAACAGACCCAAGAGCAAATTCATTCTCAATTGGATGGTGAGCAGGTACTTTAGATCATCAATCTTGGCTGATTTAAGGCAATGCATGATGCATTGGATTAAAAATGGATAATAGCCAAGGCCTAATGTATACAAAGTCAAAGGCACAACCTTCATTCTATAAGTCAACTTTACTATCATTATTTAGTCTTCATGCATAAGCAACCCTACCCATTTCTGGTGCCCACACCATCTCCTCCTGGACGGTTTCCATCAGTGCATTAACCATGCCAGGTTCCCTAAGCACAGCATAGATGCCAGCCATGTCTCCACACATGAAGGTGTTGTGGACAGCTGTGTCCCTGCATCGGATCTGAGGTGGTGGTGCCCTGACCTCCTGAATCTTGCCGTTCTTGGGTCTGGGCTGGGGTCTGGTGCTGAGGGCCGGGGCCACAGGCCTTCGCGACATGGCTCGCCGGTATGCCAGCTCCCTCCGTGCCTCCTCCCAGTCCTGCAACTCCTGTTCCAGCCGGAAGGAGCGGAGGGAGGCAGGCGAGAAGATGAACGAGTCCCGTGACATGAAACTTCTACACCTTTAAGTTTTCCCTTCCGCCTGTAACACACAGAGATGGGGTTAAAAGACAGAGGGCGCTTCATGACAATTGCTGTTGAAAGAACCAGTTGAAGTGCACAGTTGTTCTCAACCTTCAGCCAGCCTTCGAACTTAAGCATGCAGTAGGCTAGTCTATTTAGTTCATAACTATTTCAAACGTTACAAGCGTAAAATACAGCTGTTTGTTTTGGAATATATAATGAAAACATCTATCCACTATACAAAATTTACTTCCGTTTGGATATGTCCAGACACGACTAAATGCTTCTTTCAATGCCTCTCTTCAAAACCTCATCTCACAGTCACAAGATATTGTTGACCGCATACACATGGGTTGAGTGGTATTAATAGTTTGGAATGTAAGCTGATATGTCTGGAACCCTGATGCATCCCAGTAGACAGCAGATGGCGCTAGAACGCCTAGAGAAACGATATGGTATTTTGTACGTCAGAATACGCACGCCACGTAATGTTTGAACGTAGGGGCGGCAAGCTTGCGACGTGCCTGTAGCTAGGCAGGATTTGCCATATTTTCCCAAACCCAGTTCCCAAGAAGCCTAAGTAGCTTCGATTGTACATATGCGTTTGGTTTCTTGTGTATCTTTGTGTTGCCAGTCCAAATATCTTATTTATGGCAAGATCAAACGCCTTCAGTTGCCTTCATTAGCACCGCAATGGTAAGTTCACGACTAAACATAAAAGCTAACATAGCTGAGTTATCATTAGCTATTTGGCTAGGTTTAAGCTAATTAGGTTAACTGGTTTATTAGTTATTTGTCAAGTAAAAGGAAGTGTTATACGAGTGGTAATTTGTAGTTTGTGCAAATTAGAATTGCATACAGCGTCCCGGGCGTAATACCATGTTAGGTACGATGAGACAAAACTACAGGGGCGACTGATATGGCTGTGTTGCTTTTTTCTTTTTCGTTTAAGCACTGATTTGTAATGCTTCACCTTGTGTGACTTTTGTTCAGGCTTGCAAGTTGAATGGTCTTTTCAGCGTCGGAGAGGAATTCGATGATG
The DNA here is from genome assembly GCA_030347295.1 of Setipinna tenuifilis. Classification (NCBI taxonomy): domain Eukaryota; kingdom Metazoa; phylum Chordata; class Actinopteri; order Clupeiformes; family Engraulidae; genus Setipinna; species Setipinna tenuifilis. The sequence continues at coordinate 8,702,253 of CM059266.1, forward strand.
AGGTGATGTTTGAATGTGCATGCTTTCCAACCTCAGCATTTCATGTCAGTGTTGTGTACACTGAAATGACTCGGTCACCCAGTAGCATGGTTTTTAGGAGGTGTAAGACTGTGCTTAAATTATCTAAAAATTCGGTTACAAAGGTTCTTTATAAAAAAATGTGTAGATTACGATTTTACATTTTACCGTTGCCTGTCACACCTGTCGCTGATAATGATTCAAATTATTGTAACTGTAATTGTGTTCAGGTGCAGGCCTAATCAAGCAACTCCGAATCTGCAATACGCCTATAACCTATCACTTCTAAATGTTGAACAAAGCCTCCCTTTAGGTTTCTGTGTTGTCAGTGGTTTTTGCAAGGCATCATGTTATGCTGTATTATATCTGCTGTAAAAAATGTACATTTAAACTAGTGCCTAAATAACACATGTGGTGTCTGTTTAGGATTTGCTGCAAGCGGACTGGACAGTGCCCTCTGTCCCTGCCACTACCCTACAGTCATTAGGTAATCAAGGGACTTCCACCTCCAGTACCTCACAGCAAGCCTTTCCTGTCACAGCTGCTACCACCACAAAGGACACATCCAACTCAGGCAGACCAGCTACTAATGATGTCTCTGGGCAGACTCCATTGTTGGGGCTCAGAGGTTTCTCTGCCTCCAAGCTCCCCTCTGCCCCATTCGCTGGGCACTCCAGCAGTGTGTCCAGCACAAGGACTAACATCCAAACTACTGCACCTGTTCACCAGAGCTCGCTCACACCTGCTTCACGTGCCCACATGCAGGATGACTTTGACGATTGGGATGTTGATCTGGCAGACCTGGATGGCAATGTCCCTCAGACTGTGCCTCTCCCTCATAGGGGCCCGTCAGGTCCAGCTGCAGCCCCAGCCCAGCGGAGTCTCTCTAACTCTGGCTGGCCCTCTGAGGATTCTGCATCTCCAGCAAAGATGCTGCGACCCTCAGCCTGTACGAACAGCTCAGCCACCCCCACCCCCAGTCCCAGTCTGAGAGGCTTCAGCTTTGCCGTCCACACCCCTGAGCCTCCTCTTGGGAGGGCCGCCCCAACATATAGAGGCCCGTTGGCTCCCCCTGGTCCATCCCCAGGGCCATTCAGAACCCCAGACATTCTCCACGCCCCACCACGTAGTCCGGTCATTCCAAGGCAGGGGGGCGGCTTGTCCTCTTCCATGCCCAGCCCTGTCACTCCACGGCTGGGGAGACCTCTGCCCCCCGGGCCGGCGGGCAGTGCCACGCGGCAACCTGGAGGCCATGTCTCAGGTGGGCTGTTCCAGGCAGTCTCCCCATGTCCGACCCCCACGCCCAGCCCTCGTTCCCTCCACACGCCCGTCCTAACCAATCATCTGGTTCAGCTGGTGTCTGCCTCCAAGAAGACTCCTCAGAGGCCGCGGGCAGGACCGACCCGGCCCAAGACCCGACGCTTCCCAGGACCAGCCGGGATGCTGCCTGAGCAGGTGGGTCTGTGGAGGCCTCGAAGCAACATTCGGTTTATTTGTATAGCCCATTTCATACACAAAGGCAGTTCAATGTGCTTAACAAAAATAAACGCAAAGGACAATATAAAAGCATAAAAGATAAAATAAGTGTAAAATATGTATAAGATAAATAAAAGACATAGGGGTCAAAGGTGTCAGATGTTTCGTT
>CM059266.1:8706415-8733915 GCA_030347295.1 Setipinna tenuifilis
CACTGTACACACCCATCCTTGCACTGCTGCTTCTTGGCTGAGCTGAGATGAGCTGTGTTTGTTGTTTAATGGTAATGGAGCCGTCTCCCCGGAGTGGCCCGGCGAACCCTAAGCAGGATAAATGGCTCCTCCAGTGGTCGGGAGCTTGTAGTTATTATGATAAGCATCGTCACGCTCATCAGTCACCCTGATGTGATTATTATTGTAATTCCAATGTTTTGCCGTTAACGAGCCTTTTGCAAATGAAGCTAATTATTCATCAGCTGCTGATGAATCTTAATGATTGGCCCTTATGCTGAATTCATTAATGGAAGTTTTTGGAGCGTTATTTGATATGTGATGTGTGTTGTCTTCTGTCTTTCTCTCTCTCTCCCCCTTTCTTTGTCTTTCACTCCCTTCATTCTTCTTGCTGCCTATCTCCCTCTCTCTGTCTCTCCTGTCTTTTCTTTCCTTAAAACTTTTCAACTTGCACATCTGTTCTCACTTTAAATTGCTTTTGATGTCTCTTCTGATTATCTTGTAGCATGTTAATTTCATCACTGTCTTCTAATGCATGTCCTCATCCTCAGTATTCTCACTCTTGACTTTGTTTTTCCAGGCGGCCCTCAAACAGCTGAACAAGAACAAAGTTCCCAATATGGCCGTTGTCCTGAAGAGTATTCTACACACACATGCTGATGCCAAGGCTGTCTTTAAGGACCCAACAGGTAAAACAAGCGCGCACACACACACACACACACACACACACACACACACACACACACACACACACACACACACACACACACACACACACACATAAACATACACACACATGCTTTTTTTCTCTCTCTGTCTCTCTCTGTCTCTCTGTCTCTCTCTCTCTAGTTGCACATCTGTGAGTACAGAGCTAGGCAGGAAGTCTCTATTATGACTTTTTCCCATGACTGACGGCATTATTAGATAAATGACTGCAACTACAGTGGAATATTTTTGTTATTCATAGAAACAAAAGCATGTCACCATAAGAAAGTAACCCACCTTAAGAAAGTAAAACTCCATTCACTATCGCCATTCACTAACCCTGCGGTCACACTGCTCATAAGGGAGATTATTAAGTGTCAAATGGCCATTTCCTATTTGCATGACTGCTGCTAATTGCAATACAGACTGTATGAAAATTCAGAACAAATTCGGTTACCAGTAGCAACTTCCACAAGCAGTCATTTCTAATGGAGAAAATAATGGGCTAAGCCCAATCAGCAACACCACAGGACTGTCGGCCACATGCAACCCAATTGTGAGTTTGAAATGTCGGATATGCTGCTTAAGTGCTAAGACACAGATGAAGAATGCCGATGCCCTCAGTTGGCTGTCTGGTCTCTTTTCGTTCAGTCATCCCCTCCTTGTGGGAGAAGATGAGGCACTGTTGCTTTTTTAAGCCCATTTTCAGTTTGACAACTTTTTTTTTTTTTTAAATGATCTGTTCAGCACACGAGCCACAACAGGGGCCAGGGGAATTTTTATAGGGGCACTGGCCCCTGTTGGCCCCCGTGTAGAACTGCCTATCACCACAACTCAGGTGAAACCACTAAACCTATGGCATGGCGCACACACAGTCTATAATAGATGACAGAGACAGTGTGCAAACCGTCGCAGAACTTAAAGGGCACATGTTGGCATAGTCCACGGCTGTACTCTAAATTAGCCTTAGTGCTACAAAACAGGAGAGGGGAGGAGTTCTAAGAGTGGAAGGAAAACTTAATGAACATGGACATCAAAGAGGGAGGTGTGAGGGAGGCAAGGCGGTTAGGGGAGTTGGCAAGACAGGTGTGCTTGGAAGAGATGAGTTTGTCAGACGAGCTAGAACCCTTTGGGTTGCGGGGGTGTTTTGGAACGGTTGTAAAAACCTTATTACTGGCCTGATGGTTCATGCTGCCTGATGGTTCATGCATTGTTTACACTACTCATAAAAACTTAGGGATCCTTGTCTTTTGAGTGAAATTTAGGGAAAATGACTTTCACACTACAGTGGTATTGTATCATAAAAGTAGGACAACAAAGTCCTTGTTACAGAACAGCAAGATGTCCTGAAACATTGAACTGCTGGAGATGTACATTCAAAAGTTCAGAGAAGGTCAATTAAGTTTTCGGCATTTTCGGTTCATCCTGAAATGTCACCATTGATGTTTCAGGACTTTTTGCACATCTTGCTGTCCTGTAGCAAGAATTTTAACAGGTAACTGCACAACATGTGTTTGATCCATGAATTGACCAATAAATGGCCTTGTTCATTTAGAATTGGTATTTAAAAAGTTTTCCTCAACATTCTGTTCACATTCTGACGTCATGAGACCAAGACAACACCTACATTTGACAAGTTATTGAGACAGTTATTTTTTGTCAGCCAGCCACCCACCACTGTTGTTGGCTTTTGTTTCGATAAATTGTTTCCGAAGAGGAAATCACCATTGCATGCTTCCACTTAAATGCCCCTTCCTTCATGATATAAAACCACTGTAGAGCAAACTTTTGACATTTTCCAAAAATTTCACTCGAAAAGGCAAATATCCTTAAACTTTTTGTGAGTAGTGTATATTGTGTGTGTGTGTAAAGTTTGAGGAGCATTGTTCTGGAACATGAGGAGGGATGGCTCTGCTCTGCTCTGGTAGCTGTGGGTCCCCCTGCTCCACCAATCAGGACGCCTGGCTGACATGAGCCCTGACAGATTACCCTGTGTGTGGGGATGGCAGTGCCAGCTGAGGTTCCGCTGGGGAGCTGGGAGGAGCAGAAGCCTCCATAATTGAGATCAAGTACTGTAGATGGGTGCACACACCCAGAACTTACTCTGAAGGCAAATATCTGTGATATGAATTTTGATTTTTCCATAGCCAGTCCATAAACGCACACACGTAAACACACACAGACACACACACACACGTAAACACATTACATATACATCTATGCATACACTAGTATGGTATATTTGTACTGGGTGATGTATAGACCTAAGTGGTATATATAGTGTACACAGACGCAGTATGGCAGAGCACATTAGCATCATGAGTGGGGAGAGCCTCATGTGTACTGGCTGTGCTTGTTAGCATGACAGGAGCTAAAGTGGATGTCTGTGTTGGCCTGCCTCTGCTGTTTGTGGCTGAATACACACGCCACAGAAGGGGATGGGGAGGTCTGCCTTTGTTTAATGCTTCATTTGTCACACTCACTCTTTCCCTTCTACACACATACATACACACGTACACACAGACATACACACACAAACACACACACACACACACACACAGACGTACACACACACACACACACACACATAACACACACACACACACACAGACCACACACACCCCACACATAGCACACACACACTCACACACAGACGTAAACACTAACACACACACACACACACACACACACACACACACTGGAATGAATGCAAGACATCTGCTGTCTCTTGTGCCCTCCGGCTCTCAATCTGTTATCGCTCCCTCCTGGATGCCGCCACTGTTAACTTTACTTTTCTTTCTTTTCTTCTTCTCTCTTCCTCTCCAACCCTCTCTGATGCCGCCACTGAGGCTTGCCGCCCCCCCGCGTCCCGTGCCCTCCATATGTCTCCTCCTAATCAGCCGCCGTCTTCACTCATTTCTGTTTATTGCGTCTGAAAAATGGCGCTCCACATTAGTAAACACTCACACTGGCGAGGCTCGGCCTGAGCAGCTGCAATGAGGTGTTTTTGCCAGCAGGGGGTATGAGTAGGTTTCTCAGTGATTTAGGGGTAGCAGCATTCTGCAATTATTTTCTAAAGCTCTCTAAAGCAGAGTGATTTATCTTTTGGGCTAATTTGCACTTTTGGAAATATGCATGCTCAAGATCACAAACAAATTGTAGCGCATGATTAAATTAGCCAGTAGGGTCATTGGAATGGACTAGGTAGGCTCAGCTGTACGATAAATAAAAACCGATGGAACAAATTTTAGAGGATCCATTGCATCTTCTGTTCTTGAAGTTTGTCAGAAGCAATAGGTCGAATGGCACAATTCTTTAGAGGAAAACTGGAATGACGCGGTGTGAAAGGTCATTTGTGCCTACCACAGTCTCACAATAAACAAAGTAGATCTGTTGTACTTTAAATCCCTCTTCTGCATATGTATGCAACTCTTTCAGGTTTCTTTTAAGTAGCTTTCATTTTTATCTTGCCTATTTAGCCTATTTTCATCGTCCTTTTTATGGTGTGTCTGTAATGTTGTTCTGTTGTTGTACTGATGTCGTACTGCCTGTCCTGTCACCGTTTTGTAAACACCTATCTGTATGTGCAATGTTGGCTTCATGAATTTCCACTGGCACCATAACAAAGCTTACCTTGACTGTGTGTGTGTGTGTTTGTGTGTGCGTGCGTGCATGTGTATGTATGTGTGCGTGCATGCGTGTGTTCGTGCGTGTATGCGTGCGTGCGTGTATGCGTGCGTGCGTGTGTGCGTGCGTGTGTGCGTGCGTGTGTGTGTGCGTGTGTGTGTGTGTGTGTGTGTGTCTGCGCGTGTGTGTGTCTGCGCGTGTGTGTGGGTGTTTTGTAAACAGGAGAGATGCAGGGGACCGTGCACCGGCGTCTGCTGGAGGAGCGACAAGCAGAGCTGCAGATTGGTGCCGTGCTGCTGCTCAAACAGGTAGTGTGCTTTCATCAGCTCCACTGTATCCTCTTCAGTGATGGTGTAGAGTAATGGGTGCCCCGTATGTGTCTCAACCCAAAGGGAAAAACAATGAAAATTAAAAAATAATCCAAATATGTGTTAATATTAATAACAATAATATATGGTGAGCACTTTGAGCACATTATGTAATAAGCTTTGGACACTTTATAAATAATTACTATTGGTTCACATACATAATGGATGATGTGATCTCCACTGTGACAATAGTCTCCGAATCATAACAAATATAAAAAATCCTTTATGTGTTCACACGTAGGAGACAGCCTGTATTCTATCTTCGTAACACATTATGCCCATGTAGTGGCTACAGTCTTCAGTTTGGCTTGGTCTGAGAGTCTGCAGAGTATTCTGTTTTGCAGAGACGCTCCCCTTTGTGTTTTGCGTAGGTGGGTGTGTTCTCTCCCTCCCATCGCAACCACTACCTGAACGTCACGCCCAACAACCTGCTCCGCATCTACCCCCCCGACGGCAGCCTCCAGCCCTCCACGCCGCTGTCCCAGCATGCACTGGTGAGCCTGAAGGTTCTTTTTGCTCACTGTGCTGCCATGTCTAAAATATTTACTTGTGCACTATATAGCGTGCTGTATAGGGTGTGAGTTACATTGGTTTATTCCCTTTATAGTGGACTTTGTAAGGAAAACTATCAAGAGACTGTGTAGTGACAACAGTTTCTGTGTATCGACTCATGACAAACATTGTCATCTTGTGACTTCATGTCCCTTCCCATGGTTTGATGGCTTAGCTCTTCTTTTGTGGTCCGTGTGTGTGTGTCTATGTGTGTTTGTGTGTGTGTATGTATGTGTGTATATATATATATATATATATATATATGTATGTGTGTGTGTGCGTGCGTGTATATATGTCTGTGTGTATATATATATATATATGTGTGTGTGTGTGTGTGTGTGTGTGTGTGTGTGTTTGTGTGTTTTAAGGGGTCGTTGGACCTGTGGGGTGAGGACCCCTCTAGGACGTCAGGAGAGCCGGTGTCTCAGATGGAGCTGCGCTTTGAGGAGGATGAGGATGAGGAAGAGGAAGAGGCGGCACACACAAACAGCAGGGGGCAGCAGAGGGGCCCACCCCACACTGCATTCCGCACCGATGGACCATCACCAACCAACGAGGCTGCATGGGACACAGGTGGAGTGTGTGTGTGTGTGTTCGCGTTCGCATTCGCATTTGCCTGAGGCGGCATTGTGTGTATGTATTTTGTGTTTTCCTGAGACTACCATTGCCAACCAGTAGGGCTGCATAGGACACAGAGGTGTGTGTGTATATGAGTGTGTATATGTGTGTGTGTGTGCCTGAGATGGCATTCTGTGTGTGTATATGTGTGTTTATCTGAGATCATCATTGCCACCTATGAGGCTGCACAGGACACAGGTGGAATGGGTGTGTGTGTGTGGGTGTTTGCCTGAGACAACATTCCGTGTGTGCATGTGTGTTTACCTGAGACTGCCGTTGCCAACCAGGCTACATGGGGCACAGGTGCCGCATGCGTTTGTGTTTGTAAAGTGCCTGCTTTTATTATTTATTCTATTTGCACTAGAGATACCTGATAATATGATATGATAAATTGTATCTTTCGCTTCACTTAATGGTGTGTGTTTGTTGCAGCCTACGGTGTCCCCCCCCCCCCCCCCCCGCGCGGTCTAGTCGATTAGTGTCATCCTGTCTCCCAGCAACTGTGTCGTGCTGAACGGCCCCTGCAGAAACGCCTGCAGCCAAAACATTGGCCTGATCTTTCACACTGCTCCGCTCTGTTTGCCATCCAGGTCCTCGGATGCTAATGTGTGTGACAGGGTATACAGAGTTTGAAATTGTGTGTGTGTGTGTGTGTGTGTGTGTGTGTGTGTGTGTGTGTGTGTGTGTGTGTGTAAAATGCGTTTTTGTGTTTTTGTTTTCAGATGACTTGGATGAGTTGCTTGGGGAATTGCCAGTGGAGACGTACTCTGTGTGAAGCCAGCCACAACCCACAAGATCACTGAACCACATTACACAGTGTTCCCTTCCCTTCACTCGCCCGGGAAGCTTACACACACACACACACGCATGCATTGACCAGCAGGACCAACACGGAGACACACACACACATGCACAAAGACCATGTGTAAACACATATACATACATACACACACACACACACACATAAAAACACACACCCACGTCTGTTCATGGTAAACAATCTCCTCAGGCGTCTCCGTATGCTGGAGTCAGGTGTGTTTGATCTGAGCAGGAGCCAGCAGCGTGCTGGGGACGACGCGTACAGTCAGCGGGGTCGGCCACGACGTGTTCCCCCGAATGATGCCAGTTACCATGGCGACACGACACACTGAAGGGCCGGGCCAAGGGAGTGTCCTGCCTCGCCTCCCGCCGACTTGCGGCGTCTTCTTGCTTTGAGCGTGGACCCCATGCCCCTGTGTCAGTCTGTTCCCTGACATTTCACACCCACCTGCCCCCAACCTACCCCCCGGCCCCCTCTCCTTTTGCCCCACCCTCACACTGTGCCCTGGCAGTGCCACTGGCACATGGACAAACAAAGGAGTGTATCCACCCCAGTCTGGGGGCGTAGCGAGCCAGCGGGCCGGCACCCCCACTCCCATTTTTGAATCTTCCTTTCTTTCTGATCAACTGTCTGTGTTTCCTGTATAAATATGTGAGATGAGAAAAGCTATGATGTAAAAAATGTATATACTTTATATTGTAACCTGCCCTCTGATCAGACAATGTCACATACTGTTAAATATGTATATTAAATATGTGATACCACAAAAAAAAGAGGTCGTTATTTTCCTGATTATATTTACTTAAAAGGGATGGGGTTTCCTGTAATGGTACTGTTGTTGACAGCATTTTAAGGCTTTTGCCTAAGAGAAGAAAAAGCAATATATTTTTTTATCCATAAATGTCTTCAGTGCTTTTAACAACATTGTTGGCTGGTGGAGTGAATAAACTGTGCCTTCTTTCAGCGTCCCCATGCTAACAGGCCCCTGGCCACCATACTGCTGCCCACTGCTGCGGTACACACTGAACCTGGTGGAACCGCTAACACTTTATTTGACGTTGTCTACATAATACTTAGCTGTACACAGTGGCGGTTCTATAGTGTTTTACGCCCCGGGCGAGACCACCTCTCGGCACCCCTCCCCCCCACGTCAGAGAGACGCGCTGCTTCTGTGCATGGCACCTTCTCAGCAAGAGATATGACACATGGTGCTTTTTATTTCATTTATTTATTTATTTTTTTCCCCAAGCGCTCGTGGCGCCCCCCACGAAATAGCTGCCCGGTTTGCCTGTGCCTAAAACCGCTACTGGCTGTACACTAATGTTTATGGAGTTGGTCTTGAGATTGGAAGCTTGCAGGTGTGAATTCTGTGTCAGTAGGAGAATATGGGTGGGGGAGTAAATAACTAGTGCTCTACTGCACCCCCATCCATGGCTGAAGTGCCCTTGAGCAAGGCATCTAACCCCGCATTGCTCCAGGGTGACTGTCCCTTTACCTAAATAATAACTGTAAGTTGCTCTGGATAAGAGCGTAATGGGTGATTTAGTGTGTGTGTGCTTTGGGATTTTGCAAGGTCCCTTGAGTTTAATAGGACATTTTGCTTGATAATTTCTGGAAAACTGTTGACGAACTGTTGAGCTTGAAAAGCTAAACTGGTAGTGACTAACAGAAGCACACGTGAGGGTTTTGTTATTACAGTTTTTTGCAATTGCTAAAACACTAAGCCCTGTTCTCTGAATCAAATTCTCAAATGGCTGCACACATTTATTGAATTAATTACTTTTTTTTGGCAAAACCATAGACTACTGTCACTAGGTAGGTACATTTTACAAAACTTATTTACCTTTTTTGCAAAACTCAACACATTCTCATACAATTAAAGCACAAGGTGCATTGTGGTGCACTTATTTGTTTCATTGTTAAGCACATATATCACTTATGAAACACAATGACTCAAAATTTATAACACTTGTGGCTAATGATGTAAGAACCAATATAAGCCAGTTCAGAGTTGAAACAGGCTGGTTGGAGTTTCATATCAACAGTGGACAGAAACCAGAGGCACAGGACCAGTGGGGTGCAAGGAAGAGGATGGGGACAGGTAAGAGGAAGACACCAAGAGTTGTAATATAGTAAATAATGAAAGTTGGGCAACAATAATTGACCATGTTTTGGTCCAAGGGATCTCATTGAGAGAAGCAGGACTTCAAGTCCCACCCAACATCAAAGAGGTGCAATGAAGACCAGTTTTTGATTGTAGATTTCCTTATTTATGTTTATTGTACATAAAATGCTGAATCTTCAGTCTTTGGTCATGCAAAATGCATTTACAATACTGCACTGTAATGCATACTGTAAACATTCGTACAGGGGCTATATGCTCTCTCCTGTATACTGTATTCCTTCAGGAGGTATAAACCCTGCCCTGACCTACAATATGTGTCGTCCATTGTTTGATGTATTGTTTAGTCACTGCTCAGCACGATTTTCATTTTGCCTGCCTTGTGAATGATCTGAGACCATGAGTTAGTTTTGAGCACAGTTAAACGTTTTTTCATGGTGATTGTTTGAGTTTGTAACAAGATGCAAGGGTTTTATGAATGTAGCTTGAAAAATTGATTTTTGTGGTTACAGTTTTGAGAAAAATGCAGAGTCAAAAAATGTGTTTTAGCAATAGTAAGAAACTGTAATAGCCATTGATATTATTTTACTGTGTAATTGCTTAGTTCTGCTAGAGAATGACGCTGATGCTGTCCACATTTATGGGTGTGTAGATGATCATAGTGTTTCAACAGGTTTGTTGTGGTTTCAGAGACATCAAAGACAAAAACCCTTCAGGCAGGTCCTCTACTTATCTTGTCCTTCAAAAGTGGGATGTTCTGTCCTTTAGAGATAAAACAAGCTTATTCTGCATTGACTGCAAATCACCACTGACTGGGCACACAACGATGCTGTCCAAAGAGAATGTTTCCACTAGTTTCCAAAGTTTTCACCATTTGCTGTCAGGGCCATTTGAGAAAACAAATAAAGAAATTTACAAGTCGTGGCGTAAAGAGCAGACTCTGGGGAAAGTTAAAGTGCATCACCCACAAAATAGATTGCTTTTAATCCCCCAAATGCTTTAAGGACTGGGCCCTGTGCTACACTGTTAAACACTGTAAGCCAAAACAGTGATGGGCTGTGCTGTTCTTCCTTAGGACAATGCGAGAGGTTTGGCCAGAGCACTTGGGAGAAGAAGAGCAGACGCTGTTAGCGAGATGCGATAAAAGCCTACAAAAAGAAAAAGGTCGTCCAAAGTCATTTTATAAAATGAGCTGGTGCTTTGTGGGAAGTGGGGTTGGTTGGAAGTAAGGCTTTTTAGCCCCCCCCCCCCCCCCCCACACACACACAGACACACACACACACACACATACATACACACACACACCACAGACACACCTTCCCTTTAGAGGTCCACTTTCCATTTTGCTTTTTACCTTTTCTTTAGCAATTAGAAACCAGTGCAAAATCATTAACGCCTGGTCGTCACAGAGGCGTTTGATGGGTTAATGGCTTTTTAATTGCGCAATTACAGAGAGGCCACAGTAGGATTTGTGCAAAATGGTACAAAAGGCCTACTGCTTTATTTCCGACTCGGAAACAAATGACGGGAGCTTGGATTTTTATTTCCTGTGCCTTCCAAAGCCCCGAAGCGAATGTACTGAGTGCTGCATGATTTAAGAATTCAGCAGGTAGTCTGATGGGCAGCGAACTTTCCTATCACAGTTTACTGATGTGAGAGAACTTCTGCAAAAAGGAGGATTTAGTGTGTGCACTTTGTAGAATATAGGCCTATGCTCCAGCTTTTTCAATACACTTTGTCGTTTTTTAACGGTTCACTGACTTTGGTCAGGACATGACTACGATTATCTCCATTTATGCAGAAAGAGACGGTTAGAAGAGTCAGGGGGATATTTCCACAATATTACCTAGAGTGTGACCTAGAGATGGTGCCCTGGCTATATGCATTTTCAAACGGGAGTCGTCATTTTGCCCTTGCTTGCAGGTAAGACCTACTCTCTTTCTCTTCCAGGAGTCCTTGGCTTTACTTTTTATCCAAAGCTTTGTGTGACATTTTCCTTCCTCTCACTACTTCATTCTGTCCTTCTAAATCTCTGTGACTTGCCCTTTATATTTTTTGGCAGTCACCCCACCCTGCAGCTCCCATCCTTCACCCTACACTTCCCACCCCCATCTCCTCCACGGTGGCCTCATTCGCCCCCCACCCCAAACACACATCACCACCAACCGCACACGGCTGCACCTCTCTCCCATCTCCCCTTATTGTGCTGGCTAATGATTTGCCCAAGGAGGTTATTTTCCATACGCCATTATGAAGTTACGCAAGTGTAATTACTCATTCCATCTATACAAGCGTATCAGGGCGCTCTGTTCTCCGCTATCTTTCATTACTTGATGAAACGTCAAATCTCCTCTCTTCCCGACTCTGTTTGGGTGTCTCTTTTCAAGACAATACCCCCACCCCACCCCACCCCAACCTCAAACCTTCACAATTCCCTCCCTCCCTCCAGCCCTCAAGGCAGCGATGTGACTTGTATCAGTAGATAAAACCCAAGTAAACTGCCAGACCACAGTTATGTGAAGAGTATACTGATGAGAACCGGAAAGGGTCGATACTGGAGGACACTGAGTGTAGGATGTCCCCTTGAGAGTCCATAGACGACAGAATGTAGTGCCCAGGCCAGGCCAGGCCGACTGACCAGCACACTGCCAACCAAAGCATGCCAGCCAACAGAGGAATGTGACGAGACTGCCTTTCTCATGCTCTTCCACACGTTATATCCATGCTGTAGGGAGAGGATACTACAGATCCAATGCATCTCACCCTAAAACATTACAAAATTTCATAAATAAGGAAATAAGTACACTACATTCAGTAAATGTATATAGATTTTGGCTGTTTTATCAAGTCATGTTATTAACTTGCAGCTCAGTAATTTAAAGTACAGTTTTACTGAGGAACCAAATACAAACAATACCTTTAAACCAGCATGTGTTCAAACATTTTTGTATAACAAAAAAAGTATAAAAAAGAGCAAAAAGCAAAAACAAGAAGAAGAAACACCCACCTTGTTCAAGAACAAAATGCAGCTGTGTCAGAATAAAAAGTATTTTTTCATTCTGAAATCCAAAAAAAAAAAAAAAAAAACGTTTTCAATGGAGCATTAAATGACTTTGTATAAACCCTCTATCTGTGTCTTTGTTTATTCCTTCACTACTACACACACTCTATTGATTAAATGGTGTTTCAGACAATGTGTCAGAGCAACCATTTTTTTTTTCGTGCAAGACATGCCCCGAATCTGACACCAGATGATCCGGATAATTTGCTTGCTGATAATTAAAAATCTCAAGTAAATAAATGCATAAATTAACAATGGGAACATGCTAAAGCAAAATCAGATCATTTGCCAAAAGTTTTTTGGCACAGTATTGATGAGGATGTGCCAGACCAATATTTAGGGGCATTGGAGGCAACACTGTTCAGAGTTGCTTTGTGCATCACCAGTTTTAAAGGGCAGATACAGATCACTATTGCAATGCTAAAATAACCTAATAATGTGCGGATACAGATCACACTGCTGAATGAGTGTGAAAGAGGAAGAATGTTGATGTCAGAAAGAGAAATGTTTTGTGTGTGTGTGTGTGTGTGTGCGCGTGTGCGTGTGTGTGTGTGCGTGTGTGTGTGTGTGTGTGTGTGTGTGTGTGTGTCTGTCTGTCTGTCTGTGTGTGTGTCTGTGTCTGTATGTGTGTGTGTGTGTGTGTGTGTGTGTGTCTGTGTCTGTGTGCCTCAGGTGTTCATTACAGAGGCCTCTTCATTTTAATGACCACAAACAAGTTTTTGAAAAGTTCGACATGGTGTTGCTAAAGCACATACTAGAGGTTACATTTATTGTTCTAGGATTTCATCAACAGAAATCATTTGCAGTACTTTCAAACCACAAAAAGACTATTTTATGTTATTTTAATGCCATGATTTTGATTTGATGTTTGAAGTTGTGCCAGTGGGCAGAAAAATTGGCTGTCCACTGCCCAACTTTTATCATGCTCTCCATCTTCTATCATAACATCTTCGAGCTATCGAAGACCATAAAACCCTCAAATCCCCCTGCACGTGCCATCTCTCAGAAACTTTACTTTAGGCACCCAACGCTGCCCAAGAGCCATGATTGAGCATCTCCTCAATCCCAGGGTCTCAGATTTACTCTAACACTGAGCTGGATGCAATAAAAAAAGATCATGACTGTGTTGGATGCCCGCAACCTCCTTTAAACAAAACAGTGTGATTCCTGCAGTTCTCTTTCTCTTATTTTTTTCCATTGGGCCCTGGCTTTTGATGTACATCCAGCACAGCAGGCAAAAAAACATGAATATGCACTTTTAGAGTGTATTAGGATTTTTCTTTCGCCTGCAATGTTGCTGTGTTAAAGAAATGAGAAAACAGGAAAATTAACAAAAAACATTGCTTACAGCAAGCTTCACGCATGCTCGCACACACACACACCCACACACCCACAGGGGAACACAGAGATGCACAAGCGCAAACAACACACACACAGAAAATACATACAGATTCATAAGTGTGTGTGTGTGTATATGCACCTTTTGTTTTTTCTGAACACCACCTCCCACCTAGCTCTGGTGACGTCCTCCACTGCGTTGGATGTGCCCACAGTAACAGTAGAGCCCCTGGTTTGTAAAGCATCTGTGTTTGATGGTGAGTCATCTGGCACTGTGGTATCCTCCTATAAAAGCACAGAGTATCCCTGGATGTCCCCTGTTAGGACTCCAGTATGTGTGTAGCATGCCTAAGCTACTAAGCTCCTGTTGTCATAGAGACAGAGACATAGGAGAAGGTTCTAGATGGGAACTACGAATTCCAGTGACCAACAGGTGCATATCAAAACCATATTTTTTTGTACTCATGTGCTGGTCTACTGAATCTATATATGTTTTTAGTCAATGTATTTTCACTGAATTCTTCAAACATAGAAAAAGTAATGATTGAAGACAAACACTAAATCATAAAGAAGTATAATGTCACAAAACAAATGAGTAAATATATTAATTTGACAAAATATATTTTTATTAATCTGAAGAAAGTGTGTACCTATTACAATACCTAGATCAATGGAGATGACCTTAAAGGGAAGGATTAAGTGGACCACACTACGTTTATCGAACACACCCTCTGTGATGCATAACCGCTTGTGTCTGGGTCATTGACTGACACTACTATATCCCAGCACCTCAGTGAAGAGCTGAGCTGAAGCTCCTGGCCTGGGGCCAGCAATTTCAGTCAGTGTGGAGAGCCAAACAGCCACTTACCCGTGAGGAGATTTGGCCGGCTCTCCGTGACACCTTCAAACGATGGCCATGTCTCAATCCAGCACCTGCGATGAACATTGGCCCGCGTGACGGTCACGGACTAAACACTCTTCTGTCTCCCTCCCTCTCTCCTTTTTATGGTGCTGAAAGTAAATCATCACTCACCGTAAAAAAAAGCTCAGCTGAATGATATTGTGTTACACTGAAAGAGTGTGCGCTTCACTCCAAGCATTAGATCAATCTGAGAGAGAGAGAGAGAGAGAGAGAAAGAGAGAGACAGAGACAGAGAGAGAGAGAGAGAGAGAGAGAGAGAGAGAGAGAGAGTAACTGCAGAAAGTATAAAGTACCCCAGTTATCGCTGTATAACTAATAACATTTCAGGCAATTTGTTCATACATACAGTGGGACCAATGTATGTCCTTGAATAACACCTTGGTGTATCCTCTGATTAAAAATAAGAGGAATAAAAAGATGATAATGTGATTTATAATTTTCCCGCCGAGAACAATACATAAGGTATTATCAGAGGAAGGCTAAATCCCTGATTAAACAACCATTATTCGCCACCTTGCCAGTAGAAGAGTAGGGACCCAGTTAATTACATTATTAGGAATGGAAGCTGCCTTGAGCCCCTGCAACTGCCAAAAACACACTCTGTCTCTCTCTCTCTCTCTCTCTCCCTCTCTCTCTCTCTCTGTCTCTCTCTCTCTCTCTTTCTTTCTGTCTGTCTCTCTCTCTCTTGCTCTCTCACCCTCTTTCTCTTTCTCTCTGACTTTCTCTGTCACTCTCTATATATATGTGTGTGTTTGTGTGTGTGTGTATGTGTGTGTGTGTGTGTCTCTCAGTGTGTGTGTGTGCGTGTTTGTTTGTGTGTTTGTTTGTGTGTGTGTCCGTGTGTGTGTGTGCATGTATGTGAGTGTGTGTGTGTGTGTGTCTGTATGTGTGTGTGTGTGCATGTATGTGCCTGTGCCGGTGTCTGTTTGTGAGAAGAGGAGTGTGGGGGAGGGAGGTGTGTGCTGGTGTGGGGTGTGCCAGGCTATATCGATTGTGACTGAGTGGCGAGTGCAGTTAGAAAATGAAGGCGCCTGGCACTGCGCAGTGCCTTTGGCTAGCGTTTGAAAGATGGCTGGCTAAATTGACAGCTTATGAAAATAATGCTATGCAAAGTGATGGAACTTGGGCGATTGTTATGAAATATTTACTCCGCGTGATTCAGGGGTCCCTCCATTAATTACTCTGATATTTATATAGGCCTGTTAGACTGAGCCGTCAAGGCAGAGTGAAAAATGTAATATACTGAACCGTTAGGGGGCGACGTGTACGCGTTCATGAAATGCATTCAGGAGCGCTCCCAATCCAGGCCATAACATTAAGCTCATAGAACATCACCATTCTTCATCCGTTTATCATGCAACCAACCGCGACAGGTCATTTCACTGTTAACAATTTAACTAGTGGACAAATTAGCGTTTGGTGTTCTTGGACTTGACTTGTATTCGTGCTGTCTTTCAGTCTCCCCTGTTGCGTCTGGATGAAAAAAAAAAGAATACAGTTGTCATTCGCTTTCATAACGCTTTCATCAGTTTTAGAAGACAGAAGCAATAGGACACTACGAACAACAGGTCACCATGTGCGTTTTTTTTAGCAGGGCAGGCTACTCCTGATGGATATTTGAAGCAGAATATACGGCAGACGTGCTTGGGCATCTTGCAATCTTATTTTCCTTAATACTGAGATCGTTTAATAACGCGCGAATAGCAGCTTACCCTTTAGGCCGCTGTTATGGGAATACAGTCTGAAATAGGCGTTTGCTGATCACTTCATTTCTTTTGTGGGGTGGCAATTACACTTTCATGTCAGCGGGTGACAGTGACCGTTGACGCGCGGTAGAGGCGAGATTGATTTCTATGGGCCGTTATGTAATTCTCATCTCATCTTCTCATTCAATCGGCCACCTGTCAGAGGGGCAGAAATGTTAAATGGGAAATGCTGACCCCGCCACTCCAAACTCTTATTTTCATATCAAGCCACTGCTACGTGAACACTTTTTTTCTCTCTCTCTCAGAGAAAACTGACTAAGTCTTCTGGAGCTTCTGCATATTTCCAGACTTAGGCTAGCACATTTGTATTTTTCAATTACAATATTTGACTGCCAGCTTGTAAATTTAGAAGGTGCTGGAGTGTGGTTTTAATGACTGTCTCGGCTCTGTCTTGAGAAATTGTATAAATTCAGGCACAGCTTCTCTCTTTTTTTTATAACCTAAGCTTGTTTTAAGGGTTATGTAGGGTCTTTGGTTTGGGTCTGTGGGTGTGCACTGTGTGCAAGGAAGTCAAGGGAACTCTAAACTGCCTTCAGATTTCATGGCTACCGATCTGACATGTCATCACACCCCAGCGACTCAGAAGTAGTCTTTCTCTCTCTCTATCTTTCTTCTTCCCAACATTCTTCCTTCTCTGTATCTTTCTCTCTTTCTCCCTCTCCTCTCTCTTCCTCCCTCTCATTCCCGTCCCTTCTCTCTCTCTCTCCTTCTCTCTTTTTCTTCCTCCCTCTCTCTGTCTCTCATTCATTGACTTTTTGTCTCTTTTTGTCTACAGTCTAGACTTGCATGCTGACCAGAATGTTTGAATAGGAGTTGCCTTGATGTATCTTTTATTCAGGTTTTTAGATGAAGCTTTACATCATTGCAGGAGACCTTCAACATCTTACGGTTCCTTCAGTTCTTCAGATCACTCTGTTTTCTTCAGTTTATTTATTAGATTTATTTCTTTTCCATTTCTATCTTTTTATTTTCTCTGTCTCCATTACACACACACACAGACAGACAGACAGACACACACACACACACACACACACACACACACACACACACACACACACACACACACACACTTAGGGCACTATGTTGCCAGAACTGGACATTAATATGACACAACCCCCCACCCCCCAATCACACACACACACACACATGCAGGCACACACACATTCACACAGCCTCCATTCTTCAGAGAGCCTCTCTTGTTGTCGTCTTGGATCACATCTCAGAGATAGTTCTGCCTCTGTGTCGAATACCTCATATTATGTTCGGCTCTTTCTCTTCCTCTGTCTCTCTTTGTCTCTCTCCCTCTCCCCTTATTTGTCCACTTTGATTTTGTTGAATATAGCCAAATGGTTTATTTCCACATATCCATTGTTTCTTTTGGTTAGTTCACTTTCTTAAGAATTTGCTATACTTTATACAACCCCCAGCCCTGTTGACAGGCACACACACACACACATACACACACACTGACATTTTATTCTCCCTGTGTCAACGGCTCACTGTTCAGACACTATTGCAGTGACATTTTGATCTCTGTAACTGTCTCAAGCATGCACACACTCTATACAAAGAAGCACACACACACACACACACACACACACACACACACACACACACACACACACACACACACACACACACACACACACACACACACACACACACACACACACAGTTCACACTGGATTTCTTGTGTTTGACATTTTACATTCTCCTTGAATTTGTTTTACACATATCCACACATAGACACACACATGCAGCCATACACACATACTCTCTTTTTTCTCTCTCTCTTTCTCTCTCTCTCTCTCTCTCTCTCTCTCTCTCTCTCTCTCTCTCTAACACACACACACACACACACACACACACACACACACACACACACACACACACACACACACACACACACACACAGAAAAAAGCGCTGCACATATTACTGTGAGATAGCAGCAGCCTTCTGTGCACAGAATCTAGTGCCTGTCATCCGTATTACAGTCTGGTCTCCTGACTCTCCTCCTCCTCTTCCTCCTCCTCTTCTTCTCTCCCTCGCTCGTCCTCTCCCTCTCTCTCTCTCTCTCTTTCTCTGTTCAGTTGTCTGTTTCATTTCTTTCCATTCTTCACCTAACCCCCCCCCACTTGTCTGCCCTCTCTTCATCCTCTCTTAGATGACACCCCCCTCCCCCTCCTCCTCCTCCTCCTCCTCCTCCTCTTCCTCCTCCTCCTCCTCCTCCTCCTCCAGTCTTTCCTCTCTGTTGCCGACTGACTCCAGCAATGTGTGTCCCCCATCCCTCCGTCACAGTCACAGGCTTTGCATAGACCAGTGGGGCGCACCATCCAGCGAGTGCGAGAGGGGAAGAAGAGAGAGAGAGAGAGAAAGAGAGAGAGAAAGAGAGAGAGGGGAGCGAAGCGCCAGGAAAAGCAAGCAGCAAAAACAACACAAACAGAACTGAAGAGGAGCCGGCGAAACAGACAGAGCAAAGAAAAGAAAAAAGAACAGTGAGTGAGTGAGTGAAGGAGTGAGTGAGTGAGTGAACGAGTGAGCGTGAGAGCGAGTGAGCGAGTCAGTCAGTGGCAGGATTGTGAGTGTGAGTGTGAGTGTGAGTGTGAGTGTGAGTGTGCACGCGTCCGTATGTGCATGTGTGCTCCTGCTCCTCTTCTTCTCCTCTCTCTCTCTCTCTGTCTTTTTTCTCTTTCCTCTGTTTCTCACACCCGCTTACTCCCTCTCTCCGTCTCTCTCTCTATTCCTCGCTCCTGTTCTTTCTCCCACCGTCTCCGTCCATCCAGCGCACTCGTGCGTCCATGCGCGTGTGTGTGTGAGCGAGAGCGAGAGTGTCTCCCCGGCTCCTGCTGCTGCTGCTGCCGCTGCTCTGCTGCGTCCGTGGATACTCACTCTGGGAAGAGGAGGTAAGCGGCGTGCCGTCTGGCTGGAGAGGAGCTGGAGGGGATGGGAATTTCCTTGGCAACACACACACATGCATACACACACACACACACACACACACACACACACACACACACACACACACACATGCGCACGCTTGCACTACGAACTGCCGGCTGGGAGCCAAGGGCAGCTCTGTCCCTGGCCCTTTCTAACCCCTCCTTCTCCCTCTCTCTCCTTCTCTCTCCTTCTCTCTCTCTCCTTCTCTCTCTCTCTCTCTCCCTCTCTCTCTCTTTTGCTCCCTCTCTCTTTCCCTCTCTCTCTCTTTTGCTCCCTCTCTCTCTCTCTCTCCCTCCTTCTGTCTCTCTCTCCCACTCTATCTCTTATTTTGCTCTCCCTCTCCTTCTCTCTCTCTCCCTCTCTCTTTCTCGCTCTCTTTTGCTCTCTCTCTTTCTCGTTTGTGCTCTCTCTCTCACACACACATTCACATACACACAGGCACGTGCACACACAGACACACACACACACATACACACACACATGGTTGGCTGTCACCTTGCTTTACTGCACGTGAGGTATTTGTTTAGACCTGCTATTAGCTGTCCAGCGTAGACCATGCATGCGTGTGTGTGTGTATGTGTGTGTTATTGTGGACGTGTGTTAAGCAGTCACTTGTGGACGGAGCATGTGTGTATGTGTGTGTGTGTGTGTGTGTGTGTATTGGGGGCATGTTATCATGATTGTTGCTGTGCAGAGCGTGGACACACAGTTGTAAGAGCAGTTGTGTGTTTGATCATTTCTTTGCATGTTCTCGTTCCTGCTCTCGCTGTCTCTCTCATTATCTCTCTCTCTCCCTCTCTCTTTCTGCCCCCTCCCCCACTGTCTTTCTTCTTCTGTCTCTTCGCAAACTATTTACCATTTAATGTAAACAAGCGAGAGAGGATGACAGAGAGGGTGAGAGAATGTGATAGAAGGAGAGCAGAAAAGAAAGAGGGAAAGAAAAAAAGGAGGGATGAGAGAGAGAGATAGAGAGAGGGGTAGAGATGCTGCCTCCAGGCATCCATCCTGCTACCTCCTCTGATACCCCCCACCCCCCCCCCCCCCCCCACCCCCACCCCCCTTGCCAGCTGATCTGCGTTTTGCATAATAGCATAACTCCCATCGTTTCCCTTCTTTCTCTCTGTTTCTCTTGCTTACTTGTTCTCTCTTTCTTTCTCTCTCCCTCTTTCTCTCCACCAGTAGCTTTAAGTGTGTGTGTGTGTGTGTGTGTGTGTGTGTGTGTGTGTGTGTGTGTGTGTGTGTGTGTGTGTGTGTGCGTGGAAGCATGTTTGTGTTGCATTACCCCTTAATGCTTTTAGTCCACCACTTGGCTGTTATTATTGGATGCTTAATTTTCCTCGTCATTTTCCCAGCGTGTGTATTTAAGCACTTTCCTCCGCTCTCAAGGGATATTTTGGCTCACTATTTCTCAAATACAAGAGCACAGGGTCACACACACACACACACACACACACACACACACACACACACACACACACACACACACACACACACACTTCCTCATTCCTCTACCTGCTGGCTGTCCCCCAAGGCACCCCTCATCGCTCCTTCTCTAGCTCTCTCTTCTCTCTCTCCTCTCTCTTTCTCTCCCTGGGTCTGTGTTCCACATTTTCTGTGCCAGCTTGTCTTGTGTGTCTTGTATGAATGTGTCCTCTCTCAGCATGCATGTAGCTCTCTCCCTCCTTCTCTCCTCCCTTCTCTCTCTCTCTTTCCCTCTCTCTGTCTCTCTCACTCTCTCTCTGGGTTCAGGAGTGTATTTCGTCTTCCCACTGCATGCATCTCCTGTAGTGTAAACCCCATTATGTATCTCTCCCTTGCTTAAGACATGTGTGTGTGTGTGTGTGCACATGTGACATTAATGCAGGCTATCACTGCCTCAAACTACTGTGTATGTTTCCCCATACCTCAGTCAGTACGTGTGTCTTTGCTCTGAGGATCTCAGCCTATGCTTTTAATGTGAAATTTGATGTACTAATAAACTTGATTTCTCTCTCCCTCTTTCTCTCTCTTTCTCTGCCTCTCTCTCTCTCTCTCTCTCTCTCTGCATCTCGGTCTGTCGCTCCCTCTCTGTCACTTCCTCTTTCTCAGCAGTGTATGTGTGAAGGTGAAGGCTGGTCAGTGCTGGCATCTGGGCCGCATCAGGGCTGTGCGGATGTGCGGATGGATCTGAAGGAGAGCTGTGAGAGCGAGGCCATCCGCGAGAGCACCAGCGTGGTGGGCATGGGCATGGGCTCGCTGGGTCCCCTGGGCCCCTCCTCCTCCGGCTCCTCCGTCTCCTCCTCCTCCTGGTCGGCGTTCGCCCAGCGCAGCACGCTCCATGGCCTGCGCCACATATTCCCCTACGGCGGCGGGGGTGGCTCCTCCCCCTCCCCGCATTCCGGCGGTCGCCGTGGTGGTGGACGCTTCTCGACGGCCCGCCGCCTGCTCTGGAGCGCCGCCCTGCTGGCCGGAGTGTTCCTGCTGGCGGTGGAGAGCGCGGAGCGGCTAGCCTACTTCCTGTCCTACCCGCACGTGACGTCGGTGGACGCGGTGGTGTCGGGCAGCCTGGTGTTCCCGGCGGTGACCGTGTGCAACCTCAATGCCTACCGCTTCAGCCGGCTGACCCGCAACGACCTGTACCACGCCGGCGAGCTCCTGGAGCTTCTGGACGTTCACCTGCAGATCCCCGAGCCCCAGCTGGCCGAGCCGCACGTGCTGGCCTTCCTGACGGAGCGCGCCAACTTCTCGGCCGGCTACCGGCCCAAGCCCTTCAGCATGCGCGAGTTCACGGAGCGTGTGGGCCACGACCTGCAGGAGATGATGCTCTACTGCCGCTTCCAGGGCCAGGAGTGCAGCCACCAGGACTTCAGCACCGTAAGGGGCTCCTCTATTATCTTCGTCTTCTTATTTGGCTTCTTCACCTCTTCTTCTGCACCTCCTTAGCCATGTTCTACTTCTTCTTGTCCATGACTTTCTTTTTGTTTCTTTTTTGTCTTCTTCACCTCCTTCGCATGTTCTCCTTTCTTTTTCTTCTTCTCCATGACATTCTTTTTGTTTCTTTTTTTGTCTTCCCCTCCTTCTCATCTTCTCCTTTCTACTTCTTCTTGATCTTCGCCATGACTTTCTTTCTGTTTGTTTTTGTTTTCACCTCCTTTGCAATTTCTCTTTTCTTCTCCCTTATCTTCCTGACTTTCTTTTTGTTTCTTTTTTTGTCTTCTCCACCTCCTTTTCATCTTCTCCTTCCCATGGTACTTCTTCTTCTCCATGACTTTATGTTTTTGTTTCATTTTTTGCCCTCTTTGATTCTCTTGGTAGCTCTCCTCTGCATCATGCCTCTGACTCACTTTACTTTTGATTTCTGCCTCCCGCTGCTCTTGCCCTTCCTCTCTCCCCCAGTTTCTGCTGCTCTGCCTCCTCTCCTCTCCTCTCCTCTCTCCAAAGCCCTCTTGCTTTCTCTCCCACCATACCCCACCATATTGTTGTCTGTTTTTGTTTTGATGAGATCTGGACCAGCGTGAGACACGCCCCTGTGGTTTGGGGCTCAAGCTGACCTGCTGATTTGAAAGGTTGTCTATCTATCTATCTGTCTGTGTGTTTGTCTGTCTGTCTGTCTGTCTGGCTGTGCTTGTTTTAGATGTTGTTTTAGCAGAGAAACTCCTTGCGGTTGAGCTATTTTGCTGTGGAAAAAATTTTTTTTTGGACAAAATGTTTTTGTTCTTGCTGCTTAGAGGATTGCCGGCTTGGTTTGACCTGACTGACATAAGAGGTCACATGAGTTCGTGTTGTTTCTTTTCCCTCCACGCCTGTCAAATGTGTTGCATTTTTCTACTTTATGTCTCCTTACTGTTGTCTCCATGAGCTCCTTATTGCGAGTTAGGAGGAGTCGATGGTTCAGAGCAATGGAGTATTTCAATATGGGTTTACTTCACTTTAGGATCAAAGAAAGTGTCCTGCTGTTTCACTCTCCATGCTCATTTTCTAGTGTTGTGTTAGTAATATCCTGTGTTATGCCCATACTCGAACCTTGCAGCTGCTGCATTTGACTTCCAGATTAGCACTATTTTATTACTAAAGGTTCTGTTGAATATAAGCTGTTGGCCAGATACTCAGAAGTGGATAATAATAATAATAATATTATAATATAATAATATATTTTATTTGTATAGCACATTTCATACAAAGGATGTAGCCCAAAGTGCTTCAACAGTTCAACTATTTTATTACTAATGGTTCTGTTGAATACAAGCTGTTGGCCGGATACTTAGAAGAGCATTTCAATTGCAAGAAAATAATAATAATATTATAATATAATAATAATCTTTATTTGTGTAGCACATTTCATACAAAGCCTGTTGCTCAACGCACGTCAACAGTTTGGCAAAGGAGCATAGGACAGGGATAAACATGGCAAGCTTTCTTATAGCACCAGTAGCATCAGAGAAATCTGACTGGGCGCTGTGGAGAGCTCCACTAATGTCCCCCATGGCTTCCCTGGGGAGTTCAGCCGCCGGGCTGGTAGAGGGAAGGTCTCTGAGTGATAAATTACTGCCCTGACTGATCAGGGATGTGATGAATAGGACGGTAGGACAGAGGGTGGTGTTTTGCATGTGTTGGGCGTGTTCCTCTGCCTACATCTGAGCTTCTCATCTCTTGTTTGGAGCACCAAACGCCATCTGGATCCTAATGGAGACATTGAAGTAGCTCATTCATCCTGCTCATTACCCATCCGTATTATCACACATCTGATCAGAGTCAGAATCACCTGATAAAGCAGCACTTAGAAGATACCAGAGCTTTGAGGCTTCAGACACATCCCCCCATTGCATGCTATCTGACATAGTAATGAGGTGTTATCTCTCTATTCGTACACTTGCATGCTTTATCTCCCTTTTGCAAACGGCATCCTTTTTGCATAAAGCAGTGCATTGGGTACCTCCTCTCCATACTCCTGGAAAGAGTCTATTAGATATGTCAGTGAGGATTACAGTGTTCTTCTGACCGACCTGTCAGTACCCATGCTACTGTGTGGCAGGGAGGCTAAGTGGTTGCCTGTGCCTGTCTGTCTGTACAAATCTCTGCTCCGGTCTCCCGCCCAGGAACAGGCCTGCCATGTCACAGGAAATGTCACAGGAAGTGTAGCCAGAGCAACAGTGACAGATAGGATTTCATCATGTGTGACGACTTACAGTCCGTACAGGTTGTGTTTGTCTCTTACTGGGAGACTGCAGATGTCACTGTCTCTGACATCGTTTAGACTTCAGTGCGCATGGCCAGTGATCCACAGGTACATATCTCCAAAGATATATTCCTCACTTGTATGATGCCCGGGTGGCTTCTGGGTGGTGTCATGCTGAATTGTCAGTGGTGTTACTGTCAAGGATATTTCCCAGGTGCCACTGTCAAACCACAACCTGCTTTTGTTCCTGATGTCACATTACACATGGGTCTGTCACATTGTGGAAGGGATACATACATGGTGTGTGCACATGTGTGTGTGTGTGTGTATGTGTGTGTGTGTGTGTGTGTGTATGTGTGTGTGTGTGTGTGTGTGTGGGTGTGTGTGTGTGTGTGTGTATGCGTATGCGTGTGCATGTGTGTGTGTGTGTGTGCGCGCACGCGCGTGTTTATATGTGTGTGCGTGCGTGTGCGTGTCCATCTTGTATGGTGCTGTGTAGGTTGTCTTTGTTATTTTGGTATAATAGTGCACCTAAGTCTGCTTTGATGTGCCTATTACCTCTACCTGCATTTTGTGGTTAGCTGGGTTGAAAGCATTGATCCCCACACCTAGATTTCGCCCTTTACTCCACCCTTTTGATTGTTTTAGGGCTTGCCTGTTTGTCTGAACATTTTCAGCCAACTTCTGTCCCGTTACATCACCAAAGAGCTCCCGCTGTGTATCGACTAGCGGACCTTTTCCTCTTGCTTTTGTCCCGTCACTTCTTGTGTGTGTGTGTGAAGTCCAGGCCTGGCGAAGCGGCTGTGGCAGGAGGCACAATGGCTGCCTGGGCTTATCAAGGGAGCCCGCTGGGGCCCGCTGGAGCTGCCATGTGGGACATTAGCATTACAAACGGGCCGGGCTGGGTTTGAAGCCCACACCATCTCATCTCAGCGCATCCCTTCTCTCCTCCTCTCCTGTTCTCCTGTTTTCCTCTTCTGTTCTCCTCACCTGTTCTCCTCTCCTCTTCTATTCTCTCCTGCTCTCCTGTTCTCTTCTGCTCTTCTCTTCTTGTCTCCTCTCCTGTACCCTTCTCCTCTCCTGTTCTCTTCTCCTCTCCTCTTATCTTTTCTCCTCTCCTCTCTTCTTTTCTCCTCTCCTCTTCCCTTTTCTTTTCTCCTCTCCTCTTGCCTTTTCTCCTCTCCTCTCCCCTACTTCCCCCTCCTCTCTTCTTCTCTCCTCTCCCCTTGTCCCCTCTCCTCTCCTCTCCTCTCCTCTCTTCTCTTCTCCTCTCCTCCTCACCTCACCTCACCTCTCCTCATCTCACCTCACTTCTCCTCTCCTCTCCTCTCCTCTCCTCTCCCCTCCTCTCCCCTCCTCTCCTCTCCTCTCCTCTTCTCTCCCCACCCCTCCTCTTCTATGCTTTCCTCTCTTCTCCCTTCCTCTTTTCTCCTCTCCCCACCTCCCCTCCTCTCCTCTCCTCTCCACTCCTCTCCTCACCTCCCATTTCCTCTCCTCTCCTCTCCTCTCCTCTCCTCTCCTCACCCCTCCTCTCCACTCCTCTTCTCTCCTGTCCTCTCCTCTCCATGTGTGGTCTCCGGCTGGCTCATTATGGGATGGCGGAGGCTCAGCGGCGGTGGGCCATGCCCTGCATTATCGCCCCGACTGCGGTGCCACAGCAGCCGAGCGCCGTGTGTGTGTGTGTCGGCGGGGTCTCACCATGTGTGTATGCTTGTTTGAGGTGCGACAAAGTGATTGTGGTAGTCCCAGATCATGCTGAGACTCAGGCACAGCTCAGGGTACCGTGTGTGTGTGTTTGTCCAGCACTGCCCCTGCCGCCCGACTCCACAAACACATACACACACACACACAAGCACAAAGACACACACACACAAAGACACACACACACACACACACACACGCACACAAAACACACACACACACACACACACACAAGCACACACACACACACACACACACACAAACACGAACAAACAGAGACACACATACAAATACATACAAATACACACAGATACACACACACACACACACACACACACACACACACACACACACACATACACAGACACACACACAGACACACACACACTCAAGGCGGGGACTGGCTGGTGGTGGAGGCGGAGGGGGAGGGGGGAGTCTGGAGCTGGTGTGTGTGGCTGTTGGGGGGGGGGGGCAGTGTCAGCGTGGCAAAGCCATTCGTCTGGTGCTGGGGGCCCCCGCCATGATCACGCTCTGGCAGGTGGAGGGCCAGGCCGCCTCACACACCTGCTGCCTGCTGCTCCCGCAGGCTACCTGAGGAACACATCCGTCTTGCTCTCTGGCACGCCGGCGCGCAGAAATGGGCTATTTCCCAGCAGGGGCTGTGGATATGGCTGCTGGCGAGGCCTGTAAGACATGAGACACACACACACACACACATGCGTGCACACACACACACACACACACACATGCACACACACAGACACACAAACACACATGCACAGACACACATGGACACGCACACAAATGTGCACACACACACACTCATGTGCACACACACACGCACACATGCACGCACGCTCACACACACACACACACACACATGCACACACACCCTATCTCTCACACACACACACACCAAACAATGTGTGGTCTCTGTATTCCACTTAGGCACCAGTGGGTGGTCGCTTTGATGTTTGTAAAACACTCTCTCTTTCTCCTGACGTTTGTACCAACCTTGATTACCTGTCAAAAGCTCTCTCTTCTAACGCTCCACATCAGCTTCAGCTTTCGGAGTGGGGAGAGGCACGCCTCATGCAGCATTCCTATTCACGACACGAAAACTAAAACTCACTAAAGCTGAATCCGAAATATTCACGGTACTCGTTCACTACACAGTGGTACTATGTAGAGAACAAAACAGTGTATCTTACACTCTATGCAGTGCGCTACGTAGTCAACAAAACTGTATATCTCACACCCTATGTGCGCTACGTAGTCAACAAGTGAACATTTCAGATTCAGTTCAGCCCAAGACTATATTGACATGCTGGTGCTTCTCTGTGGCTGAGTTTTTTCGGTGCCTCCGATGCGGTCTGACTGTGGCTGTCAATCAGTGCTGGAATGGAGGGGGCCTCCCCTGAGGATGCTCGGCTGTTCTGATTGGATGGGCTCATCCCCCAGAATCTTCTCTAGAGTTCTAGAACACTTTGGTTTTTGGAGTGAGAGTCTCCCAGCGGAGTGAGAGTCCTCTGCTTGAACTTTCTCCCAGTTATTGCTGGCTGATGGGAACTAAAGTGCTATTTGTCTGTTTGTCTGTGTGTCTGTCTGTGTATTTGTCATCCTTTTCTTTCTCTGTCATTTCAATTCAATTCAGTCGAGGTTTATTGGCATGACAAAACTACACATTGCATTGCCAAAGCTTTTGTAGTGGTACAAAGTACAAGTATTGTGTGCACAAAAACTCTCTGTCTCTTTTTATCTTGTTTCCTTTGTTATTATCTGTTTT